>JAQFVV010000006.1:14698453-15155157 GCA_028023455.1 Epiperipatus broadwayi
TTTTTAAAAGTAATTTAATCTTGAAAGTGTAAAAAAAAAGTTTTACAAACAATCATCTTTTAAAATAATACAGTTTTGAAAGAAGGGAAAAAAAATTAGCTTTTTTTTTTAAAAAAAAAAAACGATTGTCGTAAAAATTACATTTTTTTTAATTTAAAAAAAAAAAACACTTTTAGAGTAAATAATTAAAAAAAAAAAGATCGATTTTTAAAAAAAAATAATTTAAAAATACATCCATTTATAAAACTGTGAAATAGCATGTGACACTATTAAGTTTGAAAGAATATTTAAATAGTTGTAGCTTCTTAATTAATCACACCTGTACATTATACGCCATTCATCTTTTAAGTAGTATGTACATAAACTCTATCAGTGCGTTGTTTTTCCGTGTGTAACGTGGAGAAACAGCGCCACGTAGTGGGCTAGAATCTTGGTAGTTTCTGGTAGCAGACGACACATAAGCTAGATGTGTTTACGGCAATCAGCGCCACCTAGGTTCTTGGTAGTTGCTGGTAGCAGACTATGTAAGCTAAATGGGCTTATGCATTGCGACCAGCGCTACCATGTGGGCAGCTTTGCTGCCAGCCAGCTGGTGGAATGTTCCTGTGCTTACACATTGTGAACAGCGCCACCTATTGGCTGGAATTTGCATTGCTGCATTTGGGGCCCCTACTCTAAGTATTTCTGTGGTTGACCCAGACCAGCGCCTCTGGTGGCTACATGGGTCAAAAATCACAAGTACCTAATAATCTTTTCAATCCAAGTTCTTTTGGTTGTGTGGTCATGTAGATCTGAACCCAATTCAGTATATCTACATATTTAGGTGTCATTGGTTTTTTCAAAAACAATATAGTCACTATGAATCTACAGGCAGGATATCACACGGTCATTATTTCCTATGCTTACACAAGCTGTTATAATAATAAACTCTACAAGCCTTAGTAATTAATGCATGTAAGAAGATTTGTGTGTTAAATTCCTACCTAGTGTCTACTCATTCACAATCACCAGACTAGTGTCTTGCTTGTGGCTTTCATGAGTAAGAAGTTTTGGATCTGAGAGCACAGCACTTAGATTTTAGGATACCTATTTAGCCACAAGCTAGAAATTAGTCTAGAGATATTGGATGGGTAGATATTAGATAGGGATTTTATGCATAAGGCTTGCCCTGGATGGTACTATTGTATGGAGCATTTGCTACTGTTTTAACAGCTTGTGAAAGCATAGGAAATGGTGACTGTGTGATGGTTTATCATTAGTGTGTTGAAACCGCTTGAGGGCGTAATTTCTATGCAAATGCACAGAAATATGCTATTTAAGTGGCCGCGCCACTATATAACATTCTATTCCAATGGTTAAGCATAGAAATAGTCCGTTTACTTGTCTGTGGCACCTATTTCTATGCTACAGCACAGAAATGGGAAGTTTATTTTGCCGCAGAGGATGCCGCCACTTGCGGTGAACTTTGTGTTACGCAATTTATACGAACAATCCCATTTTAAATTTAGCTACAGTATCTATTTCTATGCTACAGCACAGAAATAGAATGTATTATTCTGCTGCAGTTTATACGAACTAATCCCATTATTAACATTTCGGATACAGGTATTTACAGCTCGGTAGTAGGATGTTTATTCTGCCGCAGTGGCCCCTGCCGCTTATGGTGAACTTTGTGTTATGCAGTTTCTATGGACAATCCCATTTTAAATTTCGCTATGGTATTTTGTGAGGGTGTCTGTAATTGAGATTGCCAAAAGTCTTCAAATTCACATGCCCAAGTCATTATTTTCCAAATCCAATGATGTAGTATGAGGTAATAAAAATTGTGGAAACTTTGCCCCGCTTCTCTAGACAAGGGTGATACTTTAATCAATTGTCAAAGGGGAGGTATAAGCGTGATTTTTACGAAATCACGCTAAAAGTCACATTTGCATGAGATAAATTGCGAGACCTATCAAAAATAGCGGCTTTATTTTTGGCCACAATGTTGTTATGAATAAATTCTTTCTTTTTATTCTTATTAAAATTACAAATTATATTTGCGTGGCCACGATGTTGTTTTGGGGAAATTATTTCTTTTTATTCGTGTTAAAATTAACAATTTTATTTGCGTGGCCACAATGTTTTTGTTTTGGAGATATTATTTATTTTTCTTGGTTTTAAAATTTGATTTACGTCGCCACAATATTATTTTTATTCTTGTTAAAATTACAAATTTCATTTTAGAAAAAAAAAAATAAAAAAAAAAAGGTTTATCCAATTTATTTTTTATTTATTTTAGATAAATTTCATTATTTATGATTTTATTGTAAATCAAAAAAAGCACTATAAAGTTGAAAAAAAAAAAGAACAATGGCTCCGTAACATTATAATTGTGTTTGTTTACATAGAAATTATGCCCTCAAGCGGTTTCAACATGCTAAGAGAAAACAGTCCAATTGAAACACACTAGTTGTATATTGGCACAGATTTTTTTTTGTAATTTGTGCAGACTTTATTGAATCAATATTTGAGTAAACAAAATAAAATATATAGAATGCAAAAAAATTCCGTTTTCTTGAATGTTTTTTTTTGGAAGTATTATAATTTCTTTCCAGTTGTTATCCTATTTTACATTGATTTATATATGTAAATAAAATACTATATACACAAAACTCTTTATACGTATTGCCACACACAGCAAGCTAGAGTAATCAATGGATGCCAGAAGGCTTGTGCATAAAATCCCATCTAGTGACTACTCATCCAATATCCCCAGACTAGTTTCTGGCTTGTGGCCTTCGTCAGTGAGGAGCCTTGGATCTGAGAGCACTGCACCTAGATTTTAGGATCTAATGCACCCCCCCCCCCAGTATCTTTTATCTCCATTTAACTACAAAACTATGAGTCTTAAACTGAAAACACCTTAATGTTTTCAATCCAAGCCCATAAGCTTATATAGTCATATGTGTCTGAACTCAGTTCAGCACCCATACATTTTGGCTGTTTTAACAACAGCTATACACAAGCATAAGAAGTGGTGGTCATGTGATGTTAATTGGTTTATACTATATGCACCTTACATAAACATGTTTCAAAGCAATTTACTATAATAGAATTTATTTCTCCTTGCTTACAGTACATGATTCATTTTTTTAATTAAAAAATGAATTATGTATGTTTCAATATAATTATAGTATAATATAGTTTCCATGTAGTCATATATCCATAAATATTTTGTCTCTCTGATGAAGAACTGCTTAGTAGTCGAAAATGTAAGAAAAGAAATAAAATTATTTATAGAATTATGTTTACTTTTAAGAAAGTGTATAAGAAAGGCGTTATTAATTAATTTTTTTACATTAGTGCTACTAATATTAAAAATTGGTTTGTATAATAATAATACCTATGCCCTTTTATCACTGTTTATATATTAATATTAGATTCAGAAAAAGATAGGTTTTAATTTTTTGGGTTGTTTTCTCATCCTTGGTGTTCGCCTCAAGATGTCGCTATTTGTAGGTAAATTCCTAGAAATATACCGTTTCACCGGCCTTTACCCAACAAAAGAGGAAATTTTCTACGTTATAAACGCAGAAAAGTCCTCACGTTATGTTGGACGGAGGCGGTGTCGGCGACAGAAGTCAACACAAATGAGACTTCTTTCTATGATAAAACACAGAAAGAGTTCCCGACGGCTGCCGGTTATGGTTTTTTTTTTTCTATGCTAAAAGCAAAGAGAAAGAAATGCCTTGATCGGCTGCCGTAGTAGTCAATTTTGTTCATCATTTTCTCATAATAGTAGAATATCTATTTTCTCTGTAGTTTTGTGTGAGAGGGTGTGTATTTGAAGCAGTCGTAGTTTTTTAAAATTTGATAAGACGTCTTTTTTTTTAATGTGTTGTAACTTACTTTACTGTTGTAAGTTTAATAATAATGTCCTGAAGATTCCATTACGAATGGGTAACACTCAAAAATTGCTTTTAAGGGTGCGAAACGGAAAAAAAATTAAGGATCACGCGAAAAGTACTGTTTTCGTGAGAATTCATCATGACCAGTTACTTTTGCTATACTGTATATATATATACGCACAAACAAAAACAACCCAGTGTCTAATTATTAGGAATTACTTGTCCAAAAAAGAAAATTAGTCGGGTATTATTATTATTATTATTATTATTTTTGTTACATTTATTATTTCAAAATAAGATTAGTTTTTATATCTACACACTAACAAAAACAACCCACTTTCTGATTAATTACTGTCTTAAAAAAAAAAAAAAGAAAGCAAATTCAACGGGGTTTGGTTTTTTTCAGTGGAGTATTTGAATTACGGTATTTTATATATATATTCTAACCTTCAATCTCGTGTATCCTAACTTCCAGATAATATATGATATGAAATAAACGGGTTCTATCTCAGTTAATAATTAACAACTAAAATATTCAGCATTAAAATTAAAATATTTCACTAGCTCAAATTTAAAATACGAATAAGGTTCAGTTTATAAAAATAAATTAAATAAATATTTAATATTTTCATGAGACTTGAAGTGAAAATACAGGTGACAAGATAGATTACATTGAGCCAATATCCCACAGGATACTACCTCAATGGCATAAGAACACTATCCCCCCTTTATTACTATTTCAAATAACAAACTCATAGTATTCTTACGACTTTAATAACTTCTACTCACTAAGATTAAACTAATAATTAAGTCTTAATCTTCTATTTGTAATAATCTAGCTCAATAAAATAATCTCAGGTTCATAAAGTTTATTCTAAGTTAATTTAAAAATACGGTAGTAAAATATGAGAAGGGATTTTATGTCATAATCTACTACACTGAAACTAATAATAATAAATAACAGTAATAATATTCTTCATTGTTTAACTAATTCTGTATATCTTTTCTTTTTACTATAATTTTATTACCATAATAAAATAATGAAATAATATAATATGATCTTATATCTTCATGTAATGATATAATAAATACGTGGTAGCATTTTAATAATCTGACAAACAAAATATGTGTGGCAACTGATAGCATATAATTTAATATAATATTGTGATAACTGATTTATGACCAATAAAATAATGTAAGATTATGATTATTTAATTATAATGAATACCAATAAAATATTTAAAATTCTTAAAATAATTCTCTATTTATCTTTTGTGCAAAATTATATATTTGTTTCAATTATTATGCATATATCGTGATTTCATGCAGCGATGTGGAGAAATAAATAACTCGGACACAAAATTTTTGAAATAACAAAATTTAACAAAGTTTATTACTAACAACAAATAAATAAACAATTTATTTACACTATTTACAGTGGATATCCTTAACTTTTTTACTTTACAGTTTGATCTACCGGGTTATAAAAAAAATAATTTATATTTCAATTATATCTTTATTTAGATTTAGGACAAAATTTAAAAAAAATGTTACTATTTGGTTTCTCATTATGGTTAACTTATTACAAATATATTTATCTACTTTATTAGCAACAGCATTTTATCCTTAATATTATTAAACTATCTTATTTTAAAAAATTCATACTTAGAAAACATTCTATAGAAAACAAAATTTTATAATGAGTATGGACTTCTCAAAATATTAAAAAAAATTTCATCTTGCAAAGTCAAAGATGTTACACAAAATATTATCCAAAAATTCAGTACTAGATTTTAGTATTTATCACACAATGTTTACTAATCATAATATATTCTTCTTTAAGCCTTACTTTAGTATGATATAAGTGTAATCATCAATATATTTCTGTTAATCAATAAACAAAAAATATACTATGCATATTGTTTACATAATTTACTTTGTACTATTGTATTTTAAAAATATGCAATACTTATTTTTCTCTTAAAAAAAATAATACTAAAGCATTTAAAATTATTATCACTTTAAAGAAAATATCTTTGTTTAGATACTTTATTTTAAAAAGTTTATATTTCATTTCCGAAATAAAATTCAAAATATATTCTATGATTCTTTTCTTTCCTTAGGATACTTTGGATCTTCAATTTTAAGTTATAACGTCCTATTCCTTCTAAGCAAATAAACCAATCTTATACAAAACGATAGCATAACCTAAGTTCTAAATTATTTATCATTTCTCTTAAACATATCTTACTGAACGATGCAGTTACATGAAATAAAGATAGCGAAAACAGATGCATAGGATTAAGGAAGAAAGCTAGAGTATTACTCTTAACATATCTCAAAATCATGGCACAGTGTGAAGAGGTATGACATTTACCTGCCTAATATCCTCTAGTACAGGGACGATGTTAAAGCTATTTCTTCAGCTTTATTAGAACATCAAATATTTAAAGAAATATAAACACTGTCCAAATAAAATGTGTATCAGTCATAGGGCTTTGTTAACTATGCTGATATTCACATAAAGACTAAATATTATTTCCATTCCTTATAACATCCTATTTCTTAAAACATCATCTTGGTTTCCTGTTCACTAAGTACTTCCAAGCCACTATCTCAACATTATTTCTCAAGATTTTCCACATCTTACATCGATAAATAACTATCTGCATTTACAAAACAATAAATAAAATTCATTAATAGTTAAACAATCTAGCTGTTCCACAAGAAAAGTCTGCTTACTTCATTATTCTATATGTCTAATCATATACAATCTACTTAGACAATATTTGAATATCCAATAACATGAAAATTTTAAAAGAATCACATAATTATTTGTTATGTTGGATTATATCACTAATAAAAAAAAAATAAAAAAAAATTGTCGTATGCATATTTTCAAATCAATCCTATCTCATAATGTTTTTTAAAATGTTGTATGAAATGCGGTACATATAAGTAAAAAAACTTTTACACTTCATTCTTCCAATTTATGGATGATCTAAAGAAAACAAAAAAAATATACATTATAAATTATCAATAGTTATTATTATTACCAATAACCTTTATCTAGTCATCGTGTTCAGTAGGCTTCCTTTATCCACTTGAGCATTGCAGATATAAAAAAAATTCACACCCATACACTTTATATTAAAATATTTTTAGCTAAATTATTAGATTGTTATATTATAAAATTTTAATATTAATAAATTAATGTTTTTATGTTTTTCCTAATCTTATATAAAAAATTTAGATTTAAACTAGGTTAACAAAATAAAAGGAATCAAAACTATAATTACATATTTTCTTGACGATAGTTCCTGATAAGTCCAAAATGTTTATTATTTTCTCTAGAGTTTTTAAAAATGTTCTCCTCCAAGCGCGTTAAAGTTTAAAATAAAAATAATTATTAATCCATTTAGTAAAATTTATAGAAAATAATCCTTGGTTTTAGTATTTAGGACGATAATTATTAAATCATAATATTAATTAATCCCGTGAAGCTTCTTAATCTTCTCTACCAATATTCTCTGCGTATCCGATGCATCAATCCATCTAATTTAACTTTAAAAATATTCGATAAACTTTTAAGTACTATTTGTATTTCCATGGATCCATCTTTTATTCAACTATGTGTTCACTTTTTTATATATGTTTCCTTCTTGATACATTTAAACTTTCGTTTGGTATTTTTATATATCACTTTAAAAAAAAAAAAAAAATGTTACCTTCAGAAAGGATATAACATTTTACTCCTTTTGATATAATATTATATAAAATAATTCATGCAATATACAATTGTCTTATTACTATTTAAAAAATAAATCTTGGATAGGCTTATAAATAATAATGCGTCTCCAATTTTTTCATTAGACTCCGTATGATGTCCGAGCTGTGGTTTTTTTTATGTACCAAAACAGTTCTTCGGTGAAATATTAATAAAGCTGTATCAATAAATATTCCAAACATTTTTTCAGTATTACAATTTATATCCATTTTATTTCGTAGTATATCCATTTTTTATTGCGAAGTTTAGGTTAAACTTTTAGATAAAATACGACTGGTAAGTACTTTAAAAATTAGAAAATCATTTCCACGAAGTTTCTAAATTATTATATTTTAAAACTCTCTTTTGCAAAAAATACTTTTAAAAATTATCAATTAGTTTTTTGCAAATAAAACGATAAGAAAGTACTAAAAAAAAATTGACTAAAATAAAAATTTTAAAAAATACTATCTTTTTGATAGTTATAATTTACCTTTCTCCGGTTTCAATACATTATTAATCTCCCCTTATACCCCCGTGCAATTCATATTTATAGTCTGTAAGAATACCTATTCCTATTGGTTAATTCTTACTTTAGCTTGAGAACAAATTTACATATTTTTAGTTTATAGTAGAATTGAATTTCAAAATTAGAAATTATGACGTAATAAAATTTAAAAAATATTATTTAAAATATTACTTTTAAATCAATTATTATTTTATTAAAATTATTTAATCTTTTAAAATAACTTTTAAAATAACATTTAATAACTTATTCCATTTCTTAATATTCAATTTATCTATTTTTATTTAAATAAAATATTTAATTTTTATATTATGAATGTATTCATCTTTATTACATCATTTAAGCATGTTATACGATAGTTAACTTAATGTTTAATACTATTTACTTTTATGATAGGCAATAATTCTATCCAATTCTATAATATAACTTTTAAAATATTTTAAACTTTATTATTAACTCAAACAAGCGTGTGTGAGAAAGTATGTAATATACAAGTCACATGATTAATAACTTTGACAGACGATTTTTAATCTATTTCTCTGCCTAGATTTATAAAATTGATACACTTATTATATTATATAATATAATTATAAAATTTGGAAGAACAATTTAGAAAATATAGAATTAAATACAATTCTCACCATCATAAAGTTTATTTTTAAAATATATTATATTAATTTTGACTATTAAATATGATTATAAATTTAAACACTGTATTTATTAACTTATCAGTTTTAAACTATTAAAATCGAATTTATTAAATATACTTTTAATTTTTATAGCTGTGTTATTTAATATGGCCAGCTTTTACAACCATATGAAACAATATTTTAAACTTTACATAACTATTTTTAAATAATTCACTATAATTTTATATACTATGTATTTGCTTTAGCCTCAAATTGTACTTTAAAGATATAATTGACTTAATACAATTACCATATTAAAAGAACATATTCTAAAATTTAAAATTTTTAGTAATTGACTGTTATGAACTATTACTGACCTATAGAAAAGGGCACAATATATACACAAGGTTTACCAAAAAAAAAAAAGCCCACTTTCTGATTAATTACTGTCAAAAGAAATGCAAATTAGTCGGCTATAATTTTTAAATTTAGTATTTCAATAACGGTACCCTTTTTATATAGACAGAGTTAACAAAAACAGCCCACTTTCTGATTCATTACTGTCCCCAAAAAAAGAAAACGGAAATTAGTCGGGTATCATTTTTCAATTGAATCTTTCAATGACGGTCCTTACTAATAGTAGTCAGGTATCGATTCTAAATTGTAGTATATAAATGACGTTACTTTTGATCGATTTAGAATTATGTCTTGCTTTTTTAATAAAAATAATTGATTTTTACTCTTGACCAAAAATACCAGAACTTTAAAAAAAGACACACATAAAGTCCAAAAAAAAAAATGAGAAAAAGCTCCGTAACTTTAAAGACATACACACAAACTCAAAAACAATCTAAGATTAATAAACATTGACTTATTACATCTTGCTTTTGAATCAAATGATTGATTTACTCTTGCAAAAAAAATTACCGTAACTTTAAAAAGACACACATAAAGTCACCAAAAAAAATATTAGAAAATGCCCCGTAACTTTAAAGACACACACACAAATTCAAAAACAAGATAAGATTAATAAACATTTACTTATTACGTCTTGCTTTTGAATAAAAGTATTGATTTACTCTTGCAAAAAAACCCCGTAACTTTAAAAAGACACATAAAGTCCAAAAAAAAAAAGTTAGAAAAACACCGTAACTTTAAAAAGACACACACACACATAAACTCAAAAACAAGATAAGATTAATAAACATTTACAAAAAAAATGAAAAAACTAACATCATATAATAGTATTAGTTAGTAGAATATTTTATTATAAATCTAAGAAATCAGATCTTTTTAGATCAAATCGATCATTTAGGTCGGGCCCCGGAATCGTTATATTTATATGTTTTTGATTAGCATCAACGCCATCTCTAGGCGAACACCAAGGATGAGAATACAACCATTTTTTGTTAGGTTATATTATTGCATCTATAGTAATGAAGTATTGAATCTTTTTTACGGATGTTCTAATGAACAATTAACTATCACCTAAGGTTATTAGAAATCATGGTTTGCTTTTATTGAATTCTTGTACAACGATATATATATTGATTGTCATGAATATTTTGTTTATACAGAAAAGTGCTTAAGGAATCTAAATGCATTCATTTGTAATATAAAGACATTTTATGTATTATGTTACATAATTATGAGTCAGAATTCAAAAGAAATTCATATTACATGATTATTTACTGGTATGGATTGTTGAACATGTCATAGACTTAGAAAGCTTCAAAATTAAAATAATAATTGCATTGCTAGTTTATCTTGGACAATTTAGATATGAATTTTGTGATAGATCTTTAGAAGCATTTATTATTCAAGGTAAATTTCTGTTGTGTATTTGTATATATATATATTATATGGATATCAACAAAATAAGTAACAAACAAATTTAATAACAACGAAAATTAATAACAACAAAAATTATAATAAGGGATTATCAATGCTAACTAACATGGATATAGAACTGACCCTCACAGCAAAATACCATCAACAGCTATATTGATCGCTTAGCACACAAACAAAGAAAACCCTATATATATACACACCATGATTGGGTTAAATTCTCACTGCAACAGTCTATCATTCAAGTCTAGCTGAATACAAGTTTAACCAATGAATATACTCACATTTCGTTCTGTGTTTCCTCCTATAGAGCCTGTTAAACCTATAAAAATAAAAATAAGATCTGTGTGATCTTTAGTCTCTATCCGTCTGTTAGTACCTTCAGATGCATGGTCTCTGGGATTGCTTCCCCTTGGTGCACAAACCGCCTGTTGCTTTCCGGACAGCTTTTCACTGACTTCTTTTAGCCCTGTTCCAGCCAGTTCCAAAAAATCAGTACTAACAGTTCACAGTTAAACAAGTTCATAATGAATAAGCAAATAATTCTACAAAAGCAAAAAACTCTCTGTCACACTTTCTATACACGCTATTTATATCTCTGACTGATTTCCAGTTTTAATTCTTGAAAACTATCTTATTTCAGTCTGTTTTTTCCTCTGATATTTTTAATTAGTCTTTTTTGACTTCAATTGTTTTAAGCAAATATTTTTTATTAGTAAATCTCTCTTATCATTTATCAAGCAGGATTTCTTATTATTTGTTTTTACTTTAAGCAAATATTTCTTACCATTTATATTAAATTTGTTTAACTTTCTTTCAAAAGTACACTAATTAATTTTACTCTCATTCGCCTTAATTTTATTTGTTAGCTATTTATTAAATATATTTCTCTAAATATATTTTCTTTATCTTAGCTTTTTCTGGAGTAATGCATATGTTATTTACTTCTATAATTATTGGGTTTAAATTTAAATATTAGTACGAAACATACCAATTTCAATGACTCTTTTTGATTTTCAAGCTTATCATGCTAATGAAAGATGAAATTATTTTAAGGAATATGTCATGAATATAAGTAAGCCTAATTTTGTGTGCACTAAAGAAGAAAAAAACTGATTCTCTGAGAATGATTCTGTTATTAATTTACACGGCATATGCACTGTGATTTTATTATGATACCCGAACGATGCCTTGTTGAGTACTGAAGACACTCTCAAACCAAGGCGTAAGATAGAGACTTTTGAAAAGATAGGAGTGGCCATCTTATCTTTTGTATCTAAATTTAGTTACATAGGTTAATCTAAAGTACCTTAGATTGAAAGCGTGAAGACATTTCTTTATTCACTTTACATTCATTAATTTCTTGCTATGTATTAGCAGTTGTGAAATTTTTCAATTTAGTATGTGTCAATATTTGCCTGAAGGTTTGTGATAATAGTATATTGGATGTGATAACATGTTGGACTATTTCCATCATCTATCATTAAAAATTGAATGTATAGAAAGTTTTAAACTTTATTTAAATTTTTCAAATGCAAACAATTTTTTAAGAATAACACACAAATAGACAACTCAGGTTAGTAATTATGCAACGTTTCGAATAGTATTTTTATCCACTCATCTTCAGGTGTTGCTGGCTGACCAGTGACAATATTAGCATAGGAGTTAAACTTACACTTTTAGATTCTCAAATATCAAATTTTAAGGCTATGCTCTAACTAACTGGGCTATTCTATCAAAGCCAACAGATAGTAGAAAACTTATATATTTATATATGAGAATTGATTAAAAAAAAAAATTTTAAATCTCAGAAAGATTTGAACCAATCCTCATATATAAATATATGAATTTTCCACTATCTGTTGCCTTTGACAGAATAGCTCAGTTAGTTAGACTATTGCCTTAAAATTCACTATTCAAGAAGCTCAAGGTGTAAGTTTGACTTCTATGTTAATATCGTCCCTGGTCAGGCCAGCAACACCTTTAGAAGTATGAAGAATACTATTCGAAACATTGTATAATTACTAACCTGTGTTGTCTATTTGTGTGTTATTACTAACAAGTTGTTTGTATTTGAAAATGTTTAAATAAAGTTTAAAATTATATTTAATATTTTTATGATTATATAATATAAATAAAGTAGTTTTTGGGTCAAACTGTGTGTTATTTTTGTTCCCAATGTTTCCATGAAATAGCATCTACCATTGTCAAGGTTATCTTTTCACAGAAAAACCATTAGATTTCAAATAGTAATGAGATTGAGCGTGAGGTAAAGAATGAGATTGGGTGTGAAGTAGTTGAGCATTCTGAGTATGTAGATTAACAAAATGTTTATTTCCTTCAATTTCACCATTAATTGATTTTAAGTTTATATTAGAAGAAAGAGATAAAATAAATGGTCTCCATAAGGTTGAAATATGTTGTGTTTCACAGCTCTATTTAAAGCAGTTGGTCTTTTTAATATTTCAATCAACTCCATGGTTCTCATTTCTTTCCAAATTAGCAAGTATTTTGGCATTATCAAAATTAGGATTGTGATCAATTTCTAAAAAATGTGAAATAAAAACTGGTATATTTAACTTCTGAATAAAGGCATTTTTATTATCATTAATTCTGGCATTAATTTGTATATTAGATTGACCTACATAATTTTTCAAGCACTGTAAACATGGTATTTCATAACCCCCCTGGTATTCCAAAAGTACTCTGTTTTTAAGCTTGTGGGAAAAAATCACCAATTTTTTTGCTAGTGGAGAAAGTAATCTTTATGTTAAAATTAGATAGTCTTCTTCTGACTTTATCAGTGACTCCTTTAATATAAGGTAAAACCACTCTATAACTCCTTGAATTATCAATTTTATCCTCTTTCTTCGTTTTAGTCTCAATGCTATGTATCACCTTGTATATGATGTTTTTTGTGTAATTAATAGAAAGTAGAATATTTTTTGTTAGTTCTATTTCTTGAGTAAGATGATCTTTATCCGACAAACTACAAGCTCTTGTCAGAAGATTTTTTGCTACAGAAAATATTTGCGCAGGATGATGATGAGAATTAAAATTAAGATATCTTTTGTATGGGTGGATTTTCTGTAAACCGATATTGCTAAGGAGTCATCACATTTTCTTGCACTCAAAACATCTAAGAAAGTGATTGTTATTTTCAACTTCCATAGTAAATTTAATATTAGGATGCCAACCATTAAGAAAAACAAGAAAAGAGTTCAAAGCATCAATACCATGAGGTCACATATCTGAGTCAAATAGAAGATTTCTTAGTAGCTGCATTTAATACTTAACTTTCAAAATTATTCATGAAGAGATGAGCAATTACAGGTGACAATGGAGATCCCATGGATTTGTTTATACTTTTGAAAATCATGAATAAAAAGTGTATTTTCAAGGCAATGTTTTGCTAATGGAATAATAAGAGTGGGCGGGTGTATTGAGCTATTATAGATAAAGCTTCCTCAACAGGAATATTAATAAACCTAAAAGAAGCATTAAAACTAATCAATAAATCAGTTTTATGACTTGAATTCTTAATTCTGGATGAAATGTTATCTGTTACTGATTGTAAACATCGGGCTAAATATCTAGCCAAAGCGTATGTGGAAGAACCTATAGCATATACAACGGGCTATTTTAGACAAACCATAAAATTTAGGATATAATGAAGAGCCTTCTCTTGGAGAAATTTTAATTTTCATATCCTCATCTATACTGGAACATTTTACAAGACATTTTTCTATACATTCAGTATTTAATGATAGATAATGGAAATAGTTCAACATCTATTACGTGTTAATATTACATGTGTACATACAATCTCTGCATTAGTAAATAAAATTGAATATTACATAGATTCTATTATTAGAAAATTGATTAAAAAAAAAAGTGACATTTTTCACTTGGCAAAATAATGGATTCAAAACATTATAAGCAATATAGAGATTTAAAGACAAAATTTCTATAACTAACAAGAAGAATTAAAAATGATTGGAGAATTAAAACTGTAAAGTGTAACAGTTCATTTCCTAATTGTAATCATTTGACATCTTTTATTATGAATGGATTTGAAAGGAAAAAATGATATTGTTATATTATTAAATCTATAAATACTACACGTAAAGTAATGAAGATATTTCAAGCAGATGGAGGAAATATTTTAATCACTCTTTGAATAAAGGTGTAAGAATTGAGGTGAGTCTATCGATTCATTTAAATATAGATTTACAAAGATATTCACTCAATGAAGTTAAAGCAGCTCTTTGTAATCTTAAAAAGGGACTGGCTGTAGATCATGTTGAGATACCGGGAGAAGTTTTAAAATATGGTTGGAATGTGTTAGCTTCAAATTTGTTGAAATTTTGTAGGAATATTTATGTTCGTGAAAGATTCTTCAATTGTATCACTTTATAAAAATAAAAGCTTTAGAAAACATTGCAATAATTATCACGGAATAACAATTTTATTTACTACAGTAAAAATACTTTTAAGGGTTTTGTTGAATAAATTGTTTCCAGTCGTAAATAAGTGGTTGCCAGATACCCATTATGGTTTTACATAATCAAGAAACATTATAGACATGCTTTTTGTTCCCAGGCAAATATAACAGAAATATTGGTAGCAACGATGCTATTTATTTACGCATTACTTTTATACATTTGATCAAGGCATTTCATTGGATTAATTGAACAGGCTTGTGTCACTGTTTGAAAATATCCCCATTATCCACAAAAGTTTTTTCTTATAATTTAGCTTCTATATGATAATATGAGAGAAAGGGTTATTTCTGATGATATGAGACTTGAAATGAAAATTATTGTTAACAAGGAATATATATTACCTTCAGTTCTATTTCTTTTGTTTATGACAATGCTTTTAGGAATAGTTTAAATGTCTTTAACTAGAGGATAAAATAGATACAAACACCCTAAAACTCTTGTCATTGGCAAGCTTGGTAAATGACACCTCATTTATTGTTTTCTGGGGGAGGGGTATCAGATGGGTATTTGCTTATGGTGGTTTATTTAAACATTATTTTAGCTTTTATATTTTTATACTTTTTTTTTATGTAGATTATTTATTCTGTAAGCCAGATTTCTTTAAAATTCTGTAATCTGATTGGTAATAATACAGACCACATGGATTCGTTAATAGCAGTTTTACTTGGAAAGGTAAAAGTAATTTTTTAAAAGTATTTTCATATCGCACTTTTTTTTATTTTTTATAGTTATATACCTTTTTATTTTTAATATAGATTCCACTAATTGAAATTCATGTTACTGTTGTCATGGAGATGCTTCTGCATACATTAAGTGTTTTAATACTGCAACTAAAATGTATGCCCAAAAAGTAAGAAAAAGGCATGGGAAATGAGTGTATTTTAATGGTTGTATTTGTTTTAGGATGATATCATTTTATTTGTTATTATATGACATCCGTTAACTGCTTTTTTTAGTGTTTTTTTTAAAAAAGTCATACATTTTCAAATATATTCAACTGTTAGTAATAACAAATAGATTACTATAGACTACAATGTGTCAAATGATATTATTCTCCTCCAGCTATTGCTGGTGTGAGCATTTGAGCTTAATCAGTAATTTTTAAATTCATGTATACTGAATTGAAGATGTCATTCTAGTCACTTAGACTCTGTCAAAAAAAAAAACCCATATGGCTTTTTTACTCAGAAGTTCATAAAAAGTTTGAACACCAGACCTGTGAGTGTCAGAATCGATCCTGGGACCTCCTGGTTTAGATTAAATGCAATTTAACCACAAATATTCTTAACAGTATCTAATTACATTATAAATTATATATACTTCTATATACATTATAAATATACCTAAGCCTGTGGGCATACATAAATCATATAGATCAATACTACCTGCAAGAGTCCTAGCTGACTGTTTTCACATTCGGAGGCCAGCTCTCTGCACTTGAAGTCCCTGTGCCAAGAGAGACATTCTGCTCCAGCTTAGGTCTGTGTGCACAGGTGAAGCTCCAAGAATCAAGCGTTCTTTTCTTGATCTGATTTGCACTGAGTTCATTCATTGTTTCGATCCCTGAAGTTGATTGGCTCGTATTCCCATCCATCCTCTCAGGTGATTATTCCTTTCACTGCTTCATGCTGCATACAAGAATTTAAAATCATCATCACTCTATCTTTAATTAATGAATTATTTTTGAGCTTATAGTTTATCTCATGCAGGAAATCTTAACTTGAATTCCTTTAATGGTTTTATATCTCATTATCATACTGAATTCCACTCTCATTAATTAAACTGTTTTTATTTTTAGAAAAGTTATAAATAATTTTTATTTCATATTTTAAAAGAATCAGTCTTTTAAAATTCTTTATTTAAACTTATTATTTATTTTCATTAGTAATTTATAGCCTATATATGTATGTGCATTTAAGCATGCACATATATATCATATAATAAAGAAGAAAATGTGAATATGTACAAAACATTATATATTTATCCAGTAATTGATCATTTAAACATGAATGGATAATTATATAATATATGTGTTGTACACGGATTTGCAGCATATTTTATATGTGTAGAAATATTTGTATTTATGTCAGTGCATTACAATTAGTATATTTCATTTATACATGTTTATGTATATATATATATTATGCACACAAACATATTTATATAGAACTATATTAATGAAAAATAATGTAAAAGTATAAATAGAGAAAAAATATCATTACTTTTGTATTGTCGCTATAATTATAAATGCATAATAATAATATGTTTCATCACGGTATAATATATATATAATAGTTATATGGGAGAGAAGAATGGGAATTGTGATTCATGAAAGAAAAACATAGATGTCACTATATATATTATTTTGTAAATATTTACAATAATGTACGTTACACTGAAGAGATCAGTGAAATGTTACTGAAAGAATCTTTTTTGTATTAAAAAGTCTATTTGCTGTTATGCAGTCTTTTTTTGATGACATTTGTTTATAAAATACAATGTATATATATATGATTATTTTCAATATTTGTTTTATCACCTTATTTATTAAAGGTAACCATTTAATTATGTATATTAAGTCCTCTATCCAAATTACTCAAGTAGTGTAATTAATAATTATTTAACCATTGGTATTCTTCTTCCGAAAACTGTATTAGAAATATGTTTATGCTACCTGAAAACGAGATCTTATGCTGGGGTGGTCTTCTTTATTATTAATAATGTAGATTTGTTCTCAATTTCAGCAATCCTCTGAGACAAATAAGATAATTGTAATTTACAATCAGGATATTATGATCCCTTTAATAATGTTTAAAGGTCTCTTCTAAGATTTAAATGTCACCACAATATTATATATTATTTTGTAAATATTTATAATAATGTACGTTACACTGAAGAGATCAGTGAAATGTTACTGAAAGAATCTTTTTTGTATTAAAAAGTCTATTTGCTGTTATGCAGTCTTTTTTTGATGACATTTGTTTATAAAATACAATGTATATATATATGATTATTTTCAATATTTGTTTTATCACCTTATTTATTAAAGTTAACCATTTAATTATGTATATTAAGTCCTCTATCCAAATTACTCAAGTAGTGTAATTAATAATTATTTAACCATTGGTATTCTTCTTCCAAAAACTGTATTAGAAATATGTTTATGCTACCTGAAAACGAGATCTTATGCTGGGGTGGTCTTCTTTATTATTAATAATGTAGATTTGTTCTCAATTTCAGCAATCCTCTGAGACAAATAAGATAATTGTAATTTACAATCAGGATATTATGATCCCTTTAATAATGTTTAAAGGTCTCTGCTAAGATTTAAATGTCACCACAATATTATAATTTAACGGAAAAATTTAATCGTCTCTTTAACCACCATCTCCACTAAATAAATACTGTAAAACTAAAAGACATTACATGACCCCAGTTTACATAAAGCTTTATTAGAAACAGACTCCATTTATATTACTCTTAGTTCTGGCAATTAATATAACTTGAGTAATTTGTAGGTGCTAGATGGTAGCATTTATTAAATTCCCTATTCTTGCCTAACAGTGTGGCCTAACACTGGATAGGGATTTATTAAACTAGTATCCATTAATTATTCATTCTTACAATAAGTGGCAGAATTGAAATTGCATAAATAAATAAATCAGGGAGGAGAGTATTTTAATGTAGTAATATTTGATTAGTATGGCAAGTAGCCAAATTAATGAATTATTAGAATTGTTATTAGAACTAGTCCATTACTGATTGTCTTGTATCTCATGCTCAGTTTCTGGAAGAAAGATTTTGTCAAATGATTGCTAATGGTAATGATTTCCAGCATAATCTATGCAATATAGATGATCATGGTATCTTGGTTGACTTTTGGCAATATGACAGCAAATGTTTAATCCTAAAATAGTGATAGTTGTAGTGATGAAACTTTTTATTGACTTAATAATAGTATTTAAATCTAATGACCGTTGAATGTGGCTGATAATTTGATTCTTCTTTTAGGTATTTTTATGTAAAATATTTTTTTCAATTCTAGTCTACTACTTGTGGTGAACTGGCTGCAATAATAAATTTATTTCCATTTTTAGTGCCATTTAGTTCATCCTGTTTTTGACCGGACTTCTTTTTTTTTTTTTTTTTTGATAATTAATAAAATAATGATCATGAAGAAGTTTTTATTGTTGTTTTTATTCTTTAGTTTTTATATTAATAGTTCTTAAACAATATGTCTCATAATCATTTTGCCTTATTGGACAATTGTTTCTGATACCACTGGTTGGATTTTAGCCAAACATATGTCCTTAGCCAATTTTATTCTGAGATCTGTACTGTAGTTTAATTCCTATTTTAAGTTTGAGATATTAAGATGAAATTTGAAATAACATTTTAAGTTAATTTAATTATATTGTATTTATTCTGCTCCAAGTTAATAAACTAATTGAAATCTGCTAACTTATACAAACATTTTGTTTTGTTGTCATTATTGTGGCTTGATATTATTTATTATACTATTCATTAAAAAGAATTATTAGTTAAGCTACTAACTACTTAATTTGATACCATTTCCAATTTTCCTATACACTTAACAATACTCTTTTTTACACCAAAACTTTACTCTTACTGTTTCGACTGTCCTGCAGTCACCATCAGAGATCTTTATAATTCTATTTTCAAAAACTGATTCCAAAAAAAAAAAAAAATGAAAGGAGGAAGAAGAAGAAAATTGTATTATTTAATTTGAATAGGTGACAAATATGTTTTCATAAATAATTCATTAATTATTCGAAAAAATAAAATCTAATGCACAATGATATATGACATTGATTTGTAACAACTATGGGTGAAAACAAAATTAATGTTTAAATATAGCATATTGCCCAATTTTCCATAACTGTTCAGAAAAGAAACCCTTCAAAGAAGGCATTTTAATGATGTTGTTGGCTTGCAATAAGACACAATCTTGTTTATAACATTATAAATAAAACTTTTAAATTATACTATGAATATAACTTGAAATATAGTTTAATATTGCAACTTATTAAAGATAATTACCATTAATGTTTTAGAATGGAAACCGCTAAAGACGCTATTCAAGAAATCTTTCTAGTATCACAAGTTCCAACTTATGTGGTATGTAAATATGTAGTAATATTTAATATTTGTTTTTATTTATTTTATATATATATATATATTATCTGGGAGCGTCCGTGTAATAAAAATACAATAACTAAATAGCTGATGTTTCAGTACATTAACAAGTACTTTCCTCAAGAGCTTTTTTTTTCTCAAATCATAATAATATATTTAGCTATTATATTTTTACTGCATGGAAGCTCCCAGAAATAATGCTATGAATTCATTATTTATCCATAAAAATATTAAAAATTAATATATTATAAATTATTAATTTTTAACATGTTATTTTTGAAATAAGAAGTACCCTTAGAACCCTTTTGAATGCAAAAAGTATTTACAGTTTACTATTTTCATTGATTACTATCTAATAACATTTGATGGTGATTTTTCTAATTTGAAAATATAACAGTTATTTCCACATATTAAAGTATTTCAACATATATATAAAATAGTAACATATACCAAAACTTTGTGTTGTTTGATACAATAGTTGATTGGTAGACTCTGGAGTTCCAAGTCTATGGTTTGTAGTCCATCTCTGTCACATCCGGTGCATGAACGTTTTATGAATTTTTGAAATCACTCTGTTATTTAATTCTGGGCCATGTAACTTACTTGTATACATTTACATAAAAATTACATTATATCTTTTATCCATAACTCTCTCATCCACTAGTCATTGCTATGAATATAATATCCAGATTAAGATATCGAAAGATTTTTTTATTTTGTGTTCCTAGTGATTATATCACTCATATAGGAAATGTAAACCAACTCTTTATGTTTTCTTGATATGTACTAAATGGTAAAGTACGTGTTTAAGAATTAAATGTTTATGAATTGAAGCTCAATCTTTCACATCTAGTGCTCAAATGTCACATGACTCTTAAGCAATTAACCATTTGATTATATATCTTGCCCTTTGTGATTAAAGCAATGCTAGAATAATGGATTTGAAAGCTCAAGATTTTTGAAGCTCAAGCCATCTCTTATAGTGTGTGAATGATAAACAATCTCTTGGGCAACTAAGCATATGATTAATAGTAATGTTGAATACAATTTTTGAATTTTTATTTTACAATTATATGACCTGATAATGGTATTAATATAATTATTTTTGCAAAAAAAAAAAAAACAATCGTTAAAAGATATTAAATATCATAAATGAATCTTCAGTTAATTAAAAAAAAAATCATATGATCAATTATTTTGGAAGTCAAATGATGTTTTAGCATGAAAGTGGATGTAATTGTTCTCGATTAACTTATTTGAAATTTTTCGTGTTTTGTTGTCGAAGAATATTTAGTTACTACACTATTACTGTGCTCAATTGCATTTAGTTAGTATTTGGACATTTATACATCTTTCAATAAAGATAGAATAAAAAATATAAAATATTGGCCACCATTTTTTTCCAGCACATTTACGCCATCTAGCATAAGCTTTAGTAACATGGTGATATTAACAAACATTTTACTTTTTTATATAAATATTTTAAAATAGAAAATATAACTATTTTTATATGTTTGACTAACTTGTTTATTTTTTCAGATTATTTTAAAAATTATTATTTTTATAACAATTTTTAGGAATGAAATTTTGTAATTGAAAATGTTTCTCACGTTATTAACTCTTTTTTTTTAAAATGATTGTAGGCTTGCACAGCTTTGTTGTTATGCCAGTTATATTACATTGGATGTCCGCTCATATTTGATGTCAACTCTATGTGTCAGTCTATTCTTTTAATTTTTATGGATCTTACGCAAGTTAGTAGAGTCTCTTCTTATGTGTTAAATATCTTATTATAACATATACAGTCACTACAAACATATTCTTTGTATAGATGTACATATTTCTAAGAATGTACAATCAAGTTAGTATTTGAAAAATCCTAATTGAAAAGAAACTAATATTGCAGGTAAATTACTTGTTAAAAAATCAGAAAGTAAATTTATCATGACAATTTTTTGAGAAGGTGAAGATTTTGATTTTTACCAAAAAGAAGGGTGTAGGTGTTGTTGTATTTTGTAAAAATATATTTACATTAGTAAAAGTTGGTGCACTCCAGAAAAAGTAGAAAATATTAGAGGAATATATTTAGATCGCGAACTGATAAGCGGTAAATTGAATTAAATAATTTATGTTAATTGCGATCGTTAAATTCCAGGTGTATTCTTGAATTTAAAAAACCAAATATTCTAAAAAACAATAAGAAGAATTTCATTTTATTTAATCTAATTTCAATATGGGGATTGCTTATCAGATTTAGAACGACAGACTAAAATGATATATATATATTGTAATGGGAGAAGTTTAAGCTAATGAAAAATAACTCGATTGTGAGTTGACCACACCTTGACATGCCAAAATATAACTTGAGGATAGTAACTAATTTTTTTGTATCTTCAAATATTATATAACCATAAAGTAGTGATAAGGATTAAACCCCAAGCCCCATTTATTTGCAAGTTAATTACATTTCATTCTTTTAATAATAATTGTTACATTTCCAAGTATATTTTCTATCAGCTCTTTTTTGATCAGACAAATGATCCTTTATTAAAGTATCTTTCATTATATGTATATAGAACATCATCTAGCTAATAGAAGTATCCAATTCCTTCTTTTAGAAAGGCTATTGTCACAAACTTATATTTAAATCCTTAAAAGAATATTTCACCTTTTCTCTGTTTATTGCTTCTGGTTACGAGCAGAATGCAGAACACAGATATTTCTAACATGGATCACAGATTTATAATTACTCTTACTTAAATGTATATCACGAAGATAAAATATCATATCTATATAAAAGTAATGGGAAAGAAGTAGGCGCCATTACTAACAGTAACGACTTTATTATTAACAAAATAATATTATTATCATTATGTTACAGTATTAAATATATGTTATAATACCAGAACTCAAAGGTTGAATTGACGCTTGTGCATAGATTTCATTAAATAAAACTGGGTTTAAATACACTCTTATTTTAAAACATATAATAGTTTTGATAATATCTTACTAATGCATCTATTTTTACTGCTGTAAACTGTTAGGGGAAGAAACCAGAAGGTAGAGAGAGAGAAAAAAAAAAAGTCTAACTGCTTTTCTCCATATAATTTAAATTTTGCAATCAAAGAGAAGAAGAAAAAAAATTACTCGCCCAAATATATAATATGAAAATAAAGAAAAATAATTAATTTGTTAATTTATAAAAAACAATAATTGTAACTTTATATTGTTTAGAAATTGAATGGAGTATAAACTCTAATTGATCAATTGATTTGCACACACATACATCTTCATAAGGATCTGATATAGCTATATCTTTAAGCTGCCCACAGCAGATCTTTAATATTTGGTTTCTTTCTTGCGTAATGATGTTTAACACAGGTAGAATATTATTTGAATTTTCAGAAAGATTATCTGTAATCCTAATATAGTTTTTTTTCTTGGGTTATAGGCCTGTTTCAGTCATGTGACTTTTAGTTTGACCCCCCCCTCTCCATATAAATGGTTGTAATTTGACGATGGTCAGTAATTACAATCCTTGTTTTTTATAAGGAAATTTTCCATATGAATATGATCTTTACAAAATGAAAGTATGTGACTTGATTAATCATTCTAATTATTAATCGAGAACTACATATAAAACCTCTTAACTTTTTTGCCTCGTATATTTGTCCATATATTTTTTCGTAACTCTCGATAGCATTCTATATGTGATAATAGGTTAACACTAAATAGATATTTAAGATTTGATAAGGACACAAAATTATGTGCTGAAAAATGCTTTTTTATATATATATATAATTATTAATATATGTTAGTATTGTGTATGGAAACTCCTCTTTACACATTCGTTCTAGAATTGACCTGCACTCCTCTGCCAATAGATGTTTTAAAAGTGTAGAGCATGTGTGAAGAATAGTTTCCTTCCGCAATATTACGTATTTATAAAATTGTCTAATTATTAAACATATTCAAATTAGTAAGATTCAATGTCGCAAGTAGTTAAAAATAAGACATTTTTTCTTTCCTGTGATATATAAGCTTTTGAAAGTAATTTTCTAATTTAAAATGAGGTGCGTAATAAGATCAAGCCTGATTTAGGCACAGTCAACAAAGGTTGGTATATTTAAAAAGTAAGCCTAAGCATAGATGAGCCATCTATGCTTTTAAAGCATTTATTGATAGGTGCTGTATCTGGGAGCGATCACTATGCTACCAAACATAGGCTTCTATGAATTTCAGTTGGTAAAAGTAATTCTACTGCAGCAACTTGGGATTATAGTTTAATAGATTAATATTATAACTATTATAAGAATATTAATTACTTATTAACTATTTATATACAGCATAAATATGGTACTTAATACCCAAAGGCATTTCTCAAATCGTAATAAAGGCCAAGGTGACTTGTTTAAGTCCCTACTCTTGCTTTGACAATTTTAGAGGCAAGTCTCTCCGCAATATTACCTATCAAGGCCAATTTGCACTTCCATGAACAAATGTCCCTTGGTTCTTTCCTAAACCATTGCTTCACTATTAATTATTAGAACTCCTGTTCTAATTGGTCAAGGCACTTAGATCCTGCTGACATTATCTAATATTATTTATTATCTCTAGATGCATCTGCATGTGTAAATTAATTTTTGACAGAATTTCATTCTTATGACTTTTTAAAGAATTAATTTATTTCCTCAGGTTATAATTAAAAAACTGCAATTCTTTTATCTACTGCTTCAATCAGTTTTGATTTTACTTAAATTTAATACACTTATTTTTTATAACTGTTTTATAATTATATATTTATATCTATTTTAACATGCATATGCAAACGTAGCATACTTCCCCAATTTCAGAGATTTACATTTTTTCTGAAGTCAGAGTAAAATCACGAAGATGACTTGGTTTTTTTTATTTTACCTGATCAGGAAGTGGATTTACGTTTATGTCAGCTTCTTTTGCGTTAGTCTCTTCTGCTGCACATTCTTTCTTTTCCTCATTACGCTGGGTCAATTCTTATTTAGATTCCTCAGATTGATGTTCCAGGTCACGATCAGTTTTGTTAAATAACGACGATACTAAATCTTCATTCTCATCTCTTCACAATTGATTAATGTATTTTCGTAATAGGTTGCCTCATTTGTACAAACTTACAATTTATTTTGACAGATGTGATTTAGGATATTTTTTGTCCGCACTTGTTCACCTGGCATGAATTTACTCATGGTAGATTCTTGTTTAATGTAATCCTCTCTATGTATTAAGTTTGACAATTTGGTAAGCAGCTTACAACCTACATATAATTCTGTAGGTGATTTTCCTGCTTTAGCAGTTGGAATCGAATACTGATAGAAGAGTGCGGTATAAACTCTATCTTGTATTTTCATTTTCCCAATTTATTTATTAATACTTTCACATTTTGAACCAATTTTTTTGCCAACTCATTAGATTGAGGATGGTAGGTGTGTGTGACCATGTATTTAATCCCTTTTCAGCTTGTTGCCAGGTTCGAATTAAAACTGTACCAATTACTATATCTGGGAGCGATCTCTATGTTACCAAACATAGGCTTATACGAATTTCACTTGGTAAAAATAATTATATAGTGGCAACTTGGGATTATAGTTTAATAGATTAATATTACAACTATTATAAGACTATTAACTACACATATATATGTATTAACTATTTATATACAGCATAAATATGGTACTTACATACCCAAAGGTATTCTCAAATCATAATAAAAGCCATGGTGACCTTTTTAAGTCCCTAGACTTGCTTTGACATGTTTGGAGGCAAGTCTCTCCACAATATTAACTATCAAAGCCAACACATGATGACATACAGCATTGTGGTTGCAAGGCCACCTGCACCCTTGTAGCTTCCACGAGCAAGCGTCCCTTGGTTCTTTCCTAGACCAATTCTTCACTATTAATTTTTAGAACTCCTGTTCTAATTGGTTGAGTCACTTAGGTCCTGCTGACATTATCTAATATTATTTATTATTTCTAGACGTGTCTGCATAAGTAAAATCCCCTTTTTAATTGTTATTTATTAATTAGATTTTGATGAAATTTTATTTATTAATTAGTTTTTGACAGAATTTCATTCTTATCTCTTTTTAAATAATTAATTTATTTCCTCAAGTTATAATTAAAAATCTGCAATTTTTTTATCTACTACTTCAATCCGTTTTAATTTTACTTTTTAGTTAAATTTAACACACTTATTTTTTATAACTGTTTTCTAGTTATATATGTGTATTTATTTTAATTTACACATATAAACATAGGAACAGGTGAAAGCATGTCAATTTTATAGCGCATGTGTGAAGAATAATTTCCTCCCACAATATTATTTATATATAAAATGACTATATTAATTATTGTTAAAACAGGCAAAACTATATATATTGCTTTAAGCCAATAAACATCACATGACCATCTCTTCTTATGCTTGTGTATAACTGTTGTTAAAACAGGCAAAACTCACTATATATATTGCCACACTCAGCAAGCTAGAGTAATCAATGGATGCCACAAGACTTGTGCATATAATCCCCATTTAGTGTCTACTCATCCAATATCCCGACTAGTTTCTGGCTTGTGACCTTCGTCAGTGAGGAGCCTTGGATCTGAGAGCACTGCACCTAGATCTTAGGATCTAATGCAACCCTCCAGCAACCACCTTTTATCTCCATGTAACTACAAAACTATGAGTCTTAAACTGAAAACGCCTTAATGTTTTCAATCCAAGCCCTTTAGCTTATATTAATTATTACAATTATTAACTATATATATATATATAACTGTTATATAGGATATCTTTGTTATTTATTAAATGCACTTACTTTACAATGGCGTAATTTTTAGCCAGCACTAATTTTGAACAACTGTCATTCATTAAAACACTGATAATCCTAAATTATTTTTTATTATGTTAGAAGTTCTAATCATTCTCTTAATTTTCATATGTACATCTCCAATTGTATTAAAGATCAACATGGAACTTTATATATGAATAGAATAATTTAATTGTTAAAAAGAAAAAAAATGTCTTTAGTTTATAAAAAGTAATAGATATATTTGTTGTATAATAATATTTGGGCTTAAATAATAATAATTTCTAACCTAAAGAAGAAGGATTTGGAATTATTTATTTTTTTGTTGAATGATTATTTTTTTAATTAAGTCTGGTTTAAAAATATGGTACTTGTAAATAGTATTTGCATAAATGCAAATATAGCAATGTATGTGACTAGTCGGGGAAATAGATAATAACCTATCTGAAGAGACATAATTTGGTCAAAGTGTATATTAGGGGCCAATTTTACTTCTGTTTTTGATATAGATAGTCAGGGGTTTGTAGTTGTTAAAATCTTCTAAATCGGAGGTTAGCACTTTAAGACTTTCAAGCCAAATGTGGCTCTTTGATCCCAATCTCGTGACTTTTTTTATCATGATGATCATAAACACGTTTTTATTTACTCTTGTAATTTGTAAATAAATATTTTGATGACTCTAGGAGAGGAAAAATGGGCATTATAACATTGTTTCTTGAATTCAGCCTTATTATGGAATAATAATTATTGTATATGATGAATATTTAAATATTAAACAAGGCAAAACTCTCTATACAATAGTGCCATCCTGTGCCAAACAGAGTAATCAATGGATGCCAGAAGGCTTGCGCATAAAATCCCTATCTAGTGCCTACTCATCCAATATCTCCAGGCTAGTTTCTGGCTTGTGGCCTTCGTCAGTGAGGAGCCTTGGATCTGAGAGCACTGCACCTAGATCTTAGGATCTAATGCAACCCTCCAGCAGCCACCTTTATCTCCACTTAACTACAAAGCTATGAGAATGAAATTGAAAACACAATAATATTTTCAATCTAAGCTCAACAGCTGAGTTCAGACCCATATGACTATATAAGCTGTTGAGCTTAGATTGAAAATATTATTGTGTTTTCAATTTCATTCTCATAGCTTTGTACTTAAGTGGAGAAAAGGTGGCTGCTGGAGAGTTGCATTAGATCCTAAGATCTAGGTGCAGTGCTCTCAGATCCAAGGCTCCTCACTGACGAAGGTCACAAGCCAGAAACTAGTCTGGGGATATTGGATGAGTAGGCACTAGATAGGGATTTTATTCACAAGCCTTCTGGTATCCATTGATTACTCTGTTTTGCCTTGTTTAATAACAATTAATGTGCTAGTATGAGATAGTGATCATGTGATATTTAAATATTAGAAATTCATAACAAATCAAACTATCAAAGCAATTTTTTTGTTTTTATTTATTTATTTTTAAGAGAATTTTTATTTTTGTTAAGATGTGTACGGATTCTGTTACTAAAATAAATGATCAAATATATTCACAGCTATACAGTAATTCGTATTTTTCAGGAACACATTTTTCAGCTTTTTCCTTACGGCTCTTCAATATTGGGAGTACTTTGGTATTTGCACTCTATAATGGGAGAAGGGAGGGAGATTTAAACTAAATGACTCTTTTTCACCCTTTCCTTGTGGCTCTTTATTGTGGTGAGGGGGAATACCTCTTCTTGCAGCTCTTTAATAGCGGAAGAGAGGGAGATATAAACAAAATGGCTTTTTATATTAAAAAGGTTGCTGATTCCTGTTCTTGATAATCATCCACACATTACATAAAACATTTGAATTACCAGTTAATGTTAAAATATTGATTAATATTGCTCTGCAGATGTGTTTTTGAGCTTTGGATGTTAATTATCACAGTCTATGAGCATTCTACAATAATTAGTATTAATATAATAACTTCATTTATTTCTAAACACTAAACTTATGACATATTAGATGTTAAATCTTTCAGCACAATAGTAAATAATACTAGTGGGGAATTACATTAATTCGAAATTTCATTAACATCTTAAAAAAATTCCATTACGTATAATCAATAAATGCATAAAGCTAACTAGAAATGATAATTAAGCTACCATTAATAGTTTTTAAATCTTTTAGCCAATCATAACACACATTAGATTCAAATTTCATTTAATAAAATCAATAATAATCATTTCACTATGTTCTTTACAAATATGGTTCATTAATATATCTAAAAATAATTACAAAAAAAATTTTTAGCACACTATTTTATTTATTTTATGGCCAATTTTTTTATACTTCAGTGTTTCAAACACATTGTCAAGGACTGTTTATTGAATTCACATCAATGCAAATATAGCGTATAATAGGTTGAAACATTGGAGAAAAACTGAAGCATTAAAAAATGGTTCATAAAACAAAAATACAAGATTTCAAAAGAAAAAGTGTGCCAAAGAATTTATTGTTTTTGTAATTTTTAATCCATTCAAAATTACTGTACAATATTAAAAATTAATCAATTCCTTTGTAATATTTATGTTTTTTTGAGCTTTGAATATTTATTATAGGTATCTAACGATAAATAGTCAAAGCTCTAAAATATATGTCTTGCAAAGTGATTTGTTAAATTCTGACATTTTACATAATTCAAACATTCCATGAAATGTGCATTAGGATTGAGTCGTGATATTTTTTGGTTTTAGGGTTTAAAGTTATTAGAAATAGTGCAATTATTTATAATTTATAATTTAACCTGTATTTATTGAATATATATCATTTCAATGATCATTGATTTATTTCAAAATGAAAATCCCTCCAAGTTTAAATCCAGTTCCCCTGATTCAATAAATATCCAAAAAATAATCGTGAAAAAAGCCATTACTAGGAATATCAAATAGTGAGAAGTTTAGTAGTTTTTTTTAAAAATATATGATCAATTATATACCCATTTACTGATCAGCAATTAGATTGTTATCTAAGTTGACTGTGTGTTGGTTATCCGAAAGTTAAATCTTAAGCCAGTTTGGAACTTGAAAAAAATTTCCATGCTTTACTCTAGCTGGATTTAAATCATAGGTTTGCGGACTTCGTAAGAAGATGTGCTAACCAGTATGACAAGCTTTTCATTTAGTTTTTAGTTTCTATAGCATCTCTTATTTTGAAATAAAATTACTACCATATTTACAAGCTTGAACTCTGTGAAACATTTACATTTTTTCTAACTATCATGAAAACTGCATCTTCTACGGAGATATGTGATTAGTCATCATGATCCAGTGAAGTAATGAGGAATGAAAACAGAATGAATAAAGATCTCTTACATGAAGGATTGTTTTATTGTAAATTTAAGATCTTTAAGTAACTCTTTTAATCATAATTATTTTTGGATAATCCTGATATTGTTTATATTTCATAATATACCCTTTATTTCTCACTTTAGTTCATTCTTAATATGCTTTTTTATGAGATCAAAAGCTTTATCATAATGACTTTAATTTATCATGACTCATCAAAACATATTTCTTCTTTTTTTTTTTTTATATGATTAGTGTTTTTTTTTAGAAGCAATTGGACATTTTGTAAGAGGTAACATTTAAGTTTTTTTCTTCATTAACTTTCTTCTTCATTTTTTCTTTGAGTAAGTCCTGAACATTTATGAAGCATAATATAATTTCAATTTTTGTTTTTACCAATACAATATCACTTGATGCTGCATTAATTCCTGCTTTAAATCCTTATTGATGAAAACAAAATTCAAAAAGTGATTTGTCAGTGGGTATAAAAAGTAGCTCTACTGTCTAGTAATCACTGATTAATCCAGATTACAATAGGTGATTATAACACAGAGAAGGAAGAGATAATTCTTGATTTACAGGGAGAGGCACAAGTGTTATACTTTGTGATAACAAGTGACTATCTGTTTAGAAGAATATGATCCAAAGTTGCAATAATGTATCCCATTGGAATCTTAATTAGAAAGATTTAAGTTACTTTCAAATATGAAATAATTTTTAAAAATGCATTCCCAAACTTTCAGATTAAATAGCTTTTACTTTAAAAATTTTCAATACCCTTAAATTTCTGTAAATTGTACGTTAAGAAAAGTTCAAATATAATCACCATTGCCTCCGCTAAAAAAAATAACAATTGAATAAGCAGTTGCTCGGAAGGTCATGTCATATTTAAGTACCGGGTTTCAATTTATGAACTTTTACCTCTTGAATCCTCACTTTTCTACTGCGCTAAAATGTATGGTATATTACGTCCATTAATCTGATTAGGCATTGTGGAATGCAGTTATCAAACATTATTGTTGATAACTGTGATGTTTTGGCACCATATTTAAAATTTTCCCAAGGATTTTGACTTTTTCATGTTCATAACTACAAATGTCAGTTTTAGCTTCATCAAGCTACATGTCTGTGTCCAAATATAAATAAATTAATAAAATGAATATACAGTATTATTAAATGCAACCACCCAAAAACAGTTTTCTTTACCCATTCCAGAACCATCTGCTGTAAGCTTGAATATTCTATTGACACTTGATAATGTAGTTCTATATTATCTCCGTTTAAAAACCAGTAAAGCTTGCAGTAGATGGGTCTAAGGTAGGATGAAGAGAATTTTTTTTTAGAAGAATATGAATCAGCATTTGATAAAGTCATACGATATTGATGTTGATAAATTTAGTCATATGAGTTTTGGATATTATTTACTCAAAAAGTTATTAAAATATTTATTTTTTTTGTTTAAAATATAATTATTGTATAAAAAGTATTATTTAATGGTACTGTAGCATCATTTTTTAGATTTATATTTTATTTTCAACATGTAGAAGAAAAAAAAGATCTAAAATGACCATAGTTTACAAAAGGTTGTTTCTCCTTTGCAGTTTTAATCCATCACTCATTCTTAAACCTCAACTGATCTTGAAATTCTGTCTTCAAATCCCTACATTATCTACGAAAGCTTCATATTAATTTTTTTATTCAAATGAGGTAGAATACTATATATATATAAATCAGAAAATTAATAATACAATAATTGTTAGACAACCAGTTAGGAGTTTCCTTTTTAGCAAATATAAAAACAGACATTTGTATCCAAAACACAACCCTTCATGGAATTCCATGCTTCAATAATGTGATTAGTTTGAAAATCACATTGATAATTTTGCTTTTCAGTTACTATTGAACTTTGCATGAAGAGCAACTGCATACAAAGAACAAAAATATATATTTTTTATCAATATGTTTGTAATCGAATATATTTTTCAGTACCATTTAACCTTTGAGTATAGTAATCTGTGCTTGACAAATAATCAGAACTTATAAATGCTTTTTCAATATGTTTTTTTTTTTTTACATTCTGACTCCAACTATAACATAAATGTGTGTATGTTTACATATAGAAGAGTTTTGTCACATAATGAGTAATGCTTCTAACTACTATACTTATTGTCTTTGGTTTGGATTCAGATTCGGTAAAAATTTGGAATTTTTTTTCAGTTATAGACAGATAATGATCTGGTTTTCAAGTTTCTGGCCTGTATACAACTTAACTAACCATTTGATGTTGATCGGAAAGTGAATGCCAAGCCAAGAAAACTGCTAGAACCTCATCATCTGATAATTGTCAAAGTTGATGATGAATACTTTCTCTTTCATTATCCTATATATGAGCAGGGGGTTATATGTACTGTTGTGCAATGACTATTTAAATTTTGTTTACTTTTATTATAAGAGTAGTAATCTGTTAAAAAAATAGTGATCTGCCTATTGTTTTTTGCTTGCCGTTTAAATCATATGACAAGGATAAGCATATATATTAAGATTATTTGTCTTAGTTAAGCTTTTGTAAGCACCAACATAATATAAATGATTCTTTAACTTACACAATTTGATACAAATAAAAGCAGCTCTATATATATATGTATACATGACTCTAGTGCCATCTATTGTAAGCTTGAGTAATCGGTGATTACCAGTTAGTAATGCACTTAAATCTCCATCTAGAGACTAGTTTCTACAATAATTCGAGCTTTGAAACTCAAATCCTCTTTAATAAAGGCAAAAGCCAGAAACAGGGGATGGGAATTTAAATGCATTATTACCTGGCAATTAATAATTACCCAAATTTACTATAGATGGCGCTAGAGTTTATACTTTCATTGTCTGTGATTGTGAATATGTATACAGTATACTTGAATATAAAAAGGTTTTTGTAAATTTATAGGTGTCAACACGCTGTCCATTTGAATGTGGTATACTTGATGGAGCAATATTGTTACTATGTCAGATGATAACGGAGGTAATTATTTATAAATATTGCACATATATGCATTATTTATCTTTCTTTTCCAAACGGTGTTTTCAATATATTTCAAATGATATTATTTATTTCAGTAAAACTATAAATCATAAACTTCCACTTTTTAATGGTGTTTTTTAGTAAGGTTTTTTTTTTTTTTGACAATTATATGCATAAAATGCAGTTGTATAGCGTTATTTTCTTATTTACACATATATGTTAAATACATATGCACTTTTTCTTTTTTTAATTTTTTTTCTTTTCTAATTTATATTACATATTTAATATATAAATTTAATATTTTTAACAAGTTAATAATTATTTAATAAATGAGAACTCCATTATATAAATGAAGTTAAGTCTTATTCCAACTAGTATTGAAGTGCAGTGACCAATCAGAGCAATTCTACTGGCTGGAAGAAAACAACACATGGAAGTTGTCCAAACCAGTATAAAATATTAAATTTAAATACATGACATGGAATGTAAGAAATGTTGTTATACATTGTATCCCAACTCTTATAGCTGTAACGTCCAGCTACTGGCCATACATAACACGCATGACTGATCAAAAGAGGCTACATTTTGATGCCGAGTAGCTTGGACGGGTTTGTATTGCTTTCTTTCAACCAGCAGAACTGGTCTGATTGGTTACAGCATTTCAATATGACTCGACTGTGGATTTAACTTCATTTATATAACAGAATTCCCATTTATTAAATAATTCATATATAATATAGTATATACTTTTATATATTTTTATTTTTAAAAAATATTTATTGAAACTGAAATGGAATTGGGTTTGATATATTACTAGAAGAGGTGATAATAGATAAATAGTTGGAATTGTAAGCTGGTTCTGAAGAGATTGTAAAAGACCTAGAAAGAGACCATATGTGAAATGGATAGATGAAATAAGGAAGTTTGTCAGTGTGTTGTGTAGATGAGAGATTAAAGACTCATAGAAACTGGATAGACACCTTCATGCTGTAGTGAATCAACAAGGATTGAAAATAAAGATGATTGAAAAATATATGATTTTTTTCCTTTATTTAAAATAAGCAATGCAAATGAATTGTGAGAAAACCGTGAATATTGTATTATTTTATTATCTATATCAAGGTAAGATCTAGGTGCGGTGCTCTCAGATCCAAGGCTCCTCACTGACGAAGGCCATAAGTCAGAAACTTGTCTGGGGATATTGGATAAGTAGGCACTAGATGGGGATTTTATGCACAAGCCTTCTGACATCCATTGATTACTCTGGCTTGCATTGAGTGGCAATACTGTATGGAGAGTTTTATCTGTTTTTATATCAAGATTATGAAAAAAAGTACCTTGGATAATTTCAGAGATTATCTGACCTAAAGTGATCTTGTTTTTTGGTAAAACATTTACTCATCATTGCTAGAAAATATACTTTTAGATTTCATTGTAATCAATAAGCTTTATGTAGCATATCATTTTTTATGAAATTGTGAATTTAGATTTTTTTATTACAGAAGTATTTTCTAATTAGAAGACAAATATTTACTTTCTTGCATAAATCAAACATTATATAGAATACATTAAAGTTTATGAAGATGATATTTTAGATGCGATAATATGGTGGATTATTTCCATCATCTATCATTAAATGTTGAATGTCTAGAAAATTTTAAACTTTATTTAAACTTTTCATGTATAAATAACTGTTAGTAATAACAATCAAATAGGCAACACAAGTTAGTAGATTACACAGTGGTTTGATGGTATTATTCTCCGCTCTTCTTCAGGTTATTGCTGGTCTGACCAGTGACGATACTTGCATAGTAGTCGAACGTACACCTTTAGACTCTTGATTATCAAATTTTTAGACAATGTCCTAATCAAACTCAGTTACTTAAAGCATAAGTTTGACTCTTATGCTAATTTTTTCACTGCTCAGGCCAGCAACACCCGAAGAGAGTGGAGAATAATACTACTCAAAAGTTTGTGTAATCTACTAACCTGTGTTGTCTATTTAAGTATTATTACTACTAGTTGTAGTATTTGAAAAGTTTAAATAAAGTTTAAAATTTTCTGGACATTCAACATTTTTTAATAATGGATGATAAATAAGCATTTATTTTATATAGCGCATGTTTATAAATTGTAATACATTAAAGATCAGCCTGTCAAGCTATTGTGCATGCACTTTTTACGAGTGTTAATAATAAATGAATACTTTGACTCCCAACACAAGATATAGTATTTAGGAAAGAATAAAATGAATCCACTTATTCTATCCAACCCAAGTGCTTATATATGGGCAAATCTTAAGTACTGGAAGTGAAAGCGTGAGGATAGACCACTCACTTCCAGTACTTAAAATTTGCCCATATATAAGCACTTGGGTTGGATAGAATAAGTGGATTCATTTTATTCTTTCCTAAATACTATATCTTGTGTTGGGAGTCAAAGTATTCATTTATTATTAACACTCGTAAAAAGTGCATGCACAATAGCTTGACAGGCTGATCTTTAATGTATTATAATAATGGATGATGAAAATAATCAAACATATTATCAATATATAGAATAGAAATGAATAAATTCTGATTTTTAAATATAAAATTTTTAGAAATGAACTTAGAATGCATTAAGAAAAACATCACTATCAATATGGAAAAAAGCCAGTTTGCCGTAACTGAAATCTCTTTCCTGGGCCACATGGTCAACCAGCAAGGGATCATGGCAGTAAACTTCATAGTAATGATGAAATTAAGATTCATACTATATTTTTGAAAATAGATAAGATTTATTCAAAATATGGTTCTTCGCCTTAGATGTCCTTTGAGGATTATCTTTCTTGATACTAAAACAAGAAGCTCTTAAACAATTGAAAGATTTACGATTTAAGAAATAGGTTTTTTATGTGAAATTCAAACAAAATTTTTCCAAATTCAACAATAGAGCCAGTTAGATTTGATCTTCCTAAAAATTATCAGAATATCATCAATAGATATAAGATCACCAATAGACATTGTTCTTGTTTGCTTCAAATTGAAATTTAATTTCTTCTACCTTAAGTTGCTATGGCAAACACATTCTAAGAAATGTATTCTTAATGACGGTTGAAATCAAGCATAGAGTAACTGAAAAGAAACCTTTGATAATCATAAATGAATCAATTTCCTGTTTGGAATGTTGGGATCTTTTTTTGATGGTTGAAATGTTTGAAAAAGGAAGAAATTGCATAATAACAATAAGCAAAAAATAAATAAATAATCATATATCAGGATTTTTCATGAGGTCATGTGACATTTAAACCCCAAAATGATAAGCTAAGTGCAGTTCCAATTATTTGATCATCTTGAGATTTTGATTGGTCAAGAATAGTTTGAGGACCTTTAGTTTTGAGTCTGCATTCCATCATTGCAACCATAGAGCAGAGAAACAATAGGATATTGAATGAAAGTTTAACAGAGAGGGAGATATGGGAATAATGAATAAGAAAAAGGTCAAATAATAAATTTATATAGAAGATTGTAGTCATGAATATTTGATTCAAAGACTATAAAAATTGAAGCTCCATTTGAAATGTCATATTGATAGGTAAAAATATGAGAACTGCAATTAAGATTTACAAGTTTGCATGGATTTCTTGGACAAGATAAAGAGTTGGTTATTATTGACTTGATATTGGAATTAAAATGAAATACTGTGAAAAGATTTGTAATGATAAAAATATAGGATATTGAGAAGTTGAAGGAAGAAATTAATGAGATTTAAAGCATAAAATAAAATTTTCAAATTAGTTTTGCAATTATCATTATCAATCCACTACAGGGTGAGGGTCCAAGTTCAATCCATCTTCTCTGATTTGTAGTTGCTCTTCTCCATCTCACCCCTGCACACTTTTTTATTCATCCATCGATCTCACATGTGATCTCTTTTTGGGTCTTTTACAATCTCTTGCAACCCAGTTTGAGATTTCACTTGTCCATCTATCATTATTTCTTCTAGCAATATGTCTGCTCTTCTATTAAGTGTCATAGAGTCAGATCCATAAATAAGAATTGGTAAAACACATTTTTAAAAACTTCCTTTTCAAACACATAGACATATTTCCTTTTAATATCGAAGTTATTTATAACAAAATCACTCCAAACAAGTTTAATTCTATGATTAATTTCAACCATTATATTTCCATCTACAGAAATAATCTGACTAAGGTATTTGTAGTTGTTAACTTCTTCTAACTTATCATAATCAATCTTTATTTTAATCTTTTGAGAAAATCCATTGAATATTACTTTAATCTTTTTAAAGTTTACCTTTAGTCCTACTTTTTTACTTTTATCTGATAACTCTTGCAACATTTCCTGAAGCTCTAAAGCATTATTTGCAAAAACAACTACATCATCTGCAAAATCTAAATGATTTAAACAACCTCCATTTACTTTTACTCCTTTAGCTTACCATTTTAATCCATAATATACTTTTTGCAGCACTGCTGTAAAAAGTTTTGGAGATATGGAGTCACCCTATCTTACACTCTTCTCACTGTTAACCTTCCTAGTACCATTATGTAATCTAATTGTTGTTGTTGCATTTTTATAAATATTCTTCAGATATGACAATATCCTAAGTTTATACCTTGATGATCCAATACTTGTTCTTTTGGTTAATTGATTACTCTAGATTGCTGTGTATGGCAATATGTATAGTGAGTTTTGCCTGTTTTAACAACAGTTATACACAAGCGTAAGAGGTGGTGGTCATGTGATGTTTATTTGCTTAGAGTATCGTATTCTGTTGTGTATTTGCATATAGCCACTCCGAATATTAACAAATAAATCAATAAATGGTAAAATGTAATTAATAGCAAAAAGTTATTGATACACACAAAACACAGTATATACAGTTCACTTAAAATTCACTTCCCATGATGCACTTAACAACTGGCTGCTTGCTGGACATTTTCCCTCCGGTTTCAGTTTCCAAACACTTTGGCTCCATTCAGCTGCTGCTTGTGATCATGTTGGCTTTGCATTAGAGTGCTGCACCATTGCTTATACTTCTTTCAGCTACTGCCTGTTAAAATCTTCTACCAAAAGTTCACTTGGTAAACCCACTGAAATAAGAACCATGCATACACACAGATATTTATTATCTTCTCAATAGCTAACTAACAACTCTATCAGTTAAAATTTACACACCTTACTTTAAACATGTTCTAATATGAATTTTCAATACTTGTGTGATTGTCATGGGTGACATCACACAGCCATCCAGGAATTAAATTGTCACATCTCGCACATATATATATATATTTGTGTGATTTTGATACAATTAGGTCATGGTTGACATCACACAGCCATCAGGGAATTAAATTATCACACCTCATATATATATATATATGTGTAATTATATAACTGAATATTTGTAAATACAGTAACTAAATAATTAAAAATTTTATCCACTTAGTAGCGCTTTCGATTATCCCAGTAATCTTTGTCAACTAAAGCTTTAAAATGCTAACTTTCCCACAATTTCATGATCTTAACGTTTGCTGCTTGCCTGTTAATTAAGTCATAATTATATTTGTATATTAGCATAGCTTCCTTTATTTTTCTTTTATTGTTATTTTTTTCAATTTGCAATATTTTTACATTGTTAAAATTGAAGTCAAAACCATAAATACATGATTTATTATGGTCATAAAAAACAGATGCTGAAATATTATTATCTACTATGCAATTTTGTTTCAATTTCTGAACTCGTTTTAATAATAGCAAGTGTTCTTCTTTAGTTCTTTTTTCCCAACGTGCATTTAGATTCACCTATATATCCACTGCCACACCTACATATCCATTTATAAATGACACAATTTTTATTTATAAATGAGGTTTTATCTTTGGAGTTATTTATTAATTTGTTTAATATAGGAGGTGTGTAAAATGTAATATCACATATACCTTTATAAATTTTCCTTATAAAATTTACTTGATCATTTGAAATATATGGGATTGATATCCATATTTTTTTATTAGCAGGCGAATCAATATTATTATTAAAATTTTTATTCTTATATTTTGTATTAAAATCTCTAATAACATTATATATACGATTATAACTGAAGCCAACATTTAACAATTCATTCGAATATATTTCAATATTTTTGCCTTTATCCGATGAATATTTGCAAAGAACATTATTTCTAAATAACTAGAAATCAATGCATGCTAGATTATTGTATAACCATTAAACCAATAGTAAAAAGAGGTTATATTCCATATAAATCAAAAGTGCCAATGTCACACAAAATGGCAGCTTTGAAGTCCTTCTTATTTAGAAATAATATTAGCTAGCTGAAATTAGTTTTCTATGAGTGATTAAGCAATCCAAGGCATGTCAGTCAAAGACCTGGAATTATGCAGTTTTATCCAAATATAAATATTGATTGTGCATAAGAAGAAAACTATGCCGTAAGACAGAAGAGGACTCTTTTATAAGATCTATGTTATGTTTGTTTTTAATGAGTCTCATATTCATTGTTTATTATCACAATATCCAAAGAGGATAATTAAAACCAAGTATGCATGTATGTGGTAAGATTTTTTCTTTATTAGAATATATGATTTTAAAATTAAAATTAGTATAGGTTTTTATATATGTAAATGACAGTTTCAGTATTTTGTATTTTATTTATTTTTTTGATTTTATAATAATTGGAATACTATAATTTTATTATTTATTTATTTTATAATTACTGTACATAAATTATTTTATTATTAAATTTAGTTCCTTTGGCTATTTTAACTGATTCCTAATATTTACCAGTAATATACCAACCACTAAACCTGAGAAGTTATACTTTTTGTTGGGGGATATGCTAGAGTAATGAAAGTACATTGAAGTGACAATGAGCAGAGATAATAAAGAACCCCAAAGTTATCTATCTATAAAGAAAGTGGTCCCTAAGATTAATTTAAATTGAAACTATAAAAAAAAATTAGAAAATGCTTTTGGAGTAATTATGCTGAATTTAATTTTCAGTGCACCAAGATCATTTTAATCATCATCACCACAGTGTTTGTTATATTTAATGTGAACCACATTTCATGTTGGATGTTGCAAACATCATACATAGATTTAAACCAATTTATTTGATTAAACTATATACTTATCAATGCCATTACAATATCATTCGATATCTTCATCTATGCTTAGATCTTGGTTTATTATATGAACTAAAAATTTTTTTACATCTATGTGTACAATTTATCATTATGTATCTTCATATATGCTTCGACCATTTTCTAGGGTCATTTTCAAAGTATTCTTTTGCCCTTGTTACCATCATTTCACATAGGTTGAGATGTAGAATGTTTTACATTTTAATCTTATGATTATTTTTAAGATCTTTTCATTCATTTAGTTACTTTCAATTAAATTGAAGGCAACTGGACAAAACAGGATATGGTCAAAATGCCGATGGAGATATGGAATGATATGTTGTAAATATCAATGTGAGAAAAAATTTAGTTCATACAATAAGTCAAAATTTATAAAGTGGGTATGTAGAGGATTATTTATAGATTGGAATTAATGAGTCAATTTTAAAAGAAATAAAGAGGTATTTATTGATTAGTTTATTAGGTCATATTTAGAATTAACTTGGATGAAATGGATAATCTGGTTTGCAGAGATGAAGAATAAGAATTTCCATATTTAATAAGGTAATTGGGCAAAGGAATAAATCGTGAAGAATAATTATATATATTTAAAATGTATGTGGATATGTATAATGATTTCTATTGTAGATAGGGGAAAAAAATTTTGGTTTATACTGGAGAATGGGATTTATAAAAATTATTTAATAGGTTATTGGATGTCTTAGTATTGAGAAATTTATTCAATTTAAATTCATATGTCTTTTTCTGACCAAGGACCAGATTATAAATTATTTTAAAAATATATTTAAAAATTTGGCTTCACCAACAGCAGTTAAATTTTGGGAAGATGTCAGTAATAGCTTTATTTTTATCTTTTTTAAAAAGAATGCATATTATACTTCTATTTATTGCAGCAGTAGTAGCGAAAACATTAATATTCTAATTTGAAGTTATCTTACCATTCAGCAAAGCCTTTATAAAAATGAAATTAGTAAACAATCCAGCAAAGAAGTTGCGTCAGTTTTAATCATCTGGGTTATGTATAAAATCTTTTCATTTTAAATGTATTAGTTTTTTTTAATTTTCTTTTTATTGATTAAATCTTTACAAAATCTCATTCAGTTAAATTATCTTACAGTTTCGTCTGTCTAGCAGTCTTCTTCAAAATTATAAAATGTAATTACTTTCCATTATTTTTTACATAAATGTATGATAATCTTATTTAAATATATTTACATTATTTATTTATTTAGCATATAGATTTAAACAGCTTATCTGTTAACAAGATATAAACCGGTAGAGGTTGTGACTATGATCTAGGTTCACTAGTAGCTTTATTAAGTCCTTCAATTTTGTTACTGTAGTTCGTACATGCAACAGTCATTAACAATAATTCAATATTCAAAAATCTAAAGGCCCATGTTTGATTTCCATACTATTAGTGTCACTGGTCAGACCAGAAGCGCCCGAAGAAGTGATTGGAAAATAATACCATTCGAAATGTGTATGTGTTAACCTGTGTGCTATTACTAATAGTCGAACGTAATTGGAAAATTTAAATAAAATTAAATTTTTCTAAAGACATTCAATATTTAATATTAGACGACGGAAATAGTCCAATGTATAAATACTAAATATAGTTCACAGCTTGTATTTCCCACATTTACAAAGGTCAATGGCTGATATGTAGAATTTATGAAACATATGCACGCAATGACCATGGGTTGTCCTGAATCGGCTGATGAAATTTCAGGTTCCCATCTGGTTCCATTGTGGATCTGGACAAGGAAATTTATTTAGAATCTCTTAAGAATTCAATTTATGAAAGCTATCAAATGTAAATATAATTTATCAGAAAACCTCTAAGAATAAAATGATCACTGATATACTTTCTTTGCGTAGATTTTTAAACAGAGTTTGCTGCTGGATTTATTAAATATATATATTATACAAATATATTTTTTTTGTAAAAGGAATAAAGATTTTGTAAAGAATCTTTATTTTTAATTTTATGAAAAATATTGTATGTGTAAGTATATAATTTAATATTAAAAATATTGTATAAATGATAATAAATGTATATGTGAATATATCAAATTAAAGTTATTGTATGTTTGTATAAAAAATGATGTAGTTCTGAAGAAGACTAGATAGATGGTCGAAACTGTAATGTATTTGAATAAAATATTGTGAAGAGTACAAAGAAGGAGGAGAGATTTTGCAGTGATTTACTTTAAATAAGTAATGCTGGACAAATGGAAAAATATTGGTTAGTTGTTTTTTACGGTTTTATTTTTTTTTCCAGAAAACTCAGACTGCATCGTTATTCGTAGACAGTGGAATATGGGATATTTTGTGGTTACGAATTGCACAAGGATTTCATATAAAAAAAGATGACATTCCATGTGAATTGCACGGATTAGATAAGAAAAAGGGCATTCAAGAGCCTGATTGGACCCTTGTTTCTCCTCAAGGATTATCTGCTGTGCTAAATTTTGCTATGTATATGTTTACTCAGGTATTGTTAATTTTTGTCAATTATTTTTTATCTCATAGACAGTTCAGTTAATTTTTTTCTCAATATAGTAAAGGTTCGTTATAAGTGCTATTCTAGTGACTTCTATAAGAGAAGTATAAAACTGACTATAAATAGATCATTGCCAGGTAAAGACTTAATATTATTCAGCTTTATCTTAGCTTTGGTAGCTTAAGTGATAGCCTATGTGATAAGTAGACTCATGATTATTACTTACCAGATGCCCCAGTTTAAAATTAGTCAAGCATAGATGGTTTTTAAGACATTCAGTCTTGACTTCAAAGATGGTTTAAAATTAGCTGCTCTTGCTAGCTTTGGAGCAATCTTCACAATAGAGTAGAATTAGTGGAACGAGAATGGTATTCAAATCATAAGTTTTTTTTCTAAGACTATGGAATTCTTCTTCCAAAGCCTGTGGATTTATGATGTTAGCAATGGTCTTTACTAGAGCCGGTCAAATTTTTCTGGAAGCTGGAATCCACTGGAAATATTGTATTTAGTTGGAACCTGTATACTTTTGTTGAAAGTGTTAGCCTTCTTGAAGCTATGGATTTCTTCTTGAAGCTGTAAACATTTTGCAGGCTTTAAATATGAGTACAGATATCCAAAATGCCCAATTCTCCAGTCTTCATTAGATAACTGTAGTCTTCTCTTTGGTCAGTGATGCTTTCATTAGTTGTATTTCAATTAATTATAACTGCTGTCACAAAAGGTGATGGGTTGAGTCTATGCTTGACACAAGAGAGTTTGACCAATGAAAAATCTTGAGTTAGGTTATCACTAACTGGATTTCTCATCAGATTAGATTAGTGTTTTCTGTGAAGTCTCTGTGCTTGTTTAAAACATTTTGATCTGCAGCACTTCGTTCATATGTATGGACTATCACCTAGAGCAGAGATGAGCAAGACACTGATCATGGTCCACCAGACTGGCAAGAAATTTTGGAGTGACCGCTTAAATTAAAAAAAAGTAATTGTAACTGATATTACATTATGTTAGATTAGATAGCAATGCATAAAAAAATACAATTTTCACACATGTATGGCTATTACAGTGAGAATTGGCTCTTTAAGCAGCTTCATATAGTCAGGCACTGTCAATGAATGTGTCAGATGATACATTTGCAAAATGCAGAATGCTGGATATGTCCATTACCAATTCATCAGCTTGAATGCTTTCACTGCACAAAGCAAAGACACTATTGGAAGCATTGCATACAGTCAGCCAGTCATGAAGCCGATAGGTGCATTTTTTATAGTGACCGGAGCACAGGTTTAATTATTAATATTTTACCCTATTTTAAAATGGGGGTAAGATCTGAAACAATTACAAAGAAAAGACTGACATATAATCTTAATATAGAATAGGAAAAACAGTTTTCCCAATGGTGAGTGCAAAAATGTGTGTGTTATATAGCTCATGCAAGCGTGTTATTTCCAAAATAAGGGAATGTTGAAAGACATTCTAAAATCATGTATGTAATATCTAAGTTGTAGACTGCGACATTTTAGAGAAAATTACACATTATCCTTGCACTGAAAAAAGACTGCCCTTCCCTGATTTACAGTTTCGGCAGTTGACGATCTTACAAACAGTTTGATTTTGTAACTGTCATGTGCATGACCATCTACTTGTCCATTGCCATGAGTCATCTATCTGTCATTCATTTCACATACTCAGTATATACTTACCACACAATCATTTGATTACTTTTTCTCAGTTTATTAGTGTATCATCCTTTTCTTATTTGCATTATTTATATTTTTCTGTTACTTTGTTTATGCTTGAATGTATATATTTAAAAATTAAAAATGTATTATAGTTGTGTGTGTATGTGTCAAGCCCTTATGGTGTTTGATATTATCATCCACAGTTTCAGATGCAAGGCTTTAAATCGAATTCAGTAGATTGTGGTATATACATTTTGGTTGAGTGATGGTAGAGAGGAAATTGGCCATAATTTAAATATTTTTGGTGAGATATTTAAGTTGACGGAATGATTTTTTTGTTTATTGAACTGCAGGCACTTCATTAATATTGAAGGGGGTATTGGTCAGTACCAAAATTTATTAATAAATTGTACAGGAATCAGAGTTATAGGTCAGTGATGTTGTCTATCTTTGTTTAGTTTGATATTTAATGTAACGAGTTGCTAGATTGGATATTGGTTCAACAAGAATTTATTTGCTATCTGATTTGTTAATAATGTGGTAGTAATTTTTATTAATAAAGATGAGCTTAATAGATTGTTAAGTAAGTCAGCATATTAATAGATAAAGTATTAAGATTAATAATTATTCAAAACTAATAATGAAAGATTTCACTATGCAGGGATAAGGTATCTGCATGCTACATCTATAACCTCCGTTCGAATCTGATCAAGTAATGCTTGAATTTTTTTTTTCTTCTGGATTCTATTTTTTATGGTAGATGATCCATACCCAATACAAATAATTATTCGTATTTGATGGTAAATGGGTATTTAAATATTCTTAACTAGAGAGTAGAACAAGAATGGAATATTCAGATCCTCACTGGCCAGCAATTGAGAAGTCTGTTGAGTGGTGCTTTCTTTGCTGTTATTCTGCAAAGGAATGTTGTAGAGTCCTCTGCCCTGTCATAGGTTATTTTAGGTCTGTTTTATACACCTTTTACAATAGTTACGATGTAGTTATTCCTTTTAAATTAATATGCCGATTAAATTTCAAAGATTAAACTTTATATAATGTCTCATGAAAGTGTAATTGGAAAGGTTCGGGGAACGCTAATAGAATATTGCCTAATAGGATTTTTTTTTTTATTCTAGCAAATAGCTTACAGTTTCAACTGTTCAACAATATTTCTCAGAGCTTGTAGTATTTAAAAACTGTTAAAGAAATATATTTTTAAATTTTGTTATTATACATGAATAGGAGAAAAGCTAGATAATGTGAAACAAGTGTGAGATGTGAAGAGAATGAACAGATAAGTATCATTCTAGTGGTAAAAATACTAGAAATAGGGTAGTATTGTTTTCATTCCATATTTGCTAAATATTTTGCCTGGTATTGTGAGGTGAAGAATGAACAGATAAGTATCGTTCTAGTGGTGAAAGTAATAGGATAAGTATTGTTTTCGTACCATATTTGCTAAATATTTTGCCTTATATGTAAAATGTATATAATTCCATTTTTTTACATTTTTTGACAACATTTTTAGTAATGGAAAATTTTATTGTTTAATCAAGTTTGTTTGCATGTTTATCTGTAGTTAGTTGTTTATTATTTTGAATTATATATATATATTAAAATGCAATTCTTACTTGTTTTAGGATTGTCAGTTATGTCTGCGAAGTTTCTGTTCTCTGAAAAATTTAATAATACAAATTTTGAGTCATTTAATTTCTTCTGAATGTCTTGAATTGATTGTTTATAGGTAATAGGATTATATTTTATTTTATTTTAAAACTGATATTTTTTCTTAATTATTTTATTTAAAACTGTTAAGATAAACTTATAAAATTATTGTACATATATTTATTTCTTCTTCTTTTTTTTTTTTTTGGAATAAGAGTTGTCTCACCCAAAACTCAAAATGTTGAACATCGGATAGACATCGATATAATTCTTAAAATAGTTCAGTTATTTTGTTTTCCATTTGCCGTTGATGTTGATAAAATTGTACAGGAAGACATCGAATGGTAAGATTTTATTACTGTATTTCCATTCTCAAATTATAGAGTTTATTATAGTAGTTACAGAAAATTAATAGTTAATTTAGTCTTGAAATATGGGTATTGATAACTACTGTATGTGATAAACTTAAAAAAAAAAAAAGCAATATAATAAAGTAAATTAATGTTATTATTTTTGATTTTATTGCAGATTAATTGCACTGTGGTATTTTACAATAAAGTGAAATCAACTTTTTAAACAATAATTATTGAACGTTTTTGTACAAGTATTAGGGTACTTACGTATTAGTCCAGTAACAAGATTTCATATATGTATTAGTCCAGCAATATTTATTTGGAAAAATGATGACCTCTAAGTTTATTTACTGGAAATGATGCAAACATCTTACTAACACGCATTTGTTTTTTGCAAGAAATTATCTTCTACTATCTAAATACGCATTTACGTTTTAGCGAGAGATGATCTTCCAACATTTAAACTTTTAACACTCTAAATTTATTACAAGTAGTAACCAAACCCCAATAAATAATATACATATATTTAATTATGCAATTCTGTCCATTTACAAAATATTATTTCTTAGCATTACTGCTGTGGACTGAACTTTCTTACCTCAAACCACATTCCATTATGAATGGCTACTCTCTTTCAACTGAACAAAACACTATTGTTTTGTCATAAAATTAGCAGGTAAACCAACATTTTGACTCATAACTTTCATTTCATTAGAATATTATCTAATATTCACTTACAAAATTAATTCATTTTGTTTTTTTTAGAAGATTGTAAATGCATTTAATTCAGTCTTTATATATATGTTTGTGCCGGTGACTTTTATTACTGCTGGATTAATACTTAAAAACTGTAACTAATTTTTTTCTTCTAATTTTTCTGTTTTATTAAGTATTTTTAATATATTATAAACTTTAAATTCTTTTTTGCAAGTAGAAATTTGGTTTCTCTCAATTCTGGGACAATCAAATTACCTGTTTAACTCATTAATGGATACATTAATTAAAATGATAATAATTGACAAAAAGAAATCTTAAAATATAAATTTTTAACATCTTGTTTAGCCTCAGTGATTGTCAATTAGTAGTAAATGATCATTTCTTGGCGACATCAAAGGTTAAGGGTTATCTCATTTCTATTCTTTATTATATAATAACAATCTACATAAATATTTAATCAATATATATAATGAATAGGTTATATATATACAATAAATAAGTTTTCAAAGACTAAATATAAATATTAAAATTGTATTGGAAATTTGCTTGTATATTTGTAGAAATATTTGAGCTGTGATGTAACTGGACAAACAACTAATTAAAAATTGCCATTTCCAAGCTGAAATAATATTATTTAGAATAGTACTTTATATTTTATTTGATCCATCTTTAAAAATAGAATATTAAGTTAAAAACAGATTCATTTTTGGTTTAAAGATAGTCTCAGGTACAAAAAAATTGCTTTCAGTTTGCAATTGTCATTTTTTAATTAATTATTTGCCTGGTTATAACATAGCTGAAATATTCCTAAATTAGTATGTGGAAGTTCCCATTATACAAGATGTTCCAAAAGTCTTTATATATAGGAAAAAATAAACTCATATAGGTCACCTGACCTCATGGAATAGCCTACAAGATCTCCTGAACTTTCCTCACTCAACTTTTATTTGTAGGGCCATTCGAGCTGCATTTGAAATGCAATTGTTTGTGCAACAATAGATATATCTTGGAATGTGATGAGTGCACGAAAAGTCTTTGGATGTGTAGAAAGAGATGGCTGACACGTAGAGAATATTTTGTAAATATAGATAGCTACAGTATTTCATTTTCTCTATCTATGTACACTGCTGGTATACCCTGTAATTTTGGTAAATATATATATATTGTATCGGTCAAAATCGTGTGTTCATTCAATAAGATCTAGAATCCAAGCAAACGTATATCCACCTAGTATGTGCAAGATACATAAGTCAGGAACAATACCACATATTAACCTATTTATTAGTGCTCCAGGGTCTATGACTACATGAACAACGCTTTTGATGATACTGGTGAGTTTCATTCTCACTCCATCCCAGCTAGAGTTCAAGGTTCACACGCAACTTAATATAACAGATTTACATTTCATTAATTAATACCTGTCTAAGTTTATTACAATTACAGAATGGTATGGAGTATACCTGACATTGATTGATAATTTAAATAAGTTGAAGATTTGATTGATTTGAACTGCAATAATAATAACTTCATGGCAACATGACAAAAGGAATGAGTTTAAACCCATAAAATCTTATAATTAATAAAAGGGATTTATGTTAGAGATTCGGAATAATGACAAACCGAGATTTCAAATTAAATATAACTTATATTTATTATACATCTAAATGTCATCATACAAAATACGTCAATGTTTGTCTACACAACTTGATTATACATATTGGACTCGTAATTTAAAATTCATTAAGTAAATCAGATAATATTGTACTTAATAAATGTTACCACATTTCAATTTAGCTAGCACCGCGATCCATTTAAGACATTAGATTTTGATACAGCCAAAATATAATACATTTGTTTACTAAATACTGTATAAACAATTGGTTAAGCAGTCTGCCAAGTATAAATCAGCAGTAATCCATCATTTTAGCCCTCAATAAACTTATAAATTGAAGAAAATAAATCTATTTTCTTCCGCCATACACATATATAGACAACTGAAGATGAATGAGTTGTGTTAGACCATTATTACATTTAAACAGTTTGTAAGTTATGAATGTGGGAAAACAAACATTTATCTTATGTAAATAACAATTCTATATTATATGTGATTAATTAATTAACTGGATTGGCTAATGAGAGTCATGCCATCATGGTAGAGAGAGTATTTCAGGTTCATAAATAGTGACTAAATAAAGAATGCTAAAGGTGGTATGACGTTATGGCTACAATAAAAGAACACATAAGATCATTTACGATCCTCAAAGAGGCTTTGCTAGGAGAAGTCAATGAATGAGAGGACTTGCTGGTCCGCCGACCAAAACATATCTCTGCATATCAATAAAAGTTGAGGTGCTGGGATGGTTTATCCATGTGTACCCATGCACATTTTAATGGCAGTACCCGGAAAATGGGAGATCCCTAGTAGGAAATACATCTACTTTTAAGGGAGACTAAAATTATTAGATTAGTCATAATTAAAATTCCGCAGGTCCTAAGAGTTAAGTAACAAAGCAAAAACAATAATGACAAATGAATAATTGTAACCATAAAGTACATAACACCGCATACATGCATATATATATATATATATTGTGCAAACAAATGTGAATTCAATCCTGATTTGAATAGTTAGCTCTCTAGCGTAATGGAACGTCCACAAAACCCAGGACAATAAATGAATTTTAAGAAAGTATAATATAAAAGAAACAGTGAGAATTAAAACCAAATTTAAAGGAGTAGATTGTTTTCCACATATTCAAACTTTAAAATCTCTCGTGGCTTAGACTTTATAAACAAACTATGTTTATATAACAAAACATTAAAATAAACCCTATATAAAAAAAAAAAAAATTCACTTCTGGTGATATTTTACAAAATTATTCATGATAATTAATACGTAGGCACTAAAGATCAAATGCAAATGAGATATACAATGTAAATACTGATAACATTTAATTTTAAAATCTCTATAATAGATTTTACCTAAAGAGCTAAGTTTGGTTTAGGAAAATGTGATGGATTTTGCTTAAATAATTTAATAAATTACATTTTCTTTTGAGAAATGATTACAGGTAAAGATTAATTGATGAATAGGAAACTTAAAATTTTAAGACTATTCCGATCATTTAAATCATTTCCAAAATAACAAATGTAAAAAACTAAATGAGCTTCATCTATTAAGTGCTTAATGGAAAATCTAAATCTCCTGCAATAATTTTGGCCGGAGAAAATAATAAACTAGGATTGTTATATGCTCTTTGAATTTTGTACTTAATTTGGCAGCTTAATCTAAGTCGACATTAAAAAAAATAAATTGCTGTATCAAAATAATATGGAGTTCTAATAAGATTGCAACGGTTAGATTTTATAGAAAATAAAGTTAATGACATATTTAAAGAAAGTTGTATAGACATTACATATAGATATTTTAGAACGAATAAATGAGTATAAACTAATCATAGATTATATTAATTTAAAACCAACGTTGTTAAAAGATCAGAGCCTTGCAGCATACAGTTACCTCAAAACATAGCTGGAGACAGGCTTCATTAAGGCAGGTTTTCTCAGTGCAGTTTGTATCATGGACTAGATGTTGACATTGTGATCGGCTAGTAGAGACAGAGTACAGGGGGTGAACAGCCTTCTTTTTACCCCGACATTATTTCAATGAAACTTAGGCTTGAAGTAGGGTCACACTGAGAACAAGATTCTAATTGATTCTGATAGCCAAAATTTAGCTATTTATATGATTCAGCCCTGCTTTATATGGATTCAATATACATGATGTTCAATCATGATTTCCCCACTGTGGTCCGTGTTTTCCTAGTGCCCTCTTCTATTGGTCGGTTTCCCTCAGGATAGGAATTCTCCCGCCAAGATTGGACATGCCCTAAGGGTTTATTTGCTAATTAAAAAAAACATTAACAAATCTGATTTTCATCTTAATTAAATTTCACAAGCCATCATATTAAACAAAGCCTATTGAATTTGAGATTTGTAATGAAAAGTAAATAAAATATAATAATAATAAAAAAATAACTTTATTCACAAAAATTTGAGGAATTTGTTATATTGTATAAATAAAAAATTGTATAATCTGATGGCTAGTAACACTTATCTTTAAGAAGATTTTAATAATAACTTTATAAAGTATGACAAATTACAAAGTCTGCCTTATAAATAGTCAAATGTTATAGCTGATGATAAATTTGCCTCAAGCAAGACGGGTGTCTGTTAATATATAAGACTGAGTTCAAACCCATAGTAGTGCTGATGACATTTGCACTAGGTGAAGCAGAAATATGTGCTATAACATTTCCAGCTTCAATATATTATTTTAGTATATGCATAAAGATTAATTTTAATAATTAATTGAAATATATTCCTCATTCTCTGCAGAGCCGAATTTACAGTTTGCTGTGTGCTGCGCTAATCAAATCACGTGCACACAAGTTGTATAGACTTGCTCAGATCGAGCATGAATTTTAAACCGGATTGAGCATGTAGCACTGCAAACCAATAGGAATAGTTATGGATATAAATGACCAATGGGGGAGAATGTCCACAGAATCCTATGCTCACAGTCTGGAAGGGGAACTAACTATAAAAGGTATCTGGTGCTGAAGATCGGACACTCTAAATCAGAAGAAGGACCTGGACTGGCTTTTCTTACCCAGTGAATCCCCGCTGAAGGTACAAAGGAGGGATCTAGGCAACTTTAAAGGCCAACTCGGTCTATATTATTATTTATTAGTAAGCCTAATGGCACAGATAAAAGTACGGTAAAATTACTTATGTAAAATTTTGTATACTTTTTGATTACCATAATTCGTTGTAACTAATTATACTCTGTAACCTTTTCCAAATTGTTATTAAATAGTTTAACCTGACTGTCACTCTGAGAGTTCTTTTCTTTAAAACTATATATGCTAGTACATGTTCGCAAAAACAGAATAAGTTGCTGTATGTAATTAGAGTCCGAACATAGCATACAATTGGCGCAGTTGACAGTTGAAAGAGGACAAAGTGGTTAAACTAAAAAGAGAAAAGGTGTCAATAGTTAGTTACCAAGGAAGATGGCTACAACTCAGCCGGGTATTTGTGAATTCGATGTTAATAGTCCTTCCGAGTGACCCCAATATACAAAACGTATTGAATATTATTTCATTGTTAACAAAATCAAAGATGACGTAACGAAAGTAGCCACACTATTACTTTTCGGTGGACCAGGTGTAATTGAAGTTGCAAACCAATTATGCGAACCCGAAGAACCGGAAAAACTATTGTACTCCGATCTAGTTGGGCGGCTGAATAACCATTTTAGCCCAGAACCGTCAAAACACATTGCTCGCCTACACTTGCGCAACAGACGCCAAATAAAGGGAGAAAAGTGTAGAGATTTTGATACCGCCTTAAGAGATTTGGCGCGAAAGTGTGCTTATGTAGACCTAGAAGAAGCACTATTAGATCAGTTTTTATGGGGGATGAGCGATGACAAATTACGTCAACAACTATTGGCCATCCCAGATCTGACGTATTCCGAGGCTATCAAAAGAGGGATGTCCCACGAACTAGTTATAAGCAGCTCCAAAGAATTCCAACAAGCTAACCTGGATGCTACGAAACAAACTTCAATAAGCAAAACAGAAGAGCTACCAAACTCGAAAACTGAATGTTATCACTGCGGCAAAATTGGACACATTGCACGTGAATGCAGCTGGAAAAATGCAAAATGTAATAAATGCGGGAGAGTTGGACACCTGGCGAAAGTTTGCCGTACTAAAAATAGAACTAGAGCGAATGACAAATCCCCAGTAAACAGATATGCCAAATCGGAATGTTATACCGAAATAAATAAGGCAGAGACCAAAAGCTGTCAACAAATAATGTTAGCAGTAGAGATATGTAACAAAGCTATAGAAATGGAGATAGACAGCGGAGCTGGGGTGTCCATCATATCGCAAAGGGATTGGTCCGAGATAAATAAAAACGTTAAAAACCAGCCAAGAGTAGCTAAAACAGAACTCAAGGCAAATGATGCAAATGGGAATCCTATTCAAATAGTCGGAGTAGTAGAGGTTATGGTAGCCATAAACAATCGCCGGAAAAAACTAAACCTATATATTGTCAAGGGCAATATAGCACCCTTATTAGGTAGGGAATGGTTTACCCCGTTAGGCATTAAGATCTGTATGGTAAACAAAATTAACATCGAAAGGGAAATAAAACTTAAATTCCCTAAACTGTTTACCGAAGAACAGGGACGAATCACTACGACAGCCGTGGAAATTGAGCTTCGCGAAGGCGCAAAAGCAGTTCACTGCAACCCTAGGAAAATACCTTTTGCTATGAAATTACGAGTTGAAGAAGCTTTAGAGGACATGATAAAGAAAGGTGTGTTGACTCCAGTCGAAGACTCAGAATGGGCTACTCCTATAGTAATCGTAGCAAAACAAAACGGACAAGTCCGAATATGCGGGGACTACAGACTAACTGTAAACAAAAGTATTGCCAAAAGCCCATATCCTGTTCCAAATGTTAGAGAGATATTAGCTGGATTGGAAGGCGCAAATTTTTTCGCAAAGTTAGATTTAAATGCCGCTTTTCATCAGATTCCAGTGACAAAGGAAACGGCGGCGCTCCTTACCATAACAACACACAAGGGATTGTATAATTATAATCGCTTACCTTTCGGCGTAAAAATCGCCCCGAACGCTTTTCAAGCTAAAATAGACACGCTGTTGGAGGGACTGAAAGGAACAACGCCATATTTTGACGACATTCTGGTAACAGCGGAATCCGAAGCAGAATTACAAATTAGATTAGACGAAGTTTGCGAACGGCTAGAGAATTTTGGTGCAAAGCTAAACATGCAAAAATGTATTTGGTGTGCTAAAGAAATAAAGTTTTTAGGCCACATCATATCAAGCACTGGCGTTAGACCCGATCCGGATAAAATTAAAGCTATCATAAATGCACCAAAGCCCAAAAACGTCAAAGAACTGCAGGCTTTCTTAGGATTGGTTAATTTTTTCGAAAATTTTCTGAAGGGAAAAGCACATGTAGCCACACCTTTGTACGAGTTACTTCGCAAAAATCAACGATGGTGTTGGAAGAACCCGCAAGAGAGCGCTTTTCAGAAAACGAAAGCACTGCTAACGTCAAACCACTTGTTAGTACATTATAACAGTAGCCTCGACATCACATTAACAACGGACGCATCCGAATACGGAATTGGGGCGGTACTCAGTCATCCGTCACAGAATAGCGAACGCCCAATAGCATACATGTCTAGAACGTTGTCAAAAGCTGAAAAAAATTACAGCCAATTGGACAAAGGAGGCATTGGCCATTGTAACAGCAGTTCGGAAATTCCACCAATACATTTACGGCCGATCAGTTAAAATAATAACAGACCACCGTCCATTGTTGGGGATATTCGCCAATAAAAAAGCCGCCCTGACCATTTGAGCTCGCGAATGATTCGCTGGTATAATTTACTGTCTGCATACGATTACGAACTCGTACATCAGAAAGGTAGTCAAATTCAACATGCGGACGCGCTTTCACGCATACCAGATGTAACAGAGGAAACGGACACCGAAGTAGACGTAAATTACTTGGACCATTGGAAGCCGGAAATTATAAATAGCAACACTATAGCCAGATGGACTCAAGAAACAGCTGGATACCAGGCACTGGTAAACTGGATTACGAAAGGATGGCCTAACAAACGACCACATTATTTACATAGGTCATTATGGAATATGCGTCAGCAGCTGTCGACATTAAAGGGATGCATAGTAATTGCAGATAAAGTATTGGTTCCACCCGGCGGTCGTTCTAAGATATTAGAAATGTTGCATCAAGGGCATCCAGGGGTCGTTCGCGCAAAAGCTCTAGCCCGCAGTTATGTGTATTGGCCGGGCATGGGTACGGACATAGAAATGTTCATTAAAAAATGTAAATCCTGCCAATCAACCGTAAACATACCTCCAAAGAAATTTACACCGTGGCCCAAAACGGATAAACCTTGGAGCCGGGTCCACATAGACCATGCTGGACCAATAAATGGCAAAATGATTTTGGTGTTGATAGATGCTGGCTCAAAATGGGCAGAATACAAGATTGCCAAAAATACTAGTTCTGCAGAAACAATTCGTATTTTAAGCGAAATATTCGCACACCAGGGATCACCAGAAGTCTTGGTTTCCGACAATGGGACTGCTTTTACTTCCGACGAATTCAAATCATTTGTGGAAGAGTGGGGAATAAATCACATCCGTTCTCCTCCGTATCACCCGGAATCCAATGGAATCGCGGAAAAGGCGGTACAACATTTGAAACTAGTATTAAATAGATTAAATAAAACCAACCTATCCGAGGCGCTAAACATTGCAATGCTGCACCAACACATTACGCCCACCACATCTACTGGGAAATCACCAGCTGAAATATTGATGGGCAGAAAACTGCGTAACAAGCTGACCATTCTGATGCCTGATCATGGAAAATCGCCACCAATTATGAAAAATACTTATGCTGCCGGAGATAATGTATGGATGTGCGATACACTACGCAAGACGTGGACAGAAGGTGTAATAACCAGGATTATTTCAGACCAAATCGTTGAAATAAAAACCAACTCGGGAGCAAGCTACCGTCGACACATAAATCATGTCCGGAAAAACTGGACAGAAGTGAATTTCGACTACAATATAGAAACTCTAGATGAAGATCCACTCGAAAATCAAAATGTCGTTAATAAACACGGTGCAGAAGACCTCATAGAGTTAGGTGATGAAACAGCGGGAGTTCCAGAGGAAACCATGATACAGCATCCCGGATTGAATGCGACTGGCGATCATGAAGAAAACAGACTCCGTCGTAAACGTCGCCCACCTGCCTATTTACAAGACTATATATGTCACTAGTTAATAAATGGTAACAAACCAGCAGTAGAATGGCATGCTTAAAATTAACTCTAGTGTAAGCATTTGTTTGTTTTATTTGTTTTAAATTTTAAATGAACTACGCATGCAAATTTTGACTATATACATAAGTTTTATTATTACGGAACCGTTTTGTCTGATGCAACTCGGAATAATTAAATAACGGGATTTTGGCCGCATGGGAATTGTGTTATTTATTAAAGAACATTTGTAAAATAAGCAATAATAGTAGTTTACTAAGTGATACTGAAAGCCAAAAAATGAATTCGTGTAATTACTATTGAATGAAGAAATAGACTATTAAAAGAATATGTGTGACTCCAGAGAAGCAGGCTTTTCTCAGGAGTAGTGGGGGATAGTGCTGTGTGCTGCGCTAATCAAATCACGTGCACACAAGTTGTATAGACTTGCTCAGATCGAGCATGAATTTTAAACCGGATTGAGCATGTAGCACTGCAAACCAATAGGAATAGTTATGGATATAAATGACCAATGGGGGAGAATGTCCACAGAATCCTATGCTCACAGTCTGGAAGGGGAACTAACTATAAAAGATATCTGGTGCTGAAGATCGGACACTCTAAATCAGAAGAAGGACCTGGACTGGCTTTTCTTACCCAGTGAATCCCCGCTGAAGGTACAAAGGAGGGATCTAGGCAACTTTAAAGGCCAACTCGGTCTATATTATTATTTATTAGTAAGCCTAATGGCACAGATAAAAGTACGGTAAAATTACTTATGTAAAATTTTGTATACTTTTTGATTACCATAATTCGTTGTAACTAATTATACTCTGTAACGTTTTCCAAATTGTTATTAAATAGTTTAACCTGACTGTCACTCTGAGAGTTCTTTTCTTTAAAACTATATATGCTAGTACATGTTCGCAAAAACAGAATAAGTTGCTGTATGTAATTAGAGTCCGAACATAGCACAGTTGACTAAATTTCAAGTATTATTAACTATTATTGTAATACATTCTTTCTCTTTCATCATGGCTATGCCATTTAGTATAGCTAATGCATGCCAAATGATTGTTTTAAAAATCCCTATTCAGTGCTCTTCTATTTAGTATTCACTGACTGGTTTCTAGCTTATGGCTTTCATCAGTAAGCAGAAATCTTGGAAAAGTGCATTTAGATCTTTAAGGTCTAATGCACTTTCCTGTCCACATTATTGAACAGCATTGTATAAGTTGGAATCATGTGATAGAGTCATGTGATATAATATAAAATAAACCATCCCAATTTTTACATTACATGTGTTTAAGCCAAATCATTCTTTTCTGCTGTGTGATGATCAAGAAGCATGTTGCAATATATTAATATAGCAATATTTAACTTGTTAATTATGTTCAAAATATACTAAGCTTTAATTCGACATTACAGTCGTTAGCTGACTTTCATTATAGATTACAATTAATCTTTATTACTTATGTAATTTAGCATTTAGAGTAAAAAGTAGTTGATGTTAAGGATATTTAAATATCATAAACAGTAAATCAGATATTTTATGCATTTCAGGGTTTATGTATCCATAGGTCTTGTACCTAAAGTTTTGGTTATTTGTATCAAATACTTACCAAATGAAAACATTGAAGGCCCGTTAGGACTTCTTTCACGACTTATTCTTGGAAATAAAATTTTTGTTTCCCAGTTTGTCAAATACATTCGAGAATATGAGGTAATTTTTGTTATTTACTATTTTTTTTTTCAAATAAAGTGCTTTGACTTATTTATTGTTAAATAAATAATCAATCAAAATAAGATTGAAATAAACTTATTAATAACTATATTATAATATTTATCGAACCGGCTTTCATCTCCATTGAGAATATTTTGAGAAGGTCTCAATGGAGATGAAAGCCGGTTCGATAAATAGTATAATAGAGTTATTAATAATCATTTATTTCAGTCTTATTTTGATTGATTATTTATTTAGGTATTTGTGATAACCTTATGGACAAATAATTTCTATTGGTTATTTGAACATATAGTAACTTATTTATTGTGTAAAATGTAATTGAATATATCATTCACTCAAAAAAATCCAAAGATGTTTGAGAATTTAATTAATACGATAGGATAACAGTTTCATTTAATTGGTTAATTTGAGTTTTTTTTGTTTCTTTAATTGAAAATCAGTCTGAAAATTTTTAATTTTGAGCCTTCTATTTATTGTGATTAATTGTCTTTAATATATATATATAATTATAGGGAGATAAGTAAAATGTTATATATATATAAACAATGAGGATTGCCAATTCCTTAACAAGCTTTGTGATAAATGCTTAGCTAGAGAAAGCATTTAAAACATCTCTGTCAGGACCCCCCCTCCCAACCTCTGACCATGGTTTCGTGCTCTGGCACTCCTCAGAGAGGTGCTAGGGTAGGTTCAGACAAAAACACTAACCCAAAGCCAAGCATTTAAATAAAAGTTTTCTATTGAGTGGAAAATCTACATGTCTTGAAACCCAGCTATCCAACTCAAATAGCTATATGGGGCTGAGAGATCTTCAGCCATACCATATATATATATATTGGGATAGATTGTTTTATGATCTACAACACTTACAAATATAAGAAACAGTCAGTATAAGAAAATTATGTATGTATATATTTTACAAATTTTGTACGGTTTAGGCGCAGTGGTAGAAGTGTTAAAGTCGAGAGTTAAAGAATTTTGGATCAACGCTAAATGTTCCTTGCAGTGCTTGAATATCATATGATCTTTTGAGTTATAAACTATTTGATTATTAATATTCCTAATTTTTATAGCATTTGTATATGACTATAAACACGTGTGCATTTTAACAAACGTAAATATAAATTAAGATAGGTTATTAACAATTCGTTTTTGATTTCTACTTATCTATGTATTTACCTTGCAAATATTTGAAATTATGACTGGTATGAGTAATGAAATCACTTCCATTATGCACTTCATATAATGCAACAATTTATTTTTCATACAGTTTCTATTGTTTACTGATCTTCCTCAGAGCTGTAATATACACGATATATTTGTGTTTCAATAATATACTTTATTGTACGAATTAGATTACATGAATTTGTTGTTAACCAAAGTTATATTGTCGAAAGTACATGGTTTAAAATTATATAGCTTTAGAGCAAACAGAAAGAATAATTAAAGAAAGGGATATGTTAAACAAACAATAAGAAAATAGTTGTTCTTGTTACAGAAAAGTCATAATTTGTTTTTTTTTAGGTTATGTTTTGTTTAAAGTTTTTAATAGTGACCATGTAGCAGCAAATATATCTGGATGTGCAATTTTGCCATCTCTGGCCTTTAATTGTTCAAGCTTCTTTGAGAATGTGGCTGGGTGCTTTGTGGTATTGTCTCCAAGGCAGAAAGTACATCTGGTGCACCAGAGACTATATAAACAAAAAGTTGCTGCACGAGCTGCTGGTATTGAGCCTTTACTGAGTATCTCTAATAGGTTATCAAGTGTGATGTTATTTTGTCTATATGTGTTAATCATAATTTCTCGGGTATTTGTTAGGCCTATGCAGGTATGAAATAGGTGCTGTTGTGTTTCTTCTTCCCTGTGGCATAGGGAACAAACAGCATCAATTTTTTTGTAAAATCTGTGGTATTTAAGGAAATAGGAGATAGGTAGAGCATGATCATTTACCTTTAAAAGAAAGTCAAAAAATTTGGGTTCCATTGACCACTTTTTAAATCACTGCATTAAAAGACTATTGTTCATATTTAGCATAGGTGAGTGAGGATATGTTGTTATGTCTGGGTATTGCATATTATAAATAGTCCAATAGGTGTATCTACCAACACCCAAAAAAGACACCTGATCATAAATGCTTTGAAGTTGGTTTACGAGCAAAGACAAATATCCGTGTGAAGGTGGTGGTCGGTCTGTGGGTGTTATTTGAAGAATGCATTCAAGGGCTGGAAAACTTCTTATCAGTGCAGCTAGGAGTTTGTGAAAAATTTGTATGGAGTGAAGACCTAATCCATTTCTAGTTGTTGGAAGACACGATATATTTGTAAATACAAATACTATATTATAATAATTTTTTAAAAATAATTAGTGTGATAATGCTCAAGGCTAAATGGGTTTATAAATAATCATTAAAAAAACACTCAACACTTAGACAATCCCAATATCAGTAACAATCAATAATTTCAAACTGTTGTCAAGGCAACCTTTTTTTAACAATAAGGATGGAATCTCACCCTTATTAATGGTCTAATATACTCATATAGATATTTAGCCTTGAGCATTATTACACTTACTATTTAAGTAATACTTTGGGTGCAATTTGAAAATTATGACTGCAGTTTGTAATATTATAATTGACTATTTATTAGTCTGCATTCAGAACAGGTTATAGTTAGCTATTTAAAGAGATTTATTTAAACTTCTTTGTATCAGTAATTTCAATCTCTGTGGTCAAATTGCAATCTTTAATGTCTGTATAAATATATTAGACTATTAATAAGGGTGGAATTCCACCTTTATTGTTAAAAGAAGGTTGCCTTGACAACAGTTTGAAATTGTTGATATTGTTATTGATATTGGGATTGTCTAAGTGTTGACTGGTTTTTACTGATTATAATAAATTTTATATACAAATCAAAAGAATACAAAATATTTTTTATACATTCTAAAAACTTCACAAATTTTTCAATATTCTTGAAACATACCATAATTAATATTTGAATAAAAATATTTATAATAAATGATTGTTTTTTTTATCAATGTCAGTTTTATTTAATAATTATATATGACTGATAGACACACAGCCATGATTGAATTGTCATTTGGAAAATATAAAGGTCGATATAATATAATTTTTTGCAAAATATTATATTTTTTATAAGAATATTGGTTAGAAGAAATGATGCCTGATGGCTTACTTATTGCTTATATAAAATGAGATAATATATATAAAACTGGTTATCTTGTCTGTCAATCAAATGTTAAAAGCTATCCAAATATAACTGGAAATTCATGGTATAGTACTAGTATATTCATCTTCCTTGCTATGACCTTGTGTTCAAATCTAGGCTAAATGAATCATAAATTTTTTTTAGGTCACAAAAAATAAAAGAAGTTTTTTGTAAGTAACTGGCTTATAACAACCTAGTATTTAGTAAATGGATATCTATCTATTGTCAATTAGAAGGTAATGGTTCTTGGTTGATCTATGTTGATTTTCGCCATTGGCAGCAGAGGTACCTAACTTGTATTGTTATGCTTACCCTGTCTAAATTTTTTATCTATTGCCTGATGCTTTTTTGAAAATAGATTTTAAATGGTGAAATTATATCAGGTTATATATCTAAAGGAAAATATGACTTTCTATTGTTCACAGACATCATATCATTACCCTTCTTTATGTGTATGCAAGCTGTTTACACACAAGCAAAACTCTTCCTACAGTAGTGCCACTTAGTGCAAGCCAGAGTAATCAATGGATGCATAAATCTTCTTGCATCCATTGATTACTCTGGCTTGCACTGTGTGGCGCTACTACATGTAGAGATTTGCATGTGTGACATCACACTTACAGGAAGAAAGGAACAGACAGGATAGAAACCTGAAGCAGCTATTGTGACCAAATGATAAATTCTTGGGATTAGATTTTAATGGATAAAATTTTATACAGTCAGATAAAAAATTTGCATATCAATATATTTTTTAGATTATTACAATTTGATCTGCATGTGTCAAGCCTTTTGCACTCACAACTTTGACATCATCCACTTCAGATACGTACATTAATGATTATCGCTAATCATTTATTAACACTAGAAATTAGTATATCATATGTAACCCAGATGTAGACTCTAAATCCAGTTAAAGTTAATATCTACTTTTTATGAATGATAATGGAACTTTAATTATATAAATTAATATAAATTTGTAAAAAAAAAAAATCATATGTTCAGCTACTTAGGAGATCAAATAACTTTTAAGTATTAAAGAGACAAGATTCCTGTAACAGGTTCATTCTATTAACAGAAATTTTTTACCTTTCTTCAGCTAGGACTCGATCAAGGATTCGTTATTCTTTAAGTCTATTATTTTATCCCTGCAGTAAACTGCCCAGGGCAATATGGAAGCTAAATTGTATGAAAGAAAAGCATGAGAATTTTGTTTGCCATAATTACTATTGACTAAAGATTTGTGATAAAAAAAATTATGGAATCGAAATTTGAAATTAAAAATATACAGTATATTATTAATATTTTGTTAAACTGGTTCTTTTTTGGAAAAAAATATCAAATTGAGCAATAAATCTAAAGAGCATTATTATCCAATATAGTTGACAGCAGTGGTAAAATGAATGGCTTAAGAATTAAAGGTCTTGTGGTTGGGACATGATATGTTATTTACACAGTTTTAATGGCACATCATCTCCCGAGCATCTATCCATTCAATTATTTATTTTACATCTGTATTAATACTTATTTGCAATACATTTTATAAACTACTGTGCGTTTGCAAAAATCTGTTCGAGGCAGTCAAATTCAGATAAATAATTATTATATTGATATAAAATATGAAAATTGTAATTTGTAAGATATGCATTTTCTAAATAATATAATTATACAATAAGGAAAAGGATAGATGGCGCTTCAAATTTCTGCGCAGTTCATTGATAGTAGTATCATTTTACTTCTGTCTACTCTGGATTATCTGTGTAAGCGTGGTATCCATATTTTGAGATATTTCTCCAAAACATATATATATGTACATGTACACACAATTTGTAGTAATAAAAGCTTACATTTATTTGTTATATAGGCTATTCCATTTCTTCGTAATATGTTATTCCATCCACCTACATTGTCAATAATGTGTACTGCGATTGCTATATGCAGTCATTTAGTTCGAAGTTCCTTGGAAAATATTCATCTCATACTGATCATCTTTGAAGGTTAGTTGTCATTATTTAATAATTTTTTAATATACTTATTCCTGTTGTTATTTACAGTATGCAATTACATTTTTAATAATAATAATAATAATGTTTATTAAAATAAATACATTCATTGTATTCATTCATTTAAATACAGGTCAAAAATACAAATGTTATTCTTCTATTAATCCCTAGTTGCGCTTTTACGTAGAATTTTTTTATAACAATTTAGTTATTTAACAGGCAAAAACTCTCCATATAGTAGTGTCACCTTGTGCTAACCAGACTAATCAATGGATTCCAGAAGGCTTGTGCATAAAATCCCTATCTAGTGCCTACTCATCCAATATTCCCAGACTAGTTTCTGGCTTGTGGTCTTTGTCAGTGAGGAGCCTAGGATCTGAGAGCACTGCACCTAGATTTTAGGATCTAATGCAACCCTCCAGCAGCCACCTTTTATCTCTACTTAACTACAAAACTATGAGAATGAAATTGAAAACACAATAATATTTTCAATCTAAGCTCAATAGCTTATGTAGTCATATGGGTCTGAATTTCAATTCAGAACCCATATATTTTGGTGACTTTGGCTCTTTAATAACCATAGCCACTATTATCCTATTAGGCAGGATTGGTGTTAAACCACTAAACATCACATGATCACCATCTCATGCTAGCACATGATGAAGGCCACAAGCCAGAAACTAGTCTGGGAATATTGGATGAGTAGGCACTAGATAGGGATTTTATGCACAAGCTTTCTGGCATCCATTGATTACTCTGGTTAGCACAACGTGGCACTACCATATGGAGAGTTTTTGCCTGTTTAATAACAGTTATGTGCTAGCATGAGATGGTGATTATGTGATGTTTAGTATTTTAGTTATTTACGTGAAATTTTAAATATCATACAAAATATGTTAATAATAATAGCAACAATAAATTACATTTCAATAATATATTAATTATATAATAAAAATGTAGGGAATTTTATGCAAACATCGCTACTAGGTTGCACAACATAAATACCTATGTAAGTATACTATACAGAGGCTAGTCTGCGGATATTAGATGAGTAAGTACTAGATGGAGATTTTATGCACAAACTTTTTTGCACCCATTGATTACTCTGGCTTGCGCTGAGTGGTCCTACTGTATGGGGAATTTAGCCTCTGTGCAAACAGCTTGGGTAAGCATAAAGAATGGCGATCAGGTGATGTTTAGAGATTTAATACTAATCCTACCCAATAGAATTATGATGGCTCTGGTTATTAAAGAACCAAAGAGACCAAAAAGTATGGATGCTGAACTGAGTTCAGATCTATACACAACTATACAGGCTAATGAGCTTCAATTGAAAACATTTTTGTGTTTTCAATCTGGACTCAAAGCTTTACAGTTAGTTAATAAGGTAAAAGATCGCTGCTGGAGAGTTGCATTAGATCTTAAGATCTAGGTGCAGTGATCTCAGATCCAAGGCTCCTCACTGATAAAATCCACAAGCTAGAAACTAGTCTGAGGATATTGGATGAGTAGGCACTAGATGGAAATTTTATGCATAAATGTTCTTGCATCCATCGATTACTCTGGCATGCACTGAGTGGCGCTACTGTATGGAGAGTTTGGTCTTTGTGTAAACAACTTAGCATAAAGAATGGTGCTCCTGTGATATAAATGTACTATGAATAACTCTGAGTATAAGTCAGTTTTTCTCAAGCATCCAATTAAGGTAAATGCTGTACATGATAACAAAAAACGCAAAAATAAAGGAGGCATGGTTCATTTCTAATAATCCCCACACTGTCAAGAACAACAAAAAAATGGCAATCTATTATACGAAAAGTGGAATATTTAAATGAGTCATTTCCATTAATATCCACCTTATTTAAATCTTGCAACACACCTAAAGATTATGAGTGTTATTATTCTGGCCTTAGCTGTCGAAAGTTTAATACGGAATAATCTTCTCTTCTTTAAACGTTAATGATAATAACAATAAATTGCATTTCAATAATATATATATATACAAATATTAAGCATTAAATCACCCCACATGGTTAAGAAATCCAGTACTTCCCTCTGTGAAGTAATATATAAAATACATTAGAGTTTGTATTTCAAAATAGCCAGATCAATTTTGAAATACGAACTCTAATGTATTTTATATATTAGTTCACAGAGGGCAGTACTGGATTTCTTAACCATGTGGAGTGATTTAATGCTTAATATTTGTATATATTTATTTCAGTATAGCGTTATGCACTGGGATTATATTATATATATATTAATTATGCATGATATTTTTTCCCTCTTTAATATATTCTGTAACTTGATTTTTTATCCCCCTACAATGTTGCAAGCTTTTTAATTCAATAAGTAAATTACTGAACAATTTAAGAACATAGTGATTTGCTTTATTTTCATATTTATTGCAATATTTTGAAACTATGCATGTATCTGTTTTTTTTAGACACATTTCAAATTGTTTTATATAAGGTTTTTTGAAAGTACCATCAAAAATTTTTTTCTCTATAATTATATAATCTAGAAGTGGATTGAATGGTAAAATATGATCAATTATTCTTTTTTTGCCGTAATGCTAATCTATTAATATATTACTGCTATATATATTTATATATATTGAAATGAGTAGTGCTATATTCATTTTATTACCAGCCATGGGGTCTTCAGTGTTGTGAGGATAGCTTATAATTGGAGCATTCTCAAGTTTTATATAAAATTATATAAAATAGAACAAATAGTTTAATGTCAATAATAACAGTTTAACGTAGGTTTGTTAAAAGGGTTTAAATTTAAAAGAAACTATTAAATTATATAAACTATGCCGAAATTGTTGCTCTTATTAAGGTTAAAAGAATGTAAGGAATGTATTGTGAAATGACTCAGTTAAGTATACTAGAATTAAAAGAAATAGATTTTAAATAATTAGATTAAAAATAAGTTAATAAAAAGATTTAACCCTATTTTGAGATATGAGATTCAAAAACAAGAGAAAAATTCATGTTATTAAAATAAAATGAAATCATAAAAGTATTGAAAATAAAGAGATTATCAAAGATGTCAAAAACAAGAGGTCAAACGTATATATCATCTTTTTTTTTTTAATTAATCAGTCTGTATTCTTGATCTATTTATCATTTATCAGTTTTATACAAAATTTTTACCAATATAATTACAACTCGACTACAATGAACTTTGGATTTTAACCAACCAAAAGAAGAAGCTTGATTAAAAAGTGGATTAGCACAGTGGATCATATCTAAGTATTAACAGAAGTTGTAGAAATGACCAATGAATATAAGTTACCAATATGCTTTTGATTTTCGGATTATGAAACTGTTTGATTCTATAAGCAATTTCTGTAATGACTACGGTATTAAATCGTCAAGATATAGGTCGAAATATTGCCATATTCATACAACAAGATGATCCATATCTCCAAAACTTTGTGCAACAGTTTTACACAAAGTATTTTACAGCTTAAAACCATAAGCTAAGGCTAAAGGGAATACAAATAAATGGAGATTATTTAAGTCATGTGCATTTTGCAGATGATGTAATTGTTTTTGCAAATAATGCTTCAAGAAATGTTACAAGAATTATCAGACAAAAGTAATAACGTTGGTCTAAATATAAACACTAAAAAAACTAAAGTAATGTTCTGTGAATTTTCCCAAAAGAAGACAATAAAGATTGATAATGATGAATTTGGAGAAGTTGACAACTTTGAATAATATCTTGATCAGATTATTAATTCATATGGATGAAATTAATCGTAGAATTAAACTTGGTTGGAATGCTTTTGATAGAAATAACTTAATATTTAAAAAAAAATATGTCTATGTGTTTGAAAAGTAAGATTTTTAAAAATTGTATTAACCAGTTCTTACTTATGGATCTGAGACTTGGACATTTAACACAAAATCAATAGAGAAACTTCAGATCACTCAATGAAGCATGCAGATGTGTGTGTCAGGCGTAGCAAGAAGGGATTGAAAACAAAATACATGGGGGTTAGAGCAAACAGCTATTACTGACATCATTGAAAGAATTAAAAAGACTAAAGTTGAGTTGGGTTGGACATGTTGATAGAGAAGATGATAATAAATGGATAATTGAAATTTTAAACTGGATTGCAAGAATCTGTAAAAGATCTAGAAAGAAATAGATGGATGAAATAAAGAAGTTTCCTAATGTGGTGTGGAGAAGAGAGGTTAGAGATTAGAGAAGGTGGATTAACCCCTTGAAGAGACCTACAATGTATTAATTATGGTTGAAACTGATCATGATTATCATTAATCCTTGCAATTTCATCTTTTAGTTTTGTTTTCTAATTCTGCATTGCTCCGTCTGATCAAAAGCATTTTGTATGTCCATATAAAAATCCTCTACTTCTTCATTAGAATGAAAATTTGATATAACATAAACTTTAAGTATCTGCATTTGGTATTTATTATTAATATCTAATCTTGCTTTTCGTCCTGCTATACTATCAATTTTCTTAATGTTGGTTTTTTGGGGTTTTATTTATAACAAATCCTACATCATTAGTGCTTCTAATATTTGAGCATTTAGGATAAACTGTTCAAATCGTTTCTTGACTTTTTTTTGTTTCACAATATCCAACAATGTCTAATTAATATGTGACAGTTCTTCTAATTCATGAAAATCTTTGTTCATTTGAAATTCACATCGGAGATAGTTAAATAAAAGAACAACATCTAATGGTATTTCATATAATCTCTAATATCATTTTTATATCATATGGTTACATCGTCATATTACTCTTCATTGTTTAGCAATGGCCGATTGGAGTGTTAGGACCATAGTTCATGATCCAGTTCTGTTATTTCCAGTGTTCAAACTTGTTATGAACTCTCGAACAATAAGCCATTTGTGTATGGGTGTCTGTCTGAAGGCAGATGGAATTAGATGCAAAAGTACTACAAGAAAGCAGTAACACTTGATCACTCTCAATGATAGTTGTTTTTTTATTTACTAAAAGCAGTCAGCAAGAGTGTGAATTTATTTTTTAAAGAATACTTAGCAGATGTAAAAATAATATTAATATCATCTATGTTCTTTATTACTTTTTACAAAACTTTTTTACAATCCACTATTGACAGTTTTGATTGCCCCAGCAATCTTCATCAGAACTATAACAAACACAATACAGATACATGTATACAAATATACATGAACATGTGTATTGTGTTTGTTACAGTTCTGAAGAAGATTGCTGGTGCAATCGAAACTGTTAAAATGGGTTGTAAAAAAGCATTGTAAAAAGTAATAAAGAACATAGATGGTATTAATATTATATGGATTTGGCAATGCAATATGAAAGATAAAATTGTACAAATAGATAGAGAGAAATGAAAATTCAGTTTATTTCGAAAAGGCATGATATTTGGTGAGGGGAATGATGGCTTCATGAGATCTCTATAACTGTAAGAAATGATGGGCTTAGAGTTTTCTCTGAATTTAAGAAGTAAATCTGCAGACATGGTTACAGACACACATACATATATAAAATACATAAACTGCTAAATTCAGCACATTGCTTAAAACAAAAAAAAGCACATGTAAAAAGCAAACAATCCCCAAGATGCATTTCTGGCAGAACTTGCCATCATCAGTAGGCTCAGTTCTGTAGCAGCACATATTTTCACCATCATAGTTTAGTATTTGTCCATAGTTGGCATCTATATTTCAGTTTCCAAGTGTGACTCCACTTAAATGTACTCATTTTGATGATATTGTCTAGGATGAATATTAATTCTTATTTCCTAGTCATTTTTTTATTGGGTTGTAAATTGTTATTTAATTTTCTATCCCAACTATAAACTTTAAACCTGGTAAAGATTAATATATTGCTTATTAAATTCCAGCATGAAATCATACAATTATTGTCTTTTCCAGATTATATAATGAAACTTTTTATTACTCCTAACATGCTTCTCTCCATACTTTATTAAAAGGTCTGAAGTCTCTGCATTGCCCTTCTGTTAAGTGTCCAAGATCCAGTAAGAACTGGTAAAATACATTTATTAAAAAAACCTTCCTTTTCAAACACATAGGCATATTTTCTTTAAATATCAAGTTATTTTTATCAAAAGCATCCAAGTTTAATTCTATGATTATTTTATTCCATTATGTTTCCATCTGTATTAATAATCTGACCAAGGTATTTGTAGTTTGTTAACTTCTTCCAAGTCATTATTATCTACTTTCTTTTTCTGAGAAATCCGTTGAACATTACTTTAATCTTTTTAGCATTTATCTTTAGCCTATTTTCTTATCCTCATCAGATAACTCTTGCAACATTTCCCGAAGCTCTAAAGCACAATTTAAATCTAGATCAAAAACATGTATTTTGAAAATTAAATATATGGCTGAGAGAACAAACAGATGTTATTGACATATTGAAATAATTAAAAAATTGGAGTTGGGAAGGACATATCACTAGAAGAGATGATAATAGATTGACAGTTGAAATCTTAAATTGTATTCCAAAAGACCCAGAAAGAGACCACATATGAGATGGATGGATGAAATAAGGAAGTGTGCTGGGGTGATGTGGAGAAGAGAGGCTAGAGATCAGAGAGGATGAATTAAACTTGGAGAGACGTTCATCCTGCAGTGGATCGATAATGGTTAGAAATGATGAGATGATAATCAGGCTTCTAAATTTAACCCACTCTTTAAAAATATAATAAAGACATCTTTAAAAAAAAAGATGCCCAAGAGTATTTCTGGAAGAACTTGTCATCATCATTTGACCCAAATAATGGACCGCGCATGTCTTTTTTATCACAGTTTCATATTTATACATAGCAAGCATCTATATATACTTTTAACATATGTCTTTATGTTTTAAGAATTGAGTGGAATTTAAATGTTTTATTACTTATTGTAAATACCATACATGATCATAAAAAGAGGGAAATTTATATTCATGCTAGAATTTAATATATATTAATCTCTAAATGGATTTGAATAACATTAAAATAATTTATAGCCTAATAAAAATGATTGAGAAGTAATCGTTAATATTTAACCTAGATGATATCATCAAACTGAATGCATATAAATGGAGTCATATTTATAAATTAAAATATATATAAATTAAACATACTTTTTTTAATTTTAGTTTTTCTTTTGCATTTTTTTTGTAAGTTTACTGAACGTATGAGGGGGGAGGGGGTTGGTTATAAATGGTCATGTCTTATAGAATTGGGGGTATGAAATCAGATTTTGTAATTCAAAATAAATAAAATTATAACACAATTGTGTCCAATTAATAGTAAAATCATATGTATATACATAATCTTATAATTGAATATTTATAAATACAGTAATTAGATATATGTAAAGTATAACTTAAAATTTTTTATCCACTTAGGAGCACTTTCGACTATCCTTGTAGTTTTTGTCAACTAACACTTTGAAAGGCTAACCTTCCCACAATTTCCATGATCTTAACATTTGCTGCCTGTCTGTTAATAAAGTCTTGTGAAATTAACAGACAGGCGGCAAATATTAAGATCCATGTTCAATTTAAAGTTTATATATGCAATAACAATGAAGCAATAAATTATTATCTTACAAATAACTATTATAAAATGCAGAAGGGATTTAACTATTTCCAGTTTACCCTTTTTCAATCTGACTGCATCAAAGCACTCTGTACTATGGAGAGATACATTCCATCATACTCCAGTAATTTACATAGGGATGTTGTTTAATGTGCATTTAAAAAGTGCTGAACTAGTATGGAATTTGAATTATAATTATATACAAAATCTGATCACGCAATTCAACAGTCGTTACTGTGTATGGGCTTGAAAATTTTATTCAGTGATTCTGCATTAAAGATTCTATAACTTATCATTAGATTTATTGCACACACACACACATATATATATATATTGTAACTGGATCCCCGTACAACCCCTTTATTACCTCGGTTGTAACAATTTCCTGATGAGCATGTTGCAGGAAGGAACCATCGATTGGCTTTCCCCAATACAGATGTCACCCCCCCCCCCACAACAATATTTCCTGCTCATCAGAGGATGTAGCACCATAAAGACTGGAAGCATCTAGAAATTTCTGTGTTTGGTTTCCCAAACGGCGCCACTAGAGTTCCATCTCACTACAACCTGACTTACCTAGGTCTAGTTAGATAGCTCAGGAGGCATGAGATTCTCGTGAACAAGTGCAATGTACAACAAGTGATGCAACATGAACAACTGGATAATTAAAATTAATTTTAAGTAACAACAATTTTATTTAACAACAGGTTTAAATAAATGTCCATCAAACAAAATATTTATTGATTGTCCCTTGTATCTCTTCAGCCTATTTTCAATAACATTTTAATATGAACTAAAGAATGTAATTTGTTGAGAGTATAATAAAGTCCTTCTTTCAATAGTTCTTTAACAATTTGCATCTTTAGTCATTTAGTTAATTCACAGAGAGGAGTGCAATATATGAAGACAACAGAGATAATAATGAAGACAACTGATAGCACTAGTCTGGGGATATTGGATGAGTATGCATTAGATAGGGAATTTATGAACAAGCCTTCTGGCATCCATTGATTACTCTGATTGGCACAGGGTGGCACTACTGTATGGAGAGAGTTTTGCCTTGTTTTTTAAATATTTCATTTACAGTCCATTGTGTCTCTTGGTATACCTCCAATAATAATACAATATGAATTAAAGAATGCAAGTTCTTTAACAATTTACATTTTTAGTTATTTAGTTAATTCACAGAGAGGGGTGCAATATATGAAGACAACAGAGATAATAATGAAGACAACTGATAGCATTTAATTCAGAATTCCACTTAATTGAGATTTGTAGTCTTTTGGGTAGTTGTCACATGTAACGTGGCTTAAATTGACTCGTGTAGGAAGATATTCTTTACAGACAAGAGCATTTCTATTATTCCAGTTAATTTTAGGTGAGTCAAAGTATAATAAGAATATTTCTATTCATTGTTATCCAAATCCAGGTTTGAATCCATAATATAAGCACATTTATATCCATTGGTTATTCAGGTAAAATATAAGTGCATGTATTTCCATTGGCTATTCAGATAAAATATAAGTGTATGTATTTCCAACTGTCCAGATATCAATTCATCTTGCAAATGCATTTATTTGGTATTTCCGATTTCATAAGATATATATATAACCTTAACCGTGACACATTGTTTTGGTATTCTTACTTCTCAACTCGTATATATAACATGTTTTAATTCCGTGTTTATATTCCTTTTCTCAGAGTTTTCAAATAATAAATAAATTAAAAAAAAAAATGATTGTCTTAATCTTTCAACGCATATAACCATTAACTTTTATTGACGTACTAATTCATATTTATATGTTTGAATTTATTCATAATGTTATAAATTTGCTAAATACATTCATTTTGTATATTTTCTAATTTTATCTGAGTTATAAACACATTATTATAATTTAGTTAGTTATAGTTATATGTAATAGCTCAGCATTTTTAATTTTCCTGAAATACTTATTTGTATATCAGTAATATAAATAGTGATAAGTATTCATTTTTATTTTATTCTAATTCAAATGTATCTGCATATAAGAAGTTAATAATTTATGATTTACATTATTAAAAATGCCTTTTGATTATAGATATTTCAGACATTTACATATTTATAATTTATTACTAATAAAATGTATTTTCACATACCTATAATTATTCATAATTTATTTTAAGAAAGACTTTTTTTTTTTATAAACACATATGAGTATTGAATATTTCATGAAATTGCTACCTTCATTTTATCCAGTTTCCTTCACTTCAGATTACTACTGCATTCAAAAAGAGGTCGGTTTATTTGAGTTGAATAGCATTCTTTGCCTTCTATTATGTTCACTTAGGCGAGTCTTGGAGGTTCATGGCTGTGGATGAAGAGATGAAGCTACTATCGATTAGCCATCATTATGATTTCCTTATAAATACTTTCTTTTTTCATCATTAGCAGTGTGACTGTAAATATTATATTCCAAGGTGACTAAAATCAGTTTCAACTAAATAGTTAAACACTTAGATAAAACTTTTTACTCTTTCAATTTTCTTACTTTTTAACTGCTCTTAAAATATTTTTAAAAAAATCTGCTCTGAACTTCAAACTCAACTCTGATTTCTCGATTGATTCTCCAGCACTCCCACTAATCTGATTTGTTATACAGCTTTCATTTAAGCACGAGTGCTTTTCTCTTAAGGATTGGACACTACTTTTAGCAGGACAGATAGGAAATCATGAGGATTAAGCCATGTTTTTCAATTTGATAACTTTGCCTCAAGCGAATATTATATTTTGTACAACAACATCATTCCAAAAATTAAAATGTACTATTTTTAATAAATGCCAGCTTTAAGTAAATACTTAGAGTCGTATTTATATCATAATTTAAAATTATAAAATCGATAATGAAAGTTTATCTTTTTTTTTCTTAGTTATAGAAAATAATGATTTTCTTGTAAATTTATAAACTTTTTTCTTTATTTTTTTTTTAAAAAAAAAATAGAATCAACTGCTTTTATATACATCTGCATGTTTTTTAGGGAGGAGGATGAAATAGCTCTTAGAATACATGCACACGTGAATCAGAGTTTCTGTTTCAATATATATATATAAGTAATAGCATTAATTTATTAGCACACTTTTTAAGAAGCTGTGCTAGGCTTTGAACAAAATTTGAACATCGTTAATAGCTACTATATTCAAAAGAATAATTCAAGATTTATTTATAGTCCAGTTCTGTAGAGAATAGTGTGTATCCTTTCATTGTTAAATATAAGTATAAAAACATTCACACATGAATATGTATTTGTGTGTGTGTGTGAATGGGTGCACACATATCATAGCCAGTACTTAAATTAACCAATGAGATGTCCACAATTTGTTGTCATGGCAACATTCAAGTTACTTAATAAATGGATTTATTTTTTTAATTTAAATTTTGCTGTCATTCTAATGATTTATTTTAACATTGACTATGGTTATGCGATTTACATATAATTACCAATGGGTTGTTGCCATTTATGATTTCATATATATATATGTTGAATTAAATATTGTCATGTAATGATATTCTAATAAAGAATACACATAAGGAGAGTATGTCCATGTAAACAGAGATAATTTTTATCTTTTGATGTTGTCAGGAAACTATCAATTACTACTTATTTGCAATTAGCATCCTAAAGGTTAAACAAGTTTTCTCCATTAACCTATAATAGCTCTTTTGTTGAGGTTTTTATTGAATATATGCTCTATATTTTTTTTTAGATATTAGGATTTTAGAGGATTGGCTCTCCCATCATGAACCATTAGTTCGAGCTCGAGCATGTTGTCTTATTGGGAATTTAATGAGACATTCTTGCATTTTTTACACTCATCTCAAATCTCGGTAAGTGATGAAGTATTTATAAATAATTCTATATAATCCATATAATTTTTAAAATTGTTTATAAAAATTTTATCTACAATAATTGGTTATTTAAATCTATTATGCAATGTTATATAAAAACAGGCAAACTCTCTGTACATATTGCCACTCAGTGCAAGCCAGAGTAACCAATGGATGCCAGAAGGCGTGTGCATAAAATAAACATTATAATTGATATTTAGAAGAATGAAAATCATGGGTATAATATTAGAGTCTTAAATCCAGGAAAATATGAAAGAAGGAGTTAAGACATTAATTCATACATATATACTTTATTTGGCAGCAGGCGTAAATTCCACAATTACCAAAGATATGAATGTCCATTTAATAGGTGATCTATTACAGGTGCTTTCTACATCTAGGTGGGGTATTTTACAAGTGAAATACTAATCAATAAGTAATTAAATTGCTATATATAAAAGACAATTGTGTGAATGTAATCATTAAAGAATAATAAATTTATTTATGACAATAGTGTAGCTAGAATTTTTGGGCCATTAAGCTAAAATTAAAAAAAAAAATCCATTTTTAATATTTATAATATTGCCTTGGTTTGCTTCGCATTAGGTATACCACTGATTCACAGTATATATTTCTCACACCATTTAAATTTCTTATTATATGCATTTTCCAAATGAAAAAAAAATAGTCAAAGAAAATACATTATGATATAATATACTTCTTTGTATAACACATCACTTCAGCCAATGCTTAAAATTAACCAATAGAATATCTGCAATCCACTTGTTAAGGCAACACTCAAATAATAAAGGAAATCCACTTATTGTCAAGGTCTGGGATCTTAAATAGGCCTTGAATGACAAAACTGATTTAAACAGATTGAGATTAAAACTGTCTAGAAATTTTAAATGAAGTTCATTAAACAGATCAGAATAAACTTTTTAAACGTAGATGATTAAATAATTATTTTTACAACCTTTCTTCAACATAGATGATTAAATAATTATTTACAACCTTTCTTGAACATAGATGATTAAATAATTATTTTTATAACCTTTCAAACAAACTACTAAATTATTTAAATATAAAACCATAAGTGCACATTGATTATCAGGTAAATTACATCATTATTTCCTTTTGTTTAATATTAACCAATAGAATATTAGCAATCCGTTGTCAAGGCAACGTATAATTGCAAAATAATAAAATAATCAGTAATAAGATATTTATTATCACATTTCTTACTTTATTCAAATTTATTTATTACCTTTATTTGCAATTCATTTTTCTACTTAAATCTGTTGTGAGTTGGAAAACAGAGATGAAAAAATTATTTCTTTAATAGAGCAATGTTGCTTCCTTTTGCTAAAAATTTGATATCCTGACTTTCCCAATGTTTGTAGAAACAGTATATTGTGATGATAACAACAATAACGATATGTTAAAACAGGCAAAACTTACTATATATATTTTACCACACACAGCAAGCTAGAGTAATCAATGGATGCCAGAAGGCTTGTGCATAAAATCCCCATCTAATGCCTACTCATCCAATATCCCCAGACTAGTTTCTGGCTTATGGCCTTCATCAGTGAGGAGCCTTGGATCTGAGAGCACTGCATTTAGATCTTAGGATCTATATATATATAGTGAGTTTTGCCTGTTTTAACAACAGTTATATACAAGCATAAGAAGAGATGGTCATGTGATGTTAATAATGATATGTCAGACAATAAAATACCATGAGCAGTTGTAAGAACTTTAAAATGTGACATTTCATACGCATGCTCACTAACTAATTACTTCATGTAATAGTTATAGAAAAATTAAAACAGAATTTAGTTTAATGGGATTTAAAAATATTATATTAAAGCCTTATATCTCTTAAAGTAACATGGCGAGAAATTTGATCATCAAAATATAAAATAAATTGTCAGATTGAAGCCATAAATGCTTTAACAATTAATTTTGGGAATCAAAAAATAATTTTTTATATACTAATGTGTAATTTTGTATATAATAAACAAATAATTTCTTATATATTGCTTATAATAATTTCTCTGGTATACACTTTAATGCAAAATTTTTTTTAAAATAAAACTTCTTTATTTTCCTGACAGTTTCGACTATCCAGCAGTCTTCATCAGAGCGGTCTCAATTTCCTCTACCTTTTTTATCATCAGAGCATTCTCAATTTCCTTTACTTTTAAATCTATATAAAAAAAAGTAGAGGAAATTGAGAACACTCTGATGAAGACTGCTGGATTGTCGAAACTGTCAGGAAAATAACAAAGTTTTATTAAAAAATTTTTTTTGCATTAATGTGTATATGAGAAAAGTTATTATAAGCAATATATATGAAGAAATGCATAGAAAGTAAAGGAGAAGAATAAGAGTATATACTTCTAAGTCATTTCTTATAAATCATTTTTCATCTATTGACTATGATGGTTAATATTAATCACTATTTCTATACTAATGGTCAAATGGGATGTATTTATATTAATTGCCAATAGATATGTGTTACATTTTTTCAACATAATGGAAGCTTGAATTTTTTTTATCTTGAATTCTGGAATCAGAACAAACAATCAAGACTTGGTGACCCTGTTCAACAGCCATAGAAGCAGAAGATTTATTACTGTCTTCATTATATTACTATTATATTTTTTGTTTTTAGTCAGTGTGTGGAGCAAACTCTTTTCTGCAGTGGTTATAGTTGAAAATGATGTTGATGATTTGAGTTATCAATTTAAACTAATATTTCCATCCTTAATCAAATAATATGTAGAGATATTTATTTACTGACCAATGCTGTATGACCAATTAATTGGGAACTGATCATCTAAAAGAAAAGTCCTTAGCCTGCTTTTGACCTGACAGGAAGCTATATGAACCAATATGCCTTAATATTAAGGATTATTTTGTAAGACATGTTCTTCAATTCAAATAATTCTCCTATGACTTTACACCTCAAGAATGTTTTTGGAGTCAGTATCTTAAAAGATACTTATCCAAAACTGGGGTTCTTGGATGCAGAGACTAAAGCACTCAAGTATTCAAACACCTGTCAATTACTCATCCTTCAAATTTATATTAAATTTTACTTCCAACTTACTCGAATCTAACCAAAGACTCATCAAACTAACAAAACACTGGCACCTTCCCCCAAAGTATGGTGACTTCCTCATTAAAGTAAATCTGGAATCCCTTCCCACAAATGCTTTTCTCTACTATAAGAGAGGCTTCAAAAATCTAGCAAGCACATGCTCACTCTGCCAGAGAGAAGATGAAACCATCAACCACATACTAACAAACTGCCCATGTCTACAAAAACTCCCAATCAGCATTACAGAACCAATTCAAGAACCAAACCCACAACTCTTTGTCTCTGACCAATGTGATAGATCAAGTTACTTATGCACAGCTTAGATTGGCAACATTTGTGAACTTTACAATCTGGTCACTTCGGTGTAAGCTGGTCATAAGAAAGTCTGAATACCCGAACATTAAGACAGCCTTATATCGAATGCTGAATAAAATTCGCAAAACAGACTTTTCCACAGCCTACCTTAACATTGCAGAAAACACATGGGCTCTAGTTGATCTACCCAGTGAAGAAATGCTCTAAGATTACTCCTGAACACAACACCACAGAACTTTATAACACATGCATATAAATCATTGTAATAACCTGTATAATCCATAGTAACTATGTAAAACCAATGTAACCATTGTATATTTCCTCAATAAAGTTGAAAGAACTTACTCGAATCTACATTATTATTTTCGGCATTGTCATCATATTTATGTACAATTTAATTTGGCGGATATTAATTCATTAAACTTATATTATTACTCTATTTTAAGGCACTGCAAATTGATCAACATATTAAAGAGTCATGGAAATCCATAAGTATATGTTATTCCATGTCTTATTGCTTCAGAAATATAATTACTGATATGGAGCGGAGATATCTCGATGGATTTTTTATTTTTATTAATAAAGTTTTAAAAACATTCTTCAATAAATCTTTTTTTTTTCCCCTATTTCGAAAAAACATTGCAGAATATTTTTAGGGTTTCGCCATTTTCTTTGTGCTTAAGACACACTTTCATTACCCTGTATAGTTTAGTGCAGTGGTAGGGGGTCGGGCTGTGGAGTGTGAGGTCCTCGTATCTGTTCCACTTCTGGATTTCGGCTTTCTTATCTCTTGAGTGACTAATTTATTATTCATTTTAACTGTTAGTTTAGGACAAATTTATAAAAAAAACTTGATAGGGTATGTTTTTTCTTCAGTACGATAAAATTGATAGCACAACTGTCGAAGGCATTCTAGCTATTTTTATTTTGGTTTTTCAATACACCAAATATGTTTAGTCATTCAGCTTCATATATCTTTAGGTTGTTCATTATGAACAAGACAAAAATATTTATTTTTAGATGCATAGGAAGAATGAAATATTTTATTACCATCTCTATAAGTAAAGAGACTATCATTTGTAGACTGACGAACTTTGTGGCATCATGGTTAGCCATCCACCTGGATGAATCTTGGAAATTTTTTCAGATCAACATCATAGCTAGAGGTTCTGTCTCATGTGGCTAGGCCATAGTCAATTTTACCTAACCAACCAGTATTGAACACTGAATAGGTCTCCAGTTAGGACTAGCTGAAGGATAAAAGTTGAAGATTAATCTGGTTTAGTCATATGATGTGGTGCACTGATTGTAAGAAATATAATTGTAAAATGACGCAGTCCTCATTACAAGTGGAGGAGATGCATAATATCATATTTCCTACATTGAGCTTATGAATATTTTTATCTTTAGTTATAAATTGCAGATTTTACTTCTCCGTTTTATCATCAAGGCAATGTTATCAAAACACATTCAGTAATGATTTTGTCAAGTTTATATAGTATAAAAGTATGATTATTATTCCAAATCATGAATAGATTATTAGAGAAGATAAGCCTTAAACAATCTACTGCAGAATCGAATACTTTTCAACCATCTATCAAAAGAGGAATAGTAAAAGACAAAACATCAATGACAGGTTATCCAGCCACTAATTGGCTCACGTTTTTATGGTTTCCTTTTTTCGTTTAACTATTAGCTAGCTCTTTCGTCATTTACTAAACAAAAATATGCCACATTTATTCACTACATGTAATGCTTTACATCATCTAAATATTTTTTTACATATATAAAGTACATTTTCATGGCCTATATCAATCTGCATTTTCTCCTAGACTTCTTGTAAGACTTCACTTACAGTGTTACTTACTGTATGGAGAGTTTAGCCTGTGTGTAAACAGCTTGTGTAAATCATAAGAAATGGTGATCATGTGATGTTTAGTGGTTTAAAACCAATCCTTGCCTATTAGGATTATGGTGACTGTGTTTATTAAAGAACCAAAGACACCACAAAGTATGGATGCTGAACTGAGTTCAGGTCTATACAACTATACCAGCTAATGAGCTTGACTTAAAAAACATTATTATGTTTTCATTTTGCACTTAAAAACTTTATAGTTAGCTAATAAAGTAAAAGGTGGCTGCTGGAGGGTTGCCTTAGGTCCTAAGATCTAGGTGAACTGCTCTCAGATCCAAGGCTCTTCACTGATGAAATTTACAAGCTAGAAAATTCTTTGGGATGTTGGATGAGTAGGGACTAGACAGGGATTTTATGCACAAATCTTCTTGCATCCATTGATTGCTCTGACTTGCATTGGTGGCGCCACTGTATGGAGAGTTTAGCTTCTGTGTAAACAGCTTGTGTAAGCATAAGAAATGGTGATCCTGTGAGATTTTAATGAGTATATAGATTTGAAAAAATAACAAACTGGATAATCCTGGTGGTTCATTAACAGTGAATACTTAATCATCGATGAAAATTATATGTTTTACAAACATTTTTTATATGAAGAAATTTTATTTATACACTTTTCATATTTGCAATCCACTTATCTTGATCTCAAACTTGAACTCTTGAGGTAAGAACACTGATACTTGGTTTTGAAAGTCTCATCTCTTCTTCATATGAAGAAATTTTGTTTATCTACTTCTCATATATGCAATCCAATTATTTTGATGTCAAACTTGAGCTTGTAAGTTAGGAACACATTGAACCTTGGCTTTGAAAATCTCACCTCTTCCATCACCCATTTTAGTTCTTTTTAACTCTTTGATCCATTTACTCGATATATAGTTTTTTTTTATTTACTCGCCAGTATTATCATGAAGACATTTTATTTATTTGCTTTAAATGACTTCACTACATGTTTCATATATTGTATTTAAAATAAGTAAATAAAATTTCTTCTTATTTATATCTAAGATCAGTCTTTGTGAAAAAATCAGTTAATAAGATATCACATATGTTTTCAGAAGCAATGTTATCTACTGTAAATTTGAGTAATCTCTAAATACAGTAATCATCACATGATCACATTTCCTATACTAGCACATTAATTGTTGATAAGCAGAGCAAAACTCTCCATACAGTATTGCCACCTGTGCTAAACAGAGTAATCAATGGATGCCAGAAGGCTTGTGCATAAAATTCCTATCTAATGCCTACTCATCCAATATCCCCAGACTAGTTTCTGGCTTGTGGCCTTCGTCAGTGAGGAGCTTTGGATCTGAGAGCACTGCATCTAGATCTGTATGGAGAGTTTTGCTCTGTTTATCAACAGTTAATGTGCTAGTATAGGAAATGTGATCATGTGATGCTTAATGGTTTAACACCAATCCTGCCTAATAGGATATTGGTGGCTATGGTTGTAAAAGAGCCAAAGACACCTAAATGTATGGGTGCTGAACTGAGTTCAGACCCATATGACTATTTAAGCTATTGAGCTTAGATTGAAAATATTTTTTGTGTTTTCAATTTCATTCTCATAGTTTTGTAGTTAAGTAGAGATAAAAAGTGGTTGCTAGAAGGTTGCATTAGATCCTAAGATCTAGATGCAGTGCTCTCAAATCCAAAGCTCATCACTGTCGAAGGCCACAAGCCAGAAACTAGTCTGGGGATATTGGATGAGTAGGCATTAGATAGGGATTTTATGCACAAGCCTTCTGGCATCCAATGATTACTCTGTTTAGCACAGGTGGCAATACTGTATGGAGAGTTTTGCTCTGTTTAAATACAGTAATGTTATTATAGTCAAATCATTGACTATTTCCTATATATGAGCTGCATTAGATTCAAAATCCTCCCTGACAAAGACCATAATAAAAGATATTATCTGGTTTCCATTGACAACTCAAGCTTAGAATAGAATTATTCTTAAATTCTAATCTACTATATATGTTAGGGTCCTATTTTCAACACAGTGCAATCATTAGTCGTATTCTTTATTTACAATTCAAGTACCATAATTAATTAATTAATTAACTGCAGATATAATGACTTATCACAGTATAGATGTTGCAACTTTTAATTTATTCATTAATTAATAAATTAATTTATTTCACGCTAATAGAAATTGTGAGTCTTAAAAATAATTTGAAAGCGTAAACATTCCTAATTTTATTTTATAGCTTTTATAAACAATAAAACAGGATGTATCATTCTTGACAATAAAATTAAAAAAAATTCTGGCAAACAGAAATATAACTACAAAAAGGAAAGATGTTTAAAGAATTGGTCATTAACCAATAATAATCAATTTCTGTAAATGATTTTTATAACATACCTCATCTAATTAACTATTCATTATACGCAAATCAATAAAAAAAGTATCTAACTATAAAATAATAATAGAATATTTATGAACTGTAAGGAAGTAATAGTTAGAATAACTTGATATTTGATAAAATTACCAAATTATTTTTATAGCCACGTAAACTGTTTTAATTGCAGTAAAGCAACTGTCCATAATATATATACTACAAAGAAATCAAGTCATTGTTACATGACCTAATTAAACTAGCTTGTATTACAAATGTCATATGTAGAGCTCGCACATAAGCTCTTTACAAGCTTTGCAGAATATCCCCAATGCCAGACCGATTTCTGCTATTGGCTTTCTCAGTGAGATGTTAGGGTATTCAAGCATTCACCAGTAGCAGAAACCGACCTGAGATTGTGCTAGGACATTCAAACATTAGCCAGTAACAGAAACAGGTCTGGGGTTAGGAATATTCTGCAAAGCATGTTAAAAGCTTATATGCAAGCTATATATATATATATTAATGTAAACTTTAAATTAAACATAGCAAAGGGAGTAAATCACTTTTCTCCAGGCTATGGCTTAAAAGTACTCTAAATGTTGAACAAAGAATTAAAAATAGAACAAATCCACCTATTCTTGTAGCTCTGATGTTTATAAGCATACCTCAACATTGTTGGTAATTCAGAGTGAAATTAATTTATTAACCAGATGGGATACAAGGCTGGAGACCACATCCCACTTTTAATACCTTATTTGTAATAATTAAACAAGATTTAATATGTAAATTTTAAATTTAACATAGCCCAATGCATATGTAAACAAAGGGAGTAAATCTCTTCCCCCCAGGCTATGACTTAGTAAATGTTGACCAAAGAATGAAGAATAGAATGAATTCATCTATTCTTGGTAGCTCTGATATTCATAAACGGTATATACCTTTGTTAATATTTTATTAGACTGATGAGATATGGCACTTAAGTTATTAAACTCATAGTCAATTGTCGATTATAATGTTCTCTGTATATATTTCAAAGAATAATGTTTTCAGCTAATTTTTAACTTGGCTAACTTTTTTGAGATCTTTGAAATATGCATGTCGAACTTTATCAGTTATATAATTTATTCTATAAAAATCTGAAACTTATATGAATCAGCAATTACCAATAATTGTATATATCATTTAATAGTTTACGTTATAATAAGCTCAGTACGACATTGTCAGTTTATGTACTGATTTAATGAAACAATTATTAAAATAGAAGAAGAAACAAGAATGAATCAGGATTGGAAGAATAGTTTGGAAATTAGTAGTAAAGCAGTAGCAACTCTCTGTTTACAGTAGTGCCACCCATTGCAAGCCACAGTAATCAATGGATGCTAGAAGGTTTGTGCATCAAAATCCCTATCTAATGCCTACTCATCCAATATCCCCAGGCTAGTTTCTAGCTTGTGGCCTTTATCAGTGTGGAGCCTTGCATCTGGCAACACTGCACCAATGCAATCCTTCAACAGTCCCCTTTTACCTTTTTAATTAACTATAAAGCGATGAGTTTAAATTCAAAACAAACAATGTTTTCAATCCAAGCTAATTAGCTTGTATGATCATATAGATCTGAACCCACTTGTTTATCTATACATTTTGTTGTCCTTAATTTTTTTATTAACCATTCATCACCATCATCCTTTGGCCAAGATTGGTATGCATCACTAACGTCACATATCCACCCTTTCCTATGCTTACACAATCTGTTTAAACAGTAACAACTCTTCATACGGTAGTGCCATCCAGTGCAAGCCTTAATAACCAATGGAACCCAGAAGATTTGTGCATTTAAATATCTATATTGCTAATCCAATCACCAGACTAGTTTCTAGCTTGTGGTCTTTATTAGTGAGGAGACTTGGATTCGAGAGCACTATATCTGGATTTTCGGATCTAGCCAAGCCTTGTATAAGCATAAGGAATGTTGGTTATGTGATGTTTTAACAAATTAATAGTAAGAACTAGCTGCATTTATTGTGATATATAATGGTTTCAAGAAGAGAAAATATTTTCTCATGCCGCACTTATTAATTAAGAGCTTGTTTGAGCTATTGGTACGCTCTCTGTATTGCATTTTTGTAATTATAATGCCACGTTATATATGACTTGCTTTTTTAATTATTATAAAATAGTGCTCATCATTATTATATTTTGCATATATTTATTTTAAATATTTGTCATATTTATGTCTGTATGTGTCTACTTTATGCAATAGTTATTGTATTAATCTGCCATGAACATAACATGAGAAACAATTTGAGAATTGTTTTTAAGTAGCCGGTGAATATCTAACCAAATTAATATTCAGTTGATCTTAATGAGGAAGGAAAACCATAAAAATCCTTACCATGTCTCGATTGGTGTGGTAAGTAATCTTTTCTCTGTCAGTATTTTTCAACTCTGGTGGAAAAGTACTGCAAGGCCCTCGCAGTGCAATGGGCCCTTTATATGTACTGATTTTGACAATTCATATTCTCTATGCATTAATTTTTATTTTTAGTGCTGGTATACTTCCCAAGCTTTTTGAATGTTTAGGCGATATGGATCAATTTGTGAGGAAGGTAATTTTTTTTTTGTATTCATTATCTCTTGCCATCTCTTTTTTTTTTATTATCAGAAGATATTGATTTAATGTTAATATCAGGTTTTCTAAAGTGTTTATACTTCAAGGTAAGATATTAAAACAGACAATACTCTCTTTACGTATTGCCACTCAGTGCAATGGATGCCAGAAGACTTGTGCATAAAATCCCCATCTAGTGCCTACTCATCCAATATCTCCAGACTAGTTTCTGGCTTGTGACCTTCATCAGTGAGGAGCCTTGGATCTGAGAGCACTGCAGGTAGATCTTAGGATCTAATGCAACCCTCTAGCAGCCACCTTTTATCTCTACTTACCTACAAAACTATGAGACAAATTGGAAACACAATAATATTTCCAATCCAAGCTCATCGGCTTATATAGTCATATAGGTCCGAACTCAGTTCAGTACCCTTACATTTTGGTGTCTTTGGTTCTTTAATAACCATAGCAGCTAAGAGAAAGCATAAGAAATAGTGATCATGTGATGTTTATTGGCCTAAAAGGTAAGATATTATTGCAAAATTTTCCTCAGATAATTATTATAGTTTATAATTCAGAATTTGATTACAATATATAATTTGACATTTTAGTTAAATAACGTGTCAATAGATGGCGTATTTTCATTTAGAATATTAATTGAATGTAAATGTTTGAAAACAGAATGGGTACATATAATGAAGTTGTGGAAAAATAAACATGAAAAGAGTGATTATACAGAAAGTGACTTATTGGTTTTTATGCTGGGTTTGGGAAAAGATAAGGGGGATTTAGATATAAAGGTTATAGAATTGACAAAGATTATGTTGTGGAAATGGGATAGAGCAGATTATGGGTAAATTTAGAGTGGGGAATGTAAAATAAAGTGGCTAACAGGTTTATCTGGGCATAATTGCTGAGATATTCTTGACTTCGTTTAAGGAGAAGCCATAATACATCACATCACGTCAAAGTAAAAGAAAGTTATATGTTGAGATAGTGGATTTGAATGTCATAAAATAATACTTTAAAAATAATATTTAAAAATAAATAGGTGAAAAGTTTTCAATGAGAAGTAAAATAGAATTTCAGGTAAATTAATTAAAACATTGATGTAAAGGTGTTAAATGCAGGTAAAACTTATGAGTCTGATTTGGGGATATAAAAAGATGCAAATATACCCACACATTTATGTCTTTACTGCTTTTTATTTTATTTGTTTAAAATTGTATAAATTATTTATAAAAATATATAAGTAGATAGCCCTTCGTATAACTCCAAATAGACAACTCACTGATTTAAAATTTTGTACCTGAAATTAAACATAGCATTACAATAAATAAAATTAAATACAATAAAATGCTGAAAATGTATGAAACTATACATTATTTAATAGCAGTTATTGGGAAAACTGTACAACCAACATAGATAATAAGTTCTGCTCAATAATATTTAATGTCGTTATATTAAAGTCGTGAAAGAAAGAAAAAGTGAATTGAAATAGAAATGGGTTACATTATTACCGGGTAACCCGACCCGGAGTTTGCATCCATTGCCGGCTGAGTTCAGTCAGAATGCCGAAGTAGCTGAGTACCGTATCTTTATCGCGATGTTTTGGAGAAGTTTTGGTACATAAATGTATGCTTTAAGTCAACCATTATTATTATTATTATTTGCCCTAGCTGGTACTCAGATCAACTCCATTTCTAGTATTTTTGCTGATCGAATGCTTGTTGAAATCCTGAACAATAAAGCCGTTCAATTTTTTTTTTTTACGATGTTATTATACTTTCTATATTGTTGAGAACTATCCTCTTTGTTTTGAGATTATGAAAATAATTGGTTAGTTGTATGGATGAACATGTTTTAATGTATTTACATTATATCAGTTTGAGATTAACTATTCATTGAACAGCGAATAGTTTTAGTGAAGTAAAGTATGCAAAGAGCTGGAGTAAATGTCATTTATCTTACTACAAAAATATATATATACGGTCAAAATATTTTTAGGATTATTCACAGATAGGCATATAAGTAATAATAGTCATTAATTAATAAAAGATAATAATTGCTTATTTATTATTGTTATCATCATCATCAACCATTATCAATCCACTGCAGGATGAAGGTCTCTCCAAGTTTAATCTATCTTCTCCGATCTTTAACTTCTCTTCTCCACATCACCCCTGCACACTTTCTTATTTCATAAATCCATCTCACATGTGGTCTCTTTCTGGGTCTTTTACAATCTCTTGGAATCCACTTTAAGATTTCAATTGTCCATCTATTATCATCTCTTCTAGCAATATGTCCAGCCCAACTCCACTTCAATCTTTTAATTTTTTCAATGAGGTCAGTAACACCTGTTTGTTCTCTTATCCATACATTGCGTTTTCAATCTCTTCTTGTTACTCCCAATATGCATATCTCCATACTTCTTTGAGTGGTCTGGAGCCTCTGTATTGCTCATCTATTAAATGTCCAAGTCTTAGATCCATAAGTAAGAACTGGTAAAACACATTTGTTAAAAACCTTTCTTTTCAAACACATAGGCATATTTTCTTTTAGTATCAAGTTATTTCTACTAAACACACCCCAACTAAATTTAATTCTATGGTTAATTTAATCCATTATGTTTCCATCTGTATTAATAATCTGACCAAGGTATTTGTAACTGTTAACTTCTTCTAACTCATCATAATCAATCTATATTTTCATATTTTGAGAAAATCTATTAAATATTACTTTAGTCTTTTTAACATTTATCTTTAGTCCTACTTTCATCTGATAACTCCTGCAACATTTCCTGTAGCTCTAAAGCATTATTTGCAAAAACAACTACATCATCTACAAAATCTAAATGACTTAAATAATCTCCATTTACTTTCACTCCTTTAGCTTCCCATTTTAATCCACAAATACTTCTTGCAGTACTGCTGTAAAAGGTTTTGGAGATATGGAATCACCCTGTCTTACACTCTTTTCAATGTTGATTTTCCTACTATCATTATGCAATCTAATTGTTGCTGTTGCATTTTTATAAATATTCTTTAAAATAAGACAATATCCTGGATCTACACCTTGATGATCCAATGCTTTAATCACTGAAGAAATGTTTATAGAATCAAATGCCTTTTCATAGCCTACAAATCCTAAGCATAATGACAACTCATATTCATTTGTAACAGACACAGGAACAGGTTTTTATGTCATATGATAATAGATTAGCTAGGGCAGGGGTCCCTAACCCTATGCCTGTGGGCACCATTGGCGCCCATAGACCATTTTACGTGTTCCTGCCGCTATCTGAACATGATAAATTATTTATCTGATACAAATAAATTTAATTTTTAAAAGTTCTTATAAATTATTGTATTATATTGTAATCAAATGGTAGGGCATACTATACTTTTACAGCGTAAAAATATAAACGTTAATTATATGTTAAAATTTTATTTTTGAAATAAATATTTTTTTGTACATTATGTGTATTATTAACAATATTCAACTATAAATTTACATTAAAAAAATAAATGGTGCTCACCACCTGGTCGATATTGTAGAATGTGCTCTTAAGTGCAAAAAGGTTGGGGACCCCTGTATTAAGATATATAACTATTAGAGATGGGAAAAGAGATAAATCGTTTAGAAAAAAAAAACCAAATAGTAAAAAAAAAAAATGAAAAAAAAATAAAAATGATATAAAATATGAACAATTGTATAACAGTAAACAGATTACTATTTGTGATATGAAAGCAGAAACTAATAATGGACTAAGGATTTAAATTGTTTAAGTAGATTAAATAGAAATGTAAATAGAGTATTGAACACTTAATTTTAGATCACAAGGTATTGAAAGGAGATCAGAATAAATTGCATGGATAATGGAAGAAATTTAAAGATAAAGATAGGGGAAAAGATAGAGATTTTCCTTAAGATGAAATTGGGAAATATGAGGACAACATAATGGAACTAATGAAATAGCTTTCATTAAAATGGGGGCTGGAGGGGAAAAAAGAAATGAAATAGGACTTCAAAAATATTTGCACAATAAGAAATAAGAAGCAAACAAATTTATTGTGATATGTAAGGTTTTGGATGAAGAGAATGGTTAACATTTGGGTAACAGAATTTCTGGGCATATATCCTAATGTACAGAAATTTATGTCCTTGTTTAAGGAGAAGGCATTTTATATCATACATCATATTATCACATAACTATGTAATGATATCCAATCATATTCAAAGGTATTCTGATATTGTTTGCTATTTGCTGGACATTATTTACTTGATTTTTAAGCTATATCATAATTTTCAAAAAGCGCATCTATATATGAATTACTTAAAAGTAGCACTTTTAAGTCTTCATGTGTAAAAGTAGCACTTTTAAGTCTTCATGTGATTTATGCATTTTGAAGTATATTGAATATATCAGGTGTGGCTAACTTTTGTGTTCATAAGATCTACTTTTTATTTTAAAAATGTGTTGCGATCAACTTGTTGTCATAGGCATAGTCTAAGTGGAGGGAGGTGTGAAATATGTACTATTTTTATATATCTACCTAGTAAAAAATAATTATTTAACAGGCCAAAAAACTCATGTCTGGGGAATTAAAGCAAAATGAGTAATTATTAACAATATTTATTAATTCAAATTGGCTACATTAAGTCAAGATTAAAAATATTATTTTCAATAATGATACGGCTTAGTGGATTTCACCAATCTAGAATTGAAAAAAAAATTAGAACTTGAAAATTTTGATTTAATTTGTTTCACTCGTTACCCGACAGCTCTTGCCAGATTGGCTTGGCGATCAACCAAAAATGGCTTTGCGATCGACCGGCGGATCACGATCGACTTGTTGGGCACCCCTGGTATAAAGGAATGAGATATATAGTCAATAAATGACTCTTAAACAGATAAAATTGATCAAAATTATCCCTCTAACAATGCTCCGGAATCAAAAGCCACTCATTATTTACAAAATATATATATGTAGCTAAGAACAGCTAAATAGCTCTTGCTTACTAATATTGGATAGTAATTTGAATTAGCTTTGGACTATCTGAAAAAAAAAATCCTTGTTGAAAAAAAAATTTTTTTTAAGTTTACTCAGACCAGATTCAATTCAGATTGAATGCATAGTAGGTAGATGCACTATCAAAGCACATCAAAAAAAAAGTGGGAACAAACATTAATTTTTAACTTTTTTAAATATATTTCTCAAGAATATATTCAGTTTACATAAACTCCTACTTTAAGAAATCGTAAAAAGTTTTAATTGCTAAATATTATCTAAAAGTTGCCAGAAACCACAAAAAAATTAACTAAATGTAAAGTGAATTTTTAATATGGGTATTAATATATCAAACACTTTGCAAATAGGCATTAAATTAATTAATTGTTATTTAACATTAATATATTTAATAATTGTTTTAAATTTCCAGCAGCCTATATAAAAACTGAATTGTATAAAGCAGGGATGGCCAACTTTTGGGTTCATAAGTATCTACTTATTATTTTAAAAATGTGTTGCGACCGACTTGTTGTCATAGGCGCAGTCTAAGTGGAGGGAGGTGTGAAATATGTACTATTTTTATATATCTACCTAGTAAAAAATAACAATTATTTAACAGGCCAAAAAACTCATGTCTGGGGAATTAAAGCAAAATGAGTAATTATTAACAATATTTATTAATTCAAATTAGCTACATTAAATCAAGATTAAAAATATTATTCTCAATAATGATACATACGGCTTAGTGGATCTAGAATGAAAAAAAATTTAGAACAAAAACAGAAATAAAAAAACTTGAAAATGTTGACTTAATTTGTTTCACTCTTTACCCAGAAACTCTCGCCCGATTGGCCTCACGATCAACCAAAAATGGTTTTGCGATCAACCAGTGGATTACGATCGACTTGTTGGACACCCCTGGAATATATAATAGCTTTATAGCATAGCAGTATGATTTTTCCTGCCATGCTCATTCTGTGTTTGAATTCAGACTAGATAAGATTCAGGCTTTTTTCTCAGGTTTAAACCGGCTTAAGATTTTTTTCTTCAGGATGCTGACCTATAATTGATACAATTAAGCATCAAAATTTAGTCACTAAATGGCTGATTAGCTATTTGTAGTTGAAAAATTAAACAGTAGGAAAATATTAAAATTTCTCACTACCCAATACTATGCAAATTGGTGAGTAATACTTTCTCCTGGGTTCAGTGATCGAATGGCAGATTCTGGTCTGAAGAAATAAAAAAAATAAAAAGTTTCAGTTTAATCAGTTGTATAGAATTGTGCCCAACTTGCTACTTATGTGTTTAAATGTTAAATCATTTCCTGAGAAATTAAACTTATGATCACAGTTTTTATTTAGCGATGCCTCCCCTCCGCTGTTCTCATTTATTGTTGATGAGTTTTTGTTCTGCGGTGGACTTATTATATCTCACCATATCTGTAATTAATGGACTAATCCAGATTTCATCTTATCTTGATGGGATTGAGCTTTTCATTGCTACAGATCGATAGATGTATGAATCGTTAAAATATGCCCAATAGCAGAAACAGATCAATAAGCGATGATGTTCATTCTAATCAAGATAAGAGAGAATCTGGCTTAGTCCATCAGTTAAAGGTAATGTGAGATAATATCAGCATGTAGCCATTGCTATTTTTTAAATTAGCTACAGGAAAAAGGGGATTTATTTTTGTCTTCTTAATAACCAGATATTGATGTGATGAGACATTGCATATTATTTACATGTGGCATTTGAAGAGTTCTTCACTCCAAACATATTATACAATATTTCACACTGTGAGATCATTTTTTTAGAAGGCTATTAAAAATTTGTATTGAGAGATACTGCCTTGGGAATATGAATTTGAACCAGTTTCAATTAGATGTTGTTGATATCTGTGATGAATGTACACAATAAATAAACTTAGAGAACAGCATTAGTATTCACACACAGATTAGTATATGATACAATGTTTCAAATGATATTCTCTCTTTTTTAGATATTACTCATCTGACCAATAATATTAATAACAAGGACATCAAACCTGGACTTTTAGATTCATTTAAGGCAACTCTATCACAAACTAGGATATTCTGTTAAAAGCAACAGTTAATAGAAATTGCATATACTTACCTATGTGGTTCTCCTTAATTCTCTACTTTTTTTTAAGGAGGACAAGATTAATGGAAATAATGTATCATAATTACAAGTGCAATAAATATGTACACATATAGAAATAGACATGCAAATATGAACTGTAAATTATCCATTTCACGAAAACTATTTGATAATCTGGGTATTTACTATAGAGTGAATGGAGTTATACTCATGCCATTTAATTAGCCTTCATAAATTTTAAAATAGTTCAATACATAAATACTGAGAATTGTGAAGTGAATTTTATTTACCAACTATTAACCCTCTAACAGGTTGACATTTTCAGTTATTAGCCCTGGGAATAGATTTTGTCAATATTTAATCTTTGATTTCAGTACAAAGTCTTTATTCTACTCTAAAACTCTGTAAATAGGACTTGATTACTTAGAAATTTAAGTTTACAAATGAAATACATTTTAAAAAAATATTTTTGAACTTGGCAAATGTTGAAAAAATGAGTTCATAATGAGAACAAAGGATGTTTTCGTCATTCAACAGTGGGCAGAAAAACAGTCTAAATGAGCGACTTCATAATATCAATGAAATCTTTGACTGAAATTTATTTTTAGAATGTGAGCAAATAAATGTTAATCGTTGATAAATCTATAAAATTCTGCTTTAAAATATTAAACTCGCTTTATAATTTTTAGAATATCTCAAATGATCCTAATACAGTGTCAGTTATGACTTTATGTGATCAGCGTCTAAGACATGATCATTTTACCAGCCGTAGTTTTCTTTGTTAACATTACAGTCATATTTATGTACTGACTTCTATTTTTAAAATAAAACATACATGAACAAAATCAAAGTGCTTAAATGGATTCTTTTGGTTTTAAATAATTATTATACAATTATTGTGTAAAAATAATCCGAAATATTTAATAAACTAAGCAAAAAAATCATACTTTTTGGTTAGTCCAGAAATTTTCTTGAAGTTATCTCACAAGTGCTGTGGAAACTAGATTATAAAGAGAGGCAGGACTAAACATATGGAGTCTGGAATAAATGCACTGTATCTCTATTGATTGTCTGGAAAGTACTGACCTCTTCAGGGTTTATTTAAAATTAATCAGTTTTCTTGCAGTTTTGAATAAATGCACTGTGATCTCTATTGATTATCTGGAAAGTACTGACCTCTTCAGAGTTTTTTTAAAATTAATAAATAAGTTTTCTTGCAGTTTTGATGTATTAAAAAAACTTAACTAAATATTACTACAGATAGCCGTAGAAGAACAATTTAAAGTGGCAGAACTATTAGTTAATTATCAAAAGATATCTTGATGTGTTATCAAATACTAAGTCTGATTTTTAAAATTATTAAAGGAAGGCCAGGGGATGTTGGTTTTTTTTATGTAAATTTGAATTATCAATCCCAAATGTAAGGTATTTAATTAAGCATTTATTCTATTAATTTTAATAACTCCATAAACAAACAATAACTTTAAAGTATATGTAGTAATGAGAATATATAATTATAAAGCAATAATCTTCAAATGTGCATACTATAAGAATCCATTCAGACTTGTAAAGGATTCTTATAATATGCACCTTTGAGGATTATTACTGTATAAATATTGATAATCATTTACATATGATCATTTGAGCTATATGGTTTGAAAATTTATAAAAAAAATACAGAAAATGAGATATATAGAAATAAATATAACAAAAAATATATGTATTGAAAGAACACAGCAAGAAATAATATAAACAGAGGTCAGTGGATTGAAAAATATGAGGAATATAAGTATCTAGACTTGAAAAGTACACAAAGGGGGACACAGATGGAGCTATAAGAGAAAAAAAACATACTATGTTGAAAAGCTTAACAATTTTCAGTGGAATATTGTGGGATCATATCAAAAGTCAATAAATGTTGAAAATATAACCCAGTGGTGAAAAGTATCATCATGTATGAAGTCAGGTTTGGCAGTCGAAGAAAAGAATGCAGGAGATCTTGATGACTGCAGAAATGGATTATTGACAAAGAACTGCTGAAAGGTCAAACAGAACTTGCGTAAGCAATAAAAGAATTGGAGAAATAGTGGATATTAACCATATTCTAGTAAATGATGTCAAATCAAGACAATTGAAATGATAGAGACAAGTGTAGAGGATATCTCAGAAAAAATTACCAAAAGAAATATTCAACTGGATACCAATAGGAAAGAGAAAAATAGGGTGTCTATGATGGAGTTGGATAAATAGAAAAATTAAAGAAATTTTAGGAAGATTTATATAAAGATGTACAGAGAGACATGAAGATTGGAATTGTAAGATATCATTATAGACAGATGAGAAGATTTATATATAATCATATTTCTCTGTGCCAAGAGATTTTATATTATATCAGATCATAACCATTATTCTTTTTTAATATTATGCTGTCTTTTCTACTTGTATTTAAAATAGGTAAAAGGTAAACTAGCCTTTAAATAGGTTTCTGCAGACACAGTTCCTTCAATAACCTTTCTTGGAAGAACAGTGAGGGAAAATGCATTACTCACCAGGCTTTCCATTTGTCTGATGATGACGATTCTAATTCTTTTTTTCTATTCTCGGCTTATTCTCTTACATAAATATCCATTTACCAACCAGTATTGAATGTCTAGCTGGAATGGCTATGAATTGACCACCGGGGTGGGGGTGGGGAATCCCCACTTTAAACCTAATTGGAATCTGAATATTTTTTTATCTGAGTTTTACCAGGCTTCACTTCGAATCCAGATTTTAAGCATGATAGGCAGATGTTTTATGATTACAACTCAAAGCCTTTCCTTGCTTAAAATTACGTAATAATTTTTTTAAAAACCATTAATGCGTGCACTTTTTCTACTAATTCTTTAATTTATCATTTATTTCTGCCTCCATTTTTGTCCAGCTTTATTGTTTGCTTTGTAAATTTCTGATAATTATCTCTTTCTCTACTATATTATTAATTTTCCATTTCTGTTTTTTCTTCCTATGTCAGTCATGTGACTAACAACCAGTGGCTTATTGACTTTTTGAAAGCCATAATTTTCATCACAGTTTCTGTTATATTTATTTAAGCTAAATTACTGCTATATTTTCCAATGGTGTGTGCACATATGTATATATACACGCGCGCACATACAAATACGTGTATTGAAGTTGGTTTTAAAATGTAGCCTAATTCAGATCCTTGCAATCCTTTGAACTTTAAAAACGTTCATTCTGGGTTTTAGTTTATATGTTTTTCATCATTTTCATAAAGCTTTTGTAAGAATCTAATCTGTGAATTCATGTGCAATTCTATTTGTTGACATTATATCAAAAATACCTCACAATCAGATACAAATTTATAATCATTAGCTTTAAATAAATTTATAATATATATATAGAATGTTAAAGTTTGTTTCATGCTCTGTAGTTTACTAAATTAAGTGCCATAGAATTTTAAAACAGTCATAGAAAATATTAGATCAAAGCGAGTCTTTTATCCTACCGAAATATTTTTACAAGTAAAATGCCTCGATAACACCCTCCATATAGAAACAGTAGTGGACAGATTTATCAATGGCCGGGCCAATAGAGTTTCATTCTTGTTGTACTCTTAAGCTGAGAATAGTTTTTACACATTTGAGTGATCAATACTCTCTGAAAGAAAAATCCAGCCTGATTGGAACCAAAACTTTTACGGCAGGTTTTGTACTCAAGTCACGAGCCCGTCAAATTTGAACCCAGTTCATGTATATGGCAAGTAGACGCGATACCACTACACTGTTCCACCAATACTTCTAGCTATCAGTTCCAGGTGTTACTAATATAGCGATTAATTTGACAGTGTATTTTATAGATTAAAAATTATTATTTTAAATTATTTTTAATTTATGTATATATATTTCTGTGAAAAAATTGTAGATAATTTCATTAAATTTTAAAAAATGTAGTAAAGATAAAATGCTAAGTCTTTTTTTCAAAAGGTATTGATTGGAATGATTTTATTTGTGTGTGGCATAGATGTATATGCTATAGATATATACCGTAACTTATTTATTTATCTTAACATTAAATTAAAAATATTTTGTATAATAAATAAATCGTATCTGTTTGAAGGTAAGCATATTTTTAATATGAATAGTTGTTTTTTTTATGATTAGATTTATTTTTTCTTGTTAAAAGATACTTTTTATCACTTATCTCAGTAAAGGTATTGCTAAAACTTCATAGGGCGAGGCTTTAATTGACATCTAAACTGATAGTCTCATTAGAAACAAAACAAAAAAAGTTTTTTTTTTTTTTTAAAAAAATAGAGATTTGTATGCCCCTGGCATACTTTCATTTTCTAAAAATGGTCAGTGCATAAATGTTTGTGTATTTTTACATTATTCATTATCAGTAACAGACACGTGAATATGACCATTTTACATTTTGAAAAAAAAAAATAAAAAAAATAGTACTATATATATTTAATAACTCTTTCTATTTGCGCTTTATATCAATGCAATATATTGTTTTATATTTAATTTTATTTTCTTGCCCAGCAGTTCTTGGCAGAGCTACAAAAATATTTAAATATACATAATTCCATAGAAAAAATGATGTATTATAATTCTAAGTATCCCTAAAGGCTCATTGTAAAAGATCTAGAAAGAAACCATATGTGAGATGGATGGATGGAATAAGGAAGTGTGCTGGGGTGATATGGAGAAGATAGGATAGAGACTACATGTGAGATGGATGGATAAGGAAGTGTGCTGTAGTAATGTGGAGAAGAGAGGCTCAGGGATGAATTGAACTTGGAGAGACCTTCATCCTGCAATAGATTGATAATGATAGAAAATGATGATGAGGATCCCTGCAAAGTATACATATTTTTACACAGTAGAGCTGTAAACTAATGTCTGTATAGCATGTAATAAATATAGCATATAATAGCTTACACATTGTTGATAAACATTCATTAGAATAGAATACATATTATTTGTTGAACTGCAAGTATACAGTGCTTTTCCACACCCACGGATGTAGAACACAGATACTTAGTATAATTAGCTGAATCTGTAGCTTTGCTTACATTAGTGGATTAAAAGAATAACACGAGTTATCAACAGCAGGAAAAAATAACTATTGTAACGCATTTTCATAAACAATGTTGTAAGTCATTTTTAAACTTGTTGATAACTCGTACTACTATTTCATGCAAATATTCTTTAAATATATTTTAATTACCAACTATGTTTCATTGTTTTATTTTACTGATGCGAGCAAAATCATCTAGCAGTTTTGCCCGTGTTAATCAAATAATGGTAAAAAAAAATTCTAAAAGAATATAATATAGTTGATAATTAAAATATATTTCTAATTTATATGTATGGAAGTTATATTCTGAGCAATAAATTTTTTGGGGTTTATTATCTAAATTCCATTTTTGATGTATTAAATACTAAATAAAATTTTCCTCCGTCATTCTCTCCATTTCGTTAGTTGTCCCCTCATATTATTAGAAAGTTTGATTATTAAAATATATTTACATATTCCATTTTCGAACTGTAGTTGTGTGTTTCTGTTAGTAAAAAGTTTGATGATATGTTGAATATCAAATAAAAAAAATTGTCACTATTTTTCTCCATTTTTCTAGCTGACTCCTTGCATTAGTAGAAAGTCTGATAATTAGAATATATTTACATTAAATAATTATCAAAAACCATACTGCGAAAATTATAACTTTTATTAAATACAATTCACATCATTTTGAATTATATTATTTTATATTTATCATTTGATAATTTTTTAAATGGCTATAAACTTTTAACATTGTAGTGTAATCTGTATTTTGAAACACATGCCACGACATTTTGCTTCATCACGTGAGAGTATACTTCAAGGGAAATGGTAAAAGTTTACCAAATTCAGTACTTCTCTTACTATACCTGCAACATTTTAAAACTTTTTCATGTGTTAAATATATTTAAATTGCCCTTCTAAAAGTTTATCAAATTCATGATCTAAATTTTCATTATTCAAATGAGAAATTAAATAATTAATTTAAAACATATTTACAAATTTCCAACTCTATAATCTTTTAATCAGTGCTACCCTCTTTTTGGTTTCTCCGACATAATTCAAAAATAATTATAGATTTTCTATACATTTTATAGTGTAAATTACAGATTTTCTAAAAGCAATTAAAGCAAAAATTTAAATGCTACTAAATTCTGTACAGAAAAGGAAAGAAAAGATGTAAGACTTCTAGCTAGGTCCAATATTTGTTGAATTATAAAGTCACAAACTTTCACATTTAATATGGATACAGATATGCATATATAAAGATTATATAATAATATAATTATTAACAATATATTGAGGGGGGCACATTTTTATATATTTTACTGAGTGTGTGTTCACTCATGCATTCATTGAAGCGGTAAGAATACGAAAATAGCATATTTTTATTTTTAAAATAAAATAAATAGCAAAATGTCTGACCTTTGCTATTAAATATGCTTGCAGTAACTTAATCTGTACAATGTTGCCACTTAATGCAAGCTATAATAATCTATGAATATTAGAAGGTTAGTGCATCAAAGTTTATATCTAGTCCTACTCATCCAATATCCCCAGATGAGTTTCTAATTTATGACTTATTAATAAGGAATCTTGGATCTACGAGCAATGTGCTTATATCTTTGGATCTAATTTATCCATCCAGCAGTTACCTTTTTAATTAATATAATGCCATGAGCGCAAATTCTTTATTTTTAAAGATTGCAACAATTGAAGTATTCTTAATATCAGACAGCACAACTCCATGAGTTCATATATTTTAAGAAAATTCTAATATTTTTGAAGCTAGGATATCATCACCATATTTCAAAACTTTTCTAGATATCTCATCAAGACTTGCAACCTTTCCATTTTTCGGACTACAAAGAGCAGTTTTGATTTCACTAAACTGGATATCTGGTCCAAATTTAAAAGAGCAGATGAAATGAATATACCATTAAAAGGTGTTACCTTAATTATTCAAAATAAAATTAAGATACTTCTTGTAGCTGTTTGAAATGTTTTTACTGTCATAAAAAAGTAGCATTGATGGATCTAATACGATTGTGATGCAGTTTTTTTAGATCCTTATGTTATTTGTTGCATCAAACAAAAAAAAATCTAAATTGACCACAGTTCCTAACTGATTGCATTTTTTTTTAATCCACCAATCATTAATTTATACTTTTCTTGTCAATTATTAAACTTTGGAACTTCATATCTCTGTATTTACATTTAATTATCAAGTCGCTTATAAAAACGTTGTTAGAAAATCAATTGTGGATCTTTTTTTTAATGAACCTAAGAATAGATTTACTCCCTTATAACAATAATCTTTATGAGAATTTCATGTCTCGGTAATATGATTATGCTGAAATTCCAACTTAGCAATTTTAGTGTTTGATGCCTGTTAAAATTTAACCTGAATAGTAGATGCTTCTAAAGAACGAACATCGATTTTTCTTGTGAATTTGATTGGAATAAGGTCTGTTTCTAATGTTTTTATCATTTTAACTTTGGAGTATAGTAATGTATGTTTTGTCACATGATCTGAATTTATAAATGCTTCTGTAATATGAACGTTTCTTGTAATCTCACTCTTTAATTTATAAAATACCATGTCATGAATATGGAAGCATCCCTGGTTTCTCTATAATGATTTCTCTAATTAAACATTACTTACATCAAACAATATGTAACACATTCATTAATTATGTGTGTGATGGATATGTAATATCAATATTTATTAGAAATGTATTCTGGACATACAAAAAAGAATAATTCTGGTAGTAATAAATCTTTTATTTCCTTCCAGTTTTTTTAATATCAATATTCCATACATGAAAAATTTTTAATACTGTAAATAGTTTTGATTTATACATATATTACATGCTTCTTTTTATAATTAAGTCATAATTGTCCCCTAATTTTGACACAGGATTAACTTCATCAATCCAAAATCATTCCTCTTTAATCATTAGTTTATAATTACATTTTAATGGTTTATTTATGATTTATTCCAAAAAGAGTAAAAATGACAGGAATAATCATTAAGAAGGCAAAGAACTCTTTAAAAACAAACATACTTTTCAAATATTTGGATAAGTCAGAATTTTTAATAAACTGACAACTGGTTTTATAGAAATCTCATTTCAATATTTTGACAATTTGTTTAGATTTAGTAACATATAATGAATTAATGAATGGAATTACTTGTAGAAATTCTAAATTTAGATTTAAAAAAAATTAGAAATAATTAATAAAGCATTCACCTTATGCTAATGTTATTTATCAACTATTACAAAATGAAATCAAAATTATATACAAGAGAAATTGTTAATAAATATATTAAAATAAAATTCCTAAAAAAAATGTACACTTTCTTAGGTGTTTTAATCCCTTTCATTTTTTTATGTCATTTATATTAATAAGTTACTAAAAATACAATGCCTTTTATTCATTTGTTTGACGGTTTCGACTGTCTTGCAGTCTTCTTCAGAGCTGTAAAATATAATTTTATTACATTATTTTTTAGTGGACTTTTTATAAAAAAAATTCTGCTTAGGCATCTGTTATATATTAAAATGTGTAACGAATTACAATATATATATATATATATATGATCTCTATCTACTTTTGAACTAGTAGAGGAACTGGACAATAGAATGTTTTGACCAAACAATAATATTTAATCATTATTGGCAATAGTTTGCCATGTTTTTAATACAATTTAGTGTAAAGTTGTATCATCAACTTTAATGATTCAATTGCAAATCCTTTTTTTTTCCACAGTTATGTCGCCTAGTGGAAACTTTTGTGAACAGTAGATGGCAGTGCTTAATAAATTCCTATCTGCTGCTGACCTCCATTATCCCCAGACTAGTTTCTAGCTCATGGCTTTCATCAGTGAGGATTTATCAAACACTAACATCTGGCATCTATTGATTACCAATGGTTACACTAGGTGGTATAACTGGTGAGAGAAAGAAGAATTTGCTATTAAATGGCATAGTGCAGGCTGGGCTTCACATGATGCCTTATTGGTTTTAAACTTTATTCTTTTATTAAGCGTATACACCCATATATTTAAAATTTGTTTACGTATATGTTATTAGTTATAGTAAAAAAATAGAATAATATTGTCAACTTTAACCTCTAGATATGGACTGAGGCAATTCAGAAAGTAGTTTGTTTTTGACTTTTATGTGTCATCATGTCCTAATTTTCAAGATATCAACCATGGAAATAATTTGAAAGTAGACAAATATTTTTATGTTGCGTGTTAATTCAAAACTTTAATTAATAGAAAATAAAAGTAGAATATATACCAGATTGGAACTAGATAGTAACTTATTTACTTAGTGCTGGTGCAGATGCTGTATTCAATTTAAGTTTACAAATCTTCTTATAAATATTATTAAATTTTATAAAACTGTCCAAAACAAACTGAATAAACAAAAATATTATTCAGAGAATGTAGAAAATAAGCATACAAGAAAAAGACATTTTTTTTTTTTGAATTTTGACACTAATGTTATTTATCAATTGTTTCATCAATCACACATTGTTAAATTTTTATAATTTTAAAACCATTTAAAACATTTTCTCCTCTTGTAAACATTAAACAATTAAAATTCTTAAAGCTAAGTAAAGAAACTTAGCTATTTGTAAACCTACAATAGTTAAAGTAGTGCATGTGGCTTCTAGTGTGTGTGTGTGTCTATTGTTGGAGGGTTGGTAAGTTGGTTTAGTCGAACTTCATTATTTTATTTTCAGAATTGTGTTAATCATTATATTTTGTGTTAATGATGATAATAATAATAATATGATTAGCTGCTTGGAAGGTCATGTGATGTTTGAACACTATTGTTAGATTAAGCCCAACTGACTGATTTTTTTTTTTATTCGGCTTAAAATACTTAGCTCTGAGTCTATTACTTTGCTAAACTGCACAAGTCTATTGGGAGTTCGTTTTTCATTTTTTATATAATTTTTAGAAATATTTATGCAAAATATATATATTTTTTTCACTGTATATAAATTTTTGCTCTTTTGGTCTCTGACTCAAATAAAAAGTAAAAACATTTCTTGTAATTAATGTGAAAAAATATTTGTGCAGAGTTTAAATATAAAATTTCATAATATTTATTGTACCAAGTATACTTTCACTGCTTTCATCTCATATTCAAGGTCAGTCTGCCGGGAACAATAATTTTTTGATGTGGATGCTATTAGTTATTCGATTCATTATGTATTCGTATTTCTTATTTTACATTTGTGATTGTTTCTCTCTTTGCAAACAACTTTAACAGCACTTGGATTATAGCTATGACTGTTTTCTCTCATGATTATGAAGGATGGATGAATTAAATGCTTTAGGCTTAATCTTAGATTTTTTTATATATTAATGGGTGTTAAATCATTTTAGTATGTTTATTATTTTATTTGAGATAAATGGTTTAGAACAGTGTTGATTTTAGTGCATGTTAATTTCAAATTGTTTTAGTTTTATCAGTAGTATAGACCCACTACCTAAACTATAGTTTTCAAAATTTCTCATACCTATTTTAGAGTGTGAGCATATCTTGCAGTGATTTTTAGTGAGGTTATATAAAGAGCTCGCAAATAAGCTCTTAACAAGCTTTGCAGAATATCCCTAACCCCAGACCGGTTTCTCCTACTGGCTTCCTCGGTGAGGTGCTAGGATATTCAAGCATAACCAGTCTGGGGTTAGGGATATTCTGCAAAGCTTGTCAAGAGCTTATTTGCAAACTCTTTTTTTAACATTTGTAATACAAGCTTGTTTAAATTAGGTCATGTGACATCTAACTTTATGTTTTTGTAACTTTAGTAAGGTGTAGTTATTAATAAAGAAGAACATATAAATATATCCTTGTCACTCATCTATATTATCAAGCTATCAATTTAAACTGAAAAACATATAAGTGGTTTTCAATCTAAGCTTTAGTCATATAAATTTGAAACAAATTCAATTTTTCTATATTATTATCTGAATTTTCATATTATTCAAAAGATGATCATAATCATTTCTTTTTCTGTTTGACATATTATTGTGATGGCACTTTGTGGTTTGTTATGTTATTATTAATGCATCCAAAAAAGAGATTGAGACTAATTACTACTAGCAGATAATAGTATCTTTTTGATAATTTTAGGTCAATTGTTGAAATCCTACTTTTAAATCTATCACGCGTTACAATCAAATCACTAATAATGATTGTCAAAGAATCCAGCAACGGAACTGACTGTTTTGAATCCATTCCTCATTCTTCAAGAGAATTTCAGCTTCAGTAACATGACACTCTTGAAAATCCAAATTGGCATTGTTTGTTTAATTGGTGTTGAAAATTAGCATAGTTACTAATGATTTTCTGAAGAATTAACATTTTTTTTGTGTGATGTGTTTGAAATCGAATCTATTTTAAAATGCAGCTACTATTAAACACTTTAATTTAGAAATTCTATTTGTTTGTTGGTTTGTCCATGTTAAATCTTGCAACCAATCTTTAACATATTTTTATCAATTGGATTTCCTTCAAAATTTTGTACAAAAAGTTAGGCAACAGTGAAAATGCAGTATGACCCTGAAGTATTTCAGGGTTGTTTTTCTGATTATGTAGTCTAGCAGTGTATGTGGGTCAAATTTTAAAGTGCAGTACATCAGTTTGATGAATTTTCAATGATGCACACTAGATGGCGGTATATATATATATATTTAAAACATGTTTATTACATTATATTACATGTGCTATATAAAATAAATGTTTATTTACATATGTTTATTGAATATTCACTCAAAAAGCATTTGCAATTAATTAAAATAGAAAACAAATGAAGGATGAAATCTTAATTTCTCTTGATTTTTTAACTAAAGCTTACTGTTTTTTTCTTTTGTTGTTACATCTTCGGCCATGTCAGTTATTCTTCTTTGAATTGATCTTGCAGAAGCTGGTATTTCTCAAATTTGAGACAGTATAATTTGTTTATTTGGTAGATCACTGAATAAGATTTCAGCACTTTTCAAAAATGTTTCTTTGATGAATTTTCCATCTGTGAAAGGTTTGCCTTTTGAAGCCACACAATGAGCAATTGTAAAACTACATTTGGTGGCTTTATTTTGGGTTCCAATTATTTGACTAAAATAATTCGTTTGTTTCTGAAAGGCAGAAAGAACTCTTTTTATAGCTTCACTTTTCTCATTTAAGTTTTTAAACATGAACGCATGTTTAGTTTGATAATGTTTTTTGTATACTTGAGGAACAACTTACTATACTTCCACATCATAATGTACACACAGCACAATCTTTTTGCTGTACAAATTCAGATTTATTTGTCCAAGAGTCTTGAAAAGAGCAAATATCATGTTTTTATCTTTTGTGGAACATTTTGGGAATCTCTCAGTCACTATGCCATGAGAATCTCTTTTTTGAAGGAAGCGCCACCAATGAGCGTCGATTATTTACCATTCAACTACTGAAAATAGCTTCCTAGAATTTATAACTTAATAAGCTTTTTATTTGGATTACGATCTCAATTTTTAATTTTATCAGAAGTAAAATGTGAATATGTAGAATTTTTTTTCACTTGCTAACAAAAATATCTTTAAAATGAAGTCAACTTAAGTTTATTATTTTCTGTAAATTATGATTTAATCGTAAATTCAATGTTGAATGTAAAAACAACAACAACAAAAAAAAAAGACGCTGAAATTAAAAAAATATATTTTTTTACTATTTCAATTTATTCTGAGTGCCATTGATAATCGTTGACATGCCAAGCATGGCAGCTTGGCATGGGTGCCATAGGTTGCCGACCCCTGATCTAGAGTCGTGTTGGATTTCAACTGTTGACTATACAGGAAATGATATTAATAGTGGAGATAAGCAAAAATAAATTAATATTTTTTTATTAGTCATTCATTAGACTAGAGATCCACTTTATAAATAATATTTCTGCAGTTTAATTTTCACACAGGATAGGGACTGGTTTCTATCCACTTTTAACACTTTGTGGAGGGTGTAAACATATGATCAAAGACATGTGAGTATGATCCCCAAGATGTGCATTTATCACTTGTCCCAGACAATCTATGCCTATCTTTATCATTGCTCAGATTTTTATCTGGGCTAACTGATGAGTGCTGCTTCAGCATGAAATGTGCATCTTGGAGATCATGCATTTTTTTTACATGTCCTGGGTTATATGTTTATGATTACACCCCTCCACAAGGAATTAAAAACAGGTAGAAAACAGTCCCTATGTTGCATGAGACTGGCGTAGTGAAAATTACCTACTGAAGTATTAATTAAAAATAAGTGCTTCACATGCTACATCTTGTTGCCATTTATTGTGATTGTAGTGTGTCATTTAGAATATGCATGAGAGGAATTGTAGAGGGTAAAAAAGTTCCTATATAAGTTGCCGAATTTTTGATAGTCAGACGAATGATATTTCATTTGCATATTTTTTCTTCATATATATATATTATTTATTGTATGGATCACATGAAAAGTAAGTTATATGCTTTAATGATAAAGGCTAATGATTATTAATTATTAAATATTTTTTTAAGTATAATTAAATTTCTTTCCAATGCTTATATCGCACATTCATCTATATATAAGAATAAAGTCGTCAAAAAAATTAATTATAGGTAAATATATATAATAATCACTTCTTTTTTATATTTATTTTGTCGTATTGTAAAATGTATACAATGTATCTATTTTTACATTTTAACAATAAATAAATTAAAGCCTCATAAAATTTCCTGTTTCCTTTTTGTAATTTGTTTTCTTTTCCTTTTTTTAATGTAATTAAATTGATAATAATATACCCTTAGTTAATTTATTTTATTAGTTTATCCCAGGTTATTTTGTTTTGGATTATCTTATTATTAATAATGCCCCTGCAGTATTTCCTTGTTATCTCTACGATCGGTCTTACCTGTAATTATCATGACTGATACCTGTAAATAGGTCAGCTTCTGTGGTTTTGTTGTTGTTCAGGCTTTCATTTTCATAGGAGTTTGACCGAGTCCACTGACCTTGTTTACTGAAATATAGAACGTTAACTTTTCCAGTTGTCTTTTGGAAATAGGAAGTGTTTTTATTTTTCTGGAAAATATGTATTTGGTACGTAAACACTACATATATACGATTTCGCTGATGGAACTGATTATTAGTTCAATTTTTATGCGAATGTATGTTGGCTTATGTTTGAAATATATGTGTACACACAAACTGCGCATGAACACACATATGCCAGATCATTTCTAGTGAGTAAAGTGCCTTCATGCGAATTATTTTTTTTTGATATAGCTTATCTAGAATAATTTTTGATTTTTCAAGTTGCTTAATTTCACATCCATTCTTTCTGTGATAGAATTCATCTACCTCGTTGCAGGTTGGCCTCTAGAATGTATCTATCTTGTTCCAGGTTGGCCTCTTCTTTCACCATCAATCTCTATTCATTCCTTTTCTTTTTTGACTAATATTTCCAAGCATTTATATACCTTCATAATGAATTAAAAATCTTATATAATAATCCCAAAATAGTGGTTTCAGTCTGGTTATTTGTCTTTCAAACCCAAGTTCAGGTTTATCTGAATAATTATACGTTTCAATCTGAATAATTATCCGTTTCTTTATTTTCTCACAAAAGTTCAATATCAAATTTCTAAATAGAAGAAGCATAAAATTGACAAAATTCTATCAGAAACTTAGTATTTTAATGTTCTTTGACCGCCTTCTGTATTCTTTCACATAGACTTGATATATTATTACTAAAAGAAATACTATTAAAAATTGTGTTGGTAGAAAGGAAGGAATGGTAGAAGCTGATTGGATTTGACTTATATATAGGACGTATATGCGCAATGATTTCCCAAATTTATTGAAAATGAATTGGTTATCTTCTATTAATTCTGTTTAGTATATTTGCCCTAATGGAGAAATCATAACCCAGATGGATAAAGAAATAGAAAAATCAAAATTTTATTACTATACTTATTTGACTGACAGAAATTTCAACACTAAAGAAAGGAAACTTTCATCTATCACATGCTTGAACATTTATTCTATTACAAATACTAAAATGGGTAACAGGGATTCATAGTAAAAACAGTAGCAAACAGTACTGCCTTTTGTTATATTAATGAATCATCTGTTTTAACATACAAAGAATGATAAAGTTAATCTTTTATCTGACAAAATAGCATTGATATAACAAAAGGTGGCGCTGTTTGCAAGTTTATTTAAATGATTCTTTAGGAATGGAGCTTATGAATTTCTGTGAATAGATTTATATTCTTAGCATTACATATCTGATAAGTTGGAAGATTATTTGTATGCTCCTTAAAAATCATTAGTACTTCCTGAGGATGTGTACATGTGAATCATCAGAAGAAACACCATCTGGGTTTCTACTATAATATATATATAATAAATACATGTATAGTGTTTATATTTTATGCTAGCTGCAATTAGAGGGAATTTGAACCCGGACTGATTGTATATATGTGTGAGAGGTGATGGTCCGACCAGCTGATAGGTGCTGGTTCGGCATGAGATGCATGTATTGGAGATCATTGGTGTTTTTCGTAGGTGTGTGGTCATGCATATTAGTTGTGCATGATGGGGTGGGTGGCTTAAAAGAGCTTGAATGACTGGATTCAAACCCCCTCTAATTATATATATTGAGGAAATTTAATGTGGAGAAAAATCAACAGGATTAATCATGTTTTGAGGCAAAGAAATTATGAAAAAGTACATTAGTAGAACTGTGGAAATAAATAAGAAATAAATTGCTAGTTGAAGGGGAGTATTTGTAATTATTTTAAAAGTTGAGCAAGGGATAGAATGATTCAGAAAAGGTGGTCAAGTTTTGGAGAGCAAGACTAGCCTTTTGACTGATACCCTATGATAATACAATGATGTCAGTGAAGTTCCAAACAAGGTTTTGAATAAGAATAATGAAACATCCAATTGGGAATATAGCCTAGCAGTTGAAAATGATTAAAAATGAAAGGAAGGAACTGATTTTGCACTTTTTTTCTTACCACAGTTCTGCCATCTAGTATTAGCATTACTAATCAATAGATGCCTGATTCATTCATTGTATAAACTGAAGTCAGATGAAGTCTTGGGATACTGTCCCTTTTGTTGTGAAGATGTTTTAAAGAAAATTAACATTTCCTAGTAGTAATAAATTGGCTTTTTTTTCATGTGTCATAGCATCGGCCGGGAAGCGAATCCGCTAACCCAGGACAACTGCTTGTAAGGCAGCTGTGCTGACCACCACTTTACGCAGGACATTGGATTGCACTGAAGCAAGACTCAGGAGTGGATTTTGTATTGTGGATCATTAATAAATGAGACAATTCATATTTTAGATAAAGCAAGTTTTTGTTATGTGTAATTTTCATTGGCATGTTAGATCTTTACATCCATTGACTACTTCAGCCAAACGGATATTGGAAATTATTAAGAACATCACTTAAAGTTATTGGAAATTTCTGAAAAACTCATGATAAAGGAAACTCAATACCAAGTAATTACAATTTTGCCAAATTGATTTTTGACTTTGAAAGTTTTTAATGATTTAAAAATTTTAATTCTAATCACATACGTTCATTGTCCTGTGCAGTTTGATACTGTATGAGAGTATATCAGACTTTTAGAGTTCAAAGTTCATGGAACTTGGCACTGTTGTGTCATTTCCAGGGCTCAAACTTCTTTATGAACTCCTGAGCATGATCTTCTCAAAAGTCCACCAATCGTAAATGTCAGTACTTTTATCCTTATCAATTGCCGAACTTTGGATATCAAGTTGGATAAGATATATTCATTATTGAAATGATGGACTCTATTTATTTTATAGTTGAGCATCCATTTCTTCTTTCACCATCAAGTTTTCAGAGCATTGTATATTCTTTCTGATGAATTAATTAATCTTATAGTAGGATTAGAGTAAAACAATTTCAAACTGGATTTGAGTTTCATGGGAGATTTGAAATCTAATCAAATATCTATTGTATTACCTTTTTATCTTTACCGTTTTAAATAATAAATCAGTATCAAATTTTATGGTTATTCTTTATTGACGTAGGATTTTTACGGAATATTTTTGTTTTAATAAATATTGTAAGCAACAGTATATTAATTTCAAATAAATTGATAAATAATGAATTTTTACACAAAATACTATATTGGCAGTCTTGCATTGGTGGTCGAGAGGTGAGAGCGACTGCCTTGCACTTGCAGGCAGTTGCCTGGGTTGTGGGTTTGCGTCCCAGCCGATGCTATGACACAAAAAAAAAATAAAAAATACTATATTGGCAATCGTGTATCTTTTTCGCATGTGTGTGCCCATGTGTATCGGTTGCTCAAGATGGATTGGAGGATGAATAGACTGAAAAATGCTGAGTTCAAATCCCTCTATTTGCATATATAAGAAACATTCAGTATAAGTAAATTAAACCACATCACATGATCACTATCTCATACTAGCACATAATTGTTATTAAACTATTCAAAACAAAGCAAAACTCTCCATATAGTTGTGCATCCATTGATTGCTCTTGTTAGCGCAAGATGGCACTACTATATGGAGAGTTTTGCTTTGTTTTGAATAGTTTTATAAGTAAATTACATACTGCCTTAGAATTACAAAATCTGTTTAATACCTTCTTCATTTTTAAAATAGTAATCTGATTAAATATGATAGATTAATTCTTTAACATGTTCTAATTCAACTTTTAAACAAATATAGTCCAACCCAAATATAAAATATGGCATTTATATTTGTTTTATTAGGAAAAAAACTAACAATTTATATTCTACATAATAGGCTGCTATAATAAATTGGTTTATCAAAAGATTATCTCTTATATAATCCTTTTGTTGCTACTTACAATGAAAATCATACATTTAGGTATTAATCCACTTCAGACCCCACGGTATAGAACAAATTGTCATGTAAATCAACAATTTAAATAGGAAAAATATAATATATAATCAAAAAATGTAAAACTATATATAAAATTAATTGCAGTATAAAATAAAAATGTAAATGAACTTACCCTCATAAAAATCCACAGACTTTTGATTTAGTCATACATATTCAGAGCTTATGCTTTCTTGCTTAGAAATTATTCTGATATTGATCTATGTTCTATCTCTATTTTCAACCTCAGTGAAAATTGAAATGATTTTCTATCAACAAAATGAAATTGTTGTAATAAAACTCGCTCTACTTCTTTGCTTGAAAGTTTTTTTGACAGTGTGTTGCACGTTAACCAATGATATTTGTTGTAGTATTTTAAACATTTTTACAGCTTGTTTTTTTTTTAATTTTTTCTTGATACTACGCTCTAATTCTGCTGTCTGCATCATCATGTAAATTAAAAATCAATTGCCTAAAAGGAAAACAATTGCTAATAAAAAAATCGCTTTTGCTTTATTGCTTATAACTTTATTTATTTATTTGTTTATTTTTGATAGCATTATTCAGCATTCTCTGTTTTTCAGAAAAGACCGGAAACATCTTGTATATACCTTTCCTCTACTTACGAATAATATTTATTGTAGTATTTTTATTCATTGATAGTTCTATATATATATATTTTTAAGTGTCATAGCATTGGCTGGGACGCGAACCCACAACCCGGACAACTGCTTGCAAGTGCAAGGCAGTCGTGCTGACCTTTCGACCACCATTGTTTGGAAAATAGTTTTTTAATTCCAATGTTCAGGCTTCTAACTAAATCATTATATGTACCCAGCAGAATAAATTAAAAATGATAATTAAAATATAATGCTTTGCTTAATTTAGTGCAATGATAGTGTATCAGACTTTTCATCTAAGATTTCTGGGTCAATTCCAGTTCTGATACTTCCTGCTCTCCAACTTTTTACGAACTCCCAAGCAATAAAGACATTCGATGACTTAATATTATTAAAAATGATAATAACTGCAGTATATTTTCACTTATTAAAATGAACAAATAGAAAACTAAAGTGATAATTTAAGTCTTATAAGAAATGACAAAGATGTCTCCGTCGTTGTAACATCTGCCTTCATTGCACAAATCTTAATTTAGTTAGAGAAAGTGTTTAATATTCAATTTGTTCACAGTTAGAAGCCTTTGTTGTTGACCTCGTATTTTCTACAAAATTATTTGAAACTACCGGTAATGCCTTTTAATTACGATAGAGTTTATCATCTTCATTCTGTTTGACACTTTGGAGGATTATTCGATTAAAATACACATACATGCACAAAAATAAAATCATAAATACTGATAAATATACCAACATTTTATGTTTTCTCAGTTTATGCATATTCTTTCAAGAGGAGCTCTTTTCACTCAATTCTAGGGCTATTTAGAGTAAGCTTGAGTAATCGTTGGATACCAGATCATATAGTGCTATAATATGCACATGTCCAGATTAGTTTCTTGCTTGTGCCTTATGAATTGAATTTCAGGTTATAATGATTGAATAATATAAAAAAATAAATTGGATGCTAGGTGTATAAGTTTATTAGTTCCAAGTTTGAATCTGATATCCTCACTTATGAAGGCAAAAGTCAAAAACAAATCTGGCGATTTGTATACTATAGCACTAATCTATCTGATATCCAATGATTACTTAAACTTGTAGCAAATGACTCTAAATAGAGTAAAGGAAATTATGAAGAATATGGGTAAGCTCAGAAAAGTATATATTAAAAATATAAAAAAATAATAGTAAAGGAACACTATTCTGGAAAGATTAAATTTCATAAAATATTATTTCTAAGCATTGCTTTCACCTAACTTGGTCATATTCATACAACTACTATATTAAAGTTGTTTGCACTGAGCGCAATGATCGAAAAAGGAACTATAATGAGGCATGGTTTATAAATCTATATAAACGTATAATAGTTCTACGAATATGACCTACCTAGGCTAAAGCAATGCGTAGAAATAATATTTATTATATTTGTAATCTTTCCGGAATAATTTACCTTTACTATTATTTTTTTATATTTAAATTAAGGAAAGAAATATTATATTGAGTTATATGATATTGTTTTTTGTATTAGTCTTCCTAGCCAAAAGGTTGAATAGGACTATAATTGTATCTATATTTGTTTTATTTTTATGTTAATTATGTCTTATTGCAAATATTTTTTTAAGTAAATCATATCAGAAATAAGTGTGTATGATAAAAATGTATGTTAATTAGAGTTTTTGTTATTATATGTGAATTCAAAGGTTTGTGTAAAGGCTTGGAACTGAATTGCCTCGAATACGAATGGAGACCTTTATATATGTGTATAAGGAAAATTAATGCAGTCAAGAAAATCAGTCTCATAACTCAGGTCTATGTTTCAAATATATGTCATCCTTCTACTAAAGTTACTATTAAATATTGCATTTTTTTACTATTAATTACCCTAGTGGAAGGATAGATTGCTGTTCTGTATTATTTTTTATTTACGTTTGGTCTCTTAGTTTCTGCTAAATAATTTGACATGTAAAAATATTTTATAAATGTATTAAATAAGCTCCACACCAACATACATATGAATAAATCTACATCAGTTGGCCCACTCAGGTACTTTTATTATATGTTCAGTATTTATCAATAGTAAATTTCTACCTTTTGATTGACAGATGTCAAACTCATTCCACCCACAACTTTGATACCATCCATTCTAGATAAATACAGTAATGATTATCACCAGTCAGCTATTAAACTAGAGATTGTCTTTAGCCCAGATATAAACTTTAAACCTCAGTTAAAGATTAATATATCTGATTTATTTAATTAAACACAAACTTACTATGTTATTCGCATTTCTTTTTCCCATGTGTAATATTCTTTATAATACGAATTAACCTCTAAACCTGCCCCCAAGATGCATTTCATACTGAATTACCACTCATCAGTTGGCCCAGGTTATCATCTCATATGTAAAATATTTAACAATAGTAAAATTGTTACATTTTGATTTACAAGTATTAAACTTAATCCATCCACAACTTTGACATCACCCACTGTAGATAAATGCAGTAATGATGATCGCTAACAGTTATTAAACTAGAGATGGTCTCTAGTGCAGATATAAACTTTAAACTTCAGTTAAATATTTATATATCTGATTTTTTAATTAAGGGCACACACATATATGGAGTTATTCATATTTCTTTCCCATGTGTAATATCTTTTATAATGTGAATTAAACAATCTCCACACATTCTTTTGAAATCATATGAATAAAGATATAATAAAAGATAAATACCCCCCCCCCCCCAGGTGCATCTTGTGTTCATCAGTTGACTCAGGTCACCATCTCCGGATAGATATCTTTATCATATGTGTAGTACTTTTCAATAATCGATTGTCACATTTTGATTGGCAAGTGTTTGAAATTTCTATTTTTAGAATATGCGTTGCATAACAATTCTTTTTTAAAAACTGATAATTTTTATTACTTTGAAAGTATAATCTTAAAAATGTTATGTAGATTTACTCGCGAAGGAACTATTTACAACTCATAACAAAGAGACACTATTTTTATATATATGGAAAGTTGTGGATATATAATACACTTAGAGACCGGGGTGTAATTAAAAACTTAAAATGTTTGTTGAAATTAATTTTCATTTCTAAAATCGAACATGTGATTCCAGTATAGGAATTATTTGAAATATAACGAGTATATATTTTCTAAACATTGCATCATTTTCTCTTTTCTTGTTATAGGCATTTAGGAGCAGAAATTCCCTCTCTTCTGGAGCCACCCATTGTTAGCTTAAATAATCAATGGCATTAGATGATAGCACTATTATAAATATATCACCATTCTACTTTCTGATTTATGGACTATTTAATGAGTACTAAACAAGGCCTGGGTTTGAACTCGTAGGCTGTTTTTGATTTTCATCTTGGGGATGATCACTACATGTAAAATTCCTCATTGAAAAAGGCTATGCACTAGAAACTGATCCGGAGGTTTTAATAATTTTTATAATGAATAAATTATGTGGTGTTAATTCCCTATCTATATATACTGAGCAAGAATAAGGACGTGTAAGAGAATGTGATCTGGGCCAACTGATGAATGCTGGTTCAGCGCGAAATGTGCATCTTGGGGATTTTACATCTTTTTAACATGTTTGGTAATATGTTTATAATTACACACTCTTCCACAAGATGTTAAGGTGGCTAGAAACTAGTTCCCACCTTGTGATAGAGTTGGGTAGTGAAAATTACACTACAGAAATATTAATCTGGGAATGTTTGCACAATAGCAATAAGCTCACACTAGATGGCTCTGAAATAGAACGATGGATTTCTGCTCCTAATGCAGATGTTAAAAGTAAGAAGAGTGTGTTTTTTGATGTTTACAATAGGTTGTTTTGCAATAATATAAATAAAATGAATTATTGTTCCTAAAGCATGAAATTTACGTTTAAACTTTGGAATTAAAACAAGATGTAAATTTGTCATTTGGATGAGGCGGTAATTATGATAAAAAAATCTTGAGAAAAACTCATAATTATTTTTTTTAAGTAATTTCAAAAGTTTAATTTATCTTCTTTATTCACTAAAAAGGAGTTTTATTTTTAAGGTTTCTTAAATTCTCATGTTTAACATAAATTAGGAAATACATTTTCATATTAATGCTTATTTAAATATCTCTAAAATAGTATTATGTTTTACATTGATTTCCTCTCACGATAACCAACTCTGGTTGATCTCTTACATTTTTATTGCAGTACAATAAAGAACCCAAAAACTTTTTAAAATGGAAAATGTTGGTTTAAAAAAATATATAATTAAATCAAAACCTATCCTTGCTGCATCTAGATTTTTACATTTTTTAAAGTAGCAACCAAGAGGTTTTTCTGTTTTAAATATTGTGTATTTTAATGTAGAACAATATATCTTTTCAAAATAAAGTATAAACTAAATGAAAAATGAATTTTTTCATCTGATTGCCAATATCTTTTGTAGATAGCAGACTTCATATTTCGTAGTGGTGAAAGACCACATCAGCTGTATTTAGCAAAGCCAATTTTTACAGTTTATTTTTTCTGATTATATTTAGCGTTTTGCAATGGTGCAAAATGGTAAGATTGTGTATTGTATTATTTACAATAGTAGAATATATAAAAGTGAAGGATGCTTTTGATCAGAACAAATGAACATTTGAAAATTATCACCGGAAGGTTTAATGCCAAAATTGATAATTGATTGAAAGATGAAAGTGCTGGGAGTAAATTTGGTTATTGTGATACAAATGAAAACAACATATACTTGAGGAGTTGCAGAAAAAAAAAATGACAACCGCATGTTATGGAATCTTTCTTTGAGAAAAATGCTAAATGAAAATAGACATGGAAACATCTAAATGAATGTCCAGCAGGGTTGGAATATATTTTGACCAACAAATAGTATCTATTTAAAGGTGGTAATATATTTAATAAGTTCCACACAGAAAGTGTCAGTGGATGGAAGCTACATATTAATTCAAAACTAGAGAGACATAAAGTATTAAGAAAGTCGGTATTAACAATTGATATGTCTAATCTTTGGAAAACACTTCATTGAATTTAAATTAGAACTTGCAAATCATTTTAAAATATTAACAGATTTTGAAAGTGACTCAGACTTGAATGAAATCAATAAGAAGATAAGTGATACTCCATTAAGAATTGCAGCAAAGATAGTTAATACAAAAAAAGCAATAACCAACCAATAAAATTTCTACTGAAACAAAATAATGTATGAAGAAAAGAAGGAATATGGAAAATTATTATAGTCCATTAATAAAAATAGAATACCAAGAGATTTGTAGAATAGTATGAAAAAGTGTTAATAATGATATAAGAAATATAATCATACATGTCAGAGAAAGTTATAGAAGAGAATAAGCCTTCAAAGTAACAGGCAACACCCTAGCTTTGCAAGAAAAATTATTTCAGAAATAAGAAGAAAAAATTAACTATTATTAAAAAGAGGAATAATAAACCACTAAACATCACATGATCACCTTTTCTGTATGCTTACACAAGCTGTTAAAATATTAGCAAATTCCAAACAATAGTGCCACCTAATGCAATCCATAGTAATTAATGGATGCAAGAAGATTTTTGCATAAAATCCCATCTAGTGACTATTCATCCAATATCCCATATCCAAGGCTCCTCATTGATGAAAGCCACAAGCTTGAAACTAGTCTGGGGATATTAGATGAGTAAGCACTAGATGGGATTTTATGCACAAATCTTCATGCATCCATTGAGTACTATGGCTTGCACTAAGTAGCACTACTGTTTAGAGAATTTGCTACTGCTAAAAAGAAGGATAACATCAGTAAATGTGCGGAAGACTTTTATAAGAATTATAATAAAGAGCAAGAAAACAAAGTGTCCTCTATAATTACTATGTCCATTGAATTTTCAAGTATTTTAAATGAAGAGGTAGATGCAATTAAATCTATGAAGAAGGGAAAAGTTCCAGGTAATGATGGAATTATAATTGATATCTTAAAAGAAGCATGTGAAGAAATTAATTTTTTTTTTGGTTAAACTGTATATAAAATGTCTAAATGGTAAAGTTGTGCTAAATTATTGAAAGAACGGAGTAGTAGCACTGATAAATTTAAGAAAAGTCATAATGAAGATAGTAGAAATTGTAAACCTATTTGTTTTATACAAAATCTGCATGATGATAATTACAACTGGTCTGCAATAAACTTTGGATTCTAATCAATTTAAAGAAAAGTTAGAGAAAAAACTAATGAATATGAATTGCCATTATGGGTAGATTATGAAAAGGCATTATATAAGCATTTCTTCAGAGATTAAAGCATTGGATCATCAAGATCACAGGATGTTGTCATATTCTGAAGAATAGTTATCAAAATGCAACAGCAATGATTAGATTATGTAATACTATTAACAAGATCAACATTGAGAAAAATATGTCACAGAATGATTCCATATCTCCAAATCTTTTTACAGCAGTTTTACAAGAAGTATCTTATGGATTAAAATGGGACACTCGGGAAATAAAAGTAAAGGGAGATTATTTAAGTCATTTATATTTTGCAGATGGTATAATTGTTTTTGCAAATAATGCTTCATAACTTTGGGAAATGTTGCAGGAGTTATCAGATGAAAGTAAGAAAATGGGACTAAAGGTAAATGCAAAAAAAACTAAAACGATGTTCAATGGATTTTTTCAAAAGCAAAAAAAAAATAAAGATTAGTAATTATAAATTGAAAGAAGTTAACAACTACAAGTAGCTTAGTCAGATTATTAGTATAGATATGGAATATATAGATAAAATTAATCATACCATTAATATTGGATGGAATGGTTTTGATAGAAATAATATATTATTAAAAGGAAATATGCCTGTGTGTTTGAAAAATAATGTTTTTACTATATGTGGTTTGCCAATTCTTACCTATGGATTTAAAATTTGGACACTTAACAAAAGAGTAATGCATGGACTTCATACCATTTAAGGAAGCTTGGGGAGATGTAGTATATTAGGAATAATAAGAGATCAAAAATGAACTACATGAATGAGAGAACATATAGATATCACGACATCATTGAAAGAATATGAGAGATTGAAATGAATCGGAGTTGCTCATATTGCTAAAAGAGAAGGTAATAGATGAAGTGCAAAGACATGACCGATGTCACTAGAGGTTCATGATAACTGGGCAAAGTATTAATCTAAGTTACTGAAGTCTGTAATATAAATAGATGTTCAATGCTTTTTCATTTATTCTATATTGCTTATATTCAGTGAATCTTTAAAAATATCACTTCTTTACCACATTTTACAATTGTATTTTAGATATCTGAAGAAAACTGCTAAACAGTCGAAACTATCGGATAATAAAAAGTATTATGAAAAATGCAGACAAGGGTGTGCTTTTTTAAAGAGATTTATTTAATTAATGTAAAAACTAGTTAAAAAATAAAATGAATAAAGAGCACAAGAAACTGAAAAGAAAAAAACAATATCTAATCTTCAATAAATCAGTATATTCTATAAGCAATAGAAAATAATATTCATTAATACAGTAGCAACTTAATCTATACGATATTGCCACTTAGTGCAAGCTATAGTAATTAATGCATGCTAGAAGATTAATGCATCAAAATCCCTATCTACTGCATATTCATCCAATATCTCCAGACTAGTTTATGGCTTTCATTAATGGTGAACATTGGATTTGAGAGCACTGGAACTAATGTGTTTCTCTAGTAGCCGCTTTTTACCTTTTTAATTTACTATAAACCTATGAGCTCAAATTGGAAACAAGGTTTTCAATCCAAGTTAGTTCATTTGTACATTCATACAGATCTAAACCCAGTTCAGTACCTATACATTTTGGTGCTTTTGGCTTTTTAATAATCAACGTTCTTTGGCTAGGATTGGCACTAACCCATTATAATATCACACGATCACCATTTTTTACATTTACATACATAATACCAACTTTCTTCATATAATACTGTCACCTAGTAGAAGGTATAGCAATCGGTGAACACTAGATGATTAGATCTGCATGACTTAACAAACAAATTAGCTTGGATTGAAAACATTATTGTGTTTTCAGTTGGGACTCATAGCTTTATAGTTAACCAAAAAGGTAAAATGTGGCTAATGGAGGGATGCATTCGATTCAAAGATCTAGATGCAGTACTCTCAGATCCAAGGCTTCACACTAATGAAAGCCATAAGCTAGAAATTAGTCTTGAGATATTGGATGAGTAAGTACTGGATAGGGACTTTAATACACAAACTTTCGAGCATTTATTGATTACTATGGTTTGCAATAGATGGCACAATTGTATGGAGAAAGTTGATACAGTTTTAACAAATTGTGTTAAGAAATGGTGATCATGTGATGTTATAGTGGTTTAATACTATTCGTCGTTCGTGGTTTGCACATATTATTTGAAGATTAGTTTTTTTAAGTATGAATGTTGTCAATAGTCTCAATTGAGTAGGAAAAAACTATAAATTTAACGAATTAGAATTATTTTTTATTACTATTTTATTCATTCGATGACTAACCTTTATTAGTAAAATAAGGCAATATATATACTTCTGAAGGCAACCAAATTGATTTTGAATTTCAAATTATTATAGATTAGCAATAATGTCTTTTTTCTTATTTAATTATATGTTTTATCATTTATATATACGGTGTAAATACAATTTTGTCTATGAACATTTTTGTAAAGAATTTATTTAATAAACATTACATTAAAAGTAAACAATAACTGAATAATATTTATTAATATCTCTTTGAAAGATACACTTCTAATTATTATTTTGACATTTAAGTATTTTTTAACCATTAAATTTTAATAAAAGAAACTTAATAAAATTTGTATCTTTTTACATTATTTAATAGATGTAGAAACATTCTTTTTATATTCTTACTTTAATCTTTGGGAATTTTGCGGATTTTTATCAAATATACCATTTCGAAATTATTCAAATTGTCAAAAATATTAGAATTCATAGTGTTTTTGAGTCTACAAAAATGTTATTTAAGTGACACCCAGGGCATTTGTTTTTGTCTGCGGTGAACAATTTATCAACATTTCAATCATATTTTAGATTATTATTATTTTTCCAAAAATAAACTTTATGTACACTATAATTTTTCAAAAAGATGTTATAATACATTCATGAATAATTTTATAAATAAGACATCAAAGTGATTGCTTTTAATTACTGAAAAATACAAATGTATTATTCATTTAATTTTAGTTTGCAGTATATATTTTATTAAATTAATGGTAATAGTGGCCCTTTTTTATTTACCGTATTTAGAATAATTTGTTTAAAAGACAACGGTAACATGGGCTAAGTAAGCACTTTCAGGAGTTTAGCATTTCCCCCATTTGTAGTCTAAGACACATCATATTACAATTGCCGTTTTCATTTGTACAGTCAGTGCTCTATATTGGTCTAATGAATCCATATTAACTTGGGATCTTCATTTGCCTGTTAATAATAACTAGATATCATTTACTTCTCACTCCGAGATGCTTGCAGGGTGACTAGCTGAAAGATAAATCCTGTGTTTGTGACCTAAAAAAATTTTCTAAGCTTGCCCAGTTAAGATTTGAGGTACTTACACATTTTTTTGGTATTGATGAAAATTACCTGCTCCTAACAAATGTGTATATAATGATAGAATTAAACATATTTACAATTCTAAAAAGGAAAGGAATTTATTTTGGAAGTGAATATTAGATAATATTCTAATGAGGAGAAAGTAATTAGTCAAAATGTTGTTTTTGCTTATTTTACAATTTAAATTATGATGTGATGTCATGAAAGAATGCTGACATAAGTAATCAATCATCTGGAAAAAGTAACGTGTACTTGGGATATACTGTCCATCTTTAATTCTTGCTTATTGATCCTGTGTAGTATTTTTTCCCAAAGAAAATGATTAAAATTTAGCACTTTTATGTCCACAGTTTGGACAAACAATGGTGCTGTTTTGTTCAGTATTGTCAAAAGAGAGTAGCCATTCATAACAGACACATCATTCGAAATAAGAAACTTCAGTAACCCCAATGATATTAAGAAATAACATTTTGTAAATTAACAAAATTGTGTGGTTATATATATATTTGGTTAGTTATCACTTGTAATAAATTTATATTGTTAAAAGTTTACTTGGAAGATCATTCTTACAAAAAAAAATGTAAATGCATTTTCTTTCATTTCCATTAAATAAAGTTATATATGGCCATTTTTCAAAATAAATCTTTATAAGTTTAGTTGGTAGAAAATAAATTTCTCACAAAAAATGTGAATGCATGTTTGTAGATGTTTGTTTCATTTCCATTAAATAAAGTTATAGGTCACCATTTTGCACTAAATAAACTTATGAGATCATCATTTTTCCAAGTCGATCGATTAAGTTTGTCAGCAAGTCTGATGTACACATTATTTTGCTTCATTTTTAATAAAAAAAAACATAATGGTACATTTTAAAATCTCTATCTGAGATATAAATAAAATAAACCATATTTAGAGTAAATAAATTAAGTATCAAATAATATAAAGATAGATTTTAGTATTTGAAAATTATAAGCTTGGTTTGATCAGACTTCTGCAATTTTTGGACAATACTTTGTATCGACCAAACCATCCTTCCTCCTCTCTACATACTCCGGCGCTTTGCACCATCATATTTCAAATATTCTATGAAGGTAAATTTAAAAAAAAAAATCCCTAATAAAATAAAGCATATTGTTTTTACTAGCTTATAAATTTCTAAAATATGAATTTAAAGTACTTTTATTCAATATTTATGTCATTTATCAGTTGGATATGTCAGCGGTGGTTTTTAGATTTCAAAATGTCCATGAACGCAAACTAAATCGGCACCCATATATTTACCATGAGGAGAGTAAATTTTTAGAAGTTATTTTGTGGTTGCCAGAAGAGTTCATATGTAAATAAAAAGATAAAAATGTAAACTATTATAATATTTTAATATTCTATTGTTTCTGTATCTTTTGTTAAATATAATAAAGTTCATTTTGTTTCAATTTATAAATTTTATTTCTGGGTTTGGGGGTTCGGGAATTTAATTGGCATTCCTTACCCATGTGCCTGTCCTGTTTACCATATTACATTATAATGCTGGCATTATGTAGTAATGCTTTAATTATCATGATGACATCTCATTTTTATTGTATTCTTAAAATTTTCCGGAAAAAAATAATTGTAATATAAATTTTATTTTAAATTAAACTATCTGTACAACCCTTTGTTTCAAAGATCAAATGACATTCTAACATTCAAGTCACAGGATAGAAACTTCAGGTGTATTCAATGCAACAAACTGAAATGTTTGTTTTTTACTTTCTTTGGTTTAAGGACATTTTGAAAAGAACTTTATTTCAAGAGTTCTTCGTGTAAAATTAGCACAGCAGTAGAATTCAGAAACTTAGTGGAAAGTTCCAAGATCAATTGTTAGCTGAATAGCACAAATTTTAATTAAAAAATCAATTTAAGCTAACTGCATGGAAGTGTTAAAGGTGCAATTTGCTATTTGGGTACTTAAATGCCATGATCTCTCCTGAACGGAGTATTTATATAGTTACACTATATCACTTTGTCAACAAATATCAGTTTCATTCATTGAATTATTTTTTTTGTTCTTTGATTATTTTTGAAATTTGCAAAAATTCATTAGAATATATTAAAATTATTAGTCAAATATATTTAATATCTCCATGAGTTCAAAAGAAGTTTAAGGGCCCAAAAGTGCCAGAACTGGAATTGATCTGAGGGTCTTAAACCCAATAGTCTGTCACTCTAGGCATTGCACTAAAAACCATATTGGGGAAATGAAAGATGTTTTTTAAAAGGATTTTTATTTATAAAACAATTGCATTGGTAACCCATTTGTATTTACCATTTTATAAGGATTATGAAGACAAGACAGGTTGCCAACTTCAAAATTGATGTTCATTATCATCATCATCAACCACTATCAATCCACTGCAGGACAAAGGTCTCTCCAACTTCAATCCATCTTCTCCGATCATTAGCCACATCACCCCTGCACACTTTCTTATTTCATCCATCCATCTCACATGTGGTCTCTTTCTGGGTCTTTTACAATCTCTTGGAATTCAGTTTAAGATTTGAATTGTTCATCTATTATCATCTCTTCTAGCAATATGTCCAGCCCAACTCATTTTATAAGGATTATAAAGACGATAGGTGGCCGACTTCAAAATCGATGTTAGAAGTATATAAATGCTTGACAGTTTTCACCTCTTTAAATCATTTACCGACAATGAAAGATGTAATAATCCAGAGATAGAAAACATTTTGTAAGTGTAGAAGAATGCCTTTATAAATGAAAATTAGAATTGTTCAAAGTATGCCATTTCCTGTGACTCTATGGACATAAAAGATAGATACTGAAAGTCATAAGAAAAGTATTGATGATTTTAAACTATGATGCTGATAAGACTGCTGAGAATTTCCTAGATAGTAGGAAATGAACAAAGTATCAAGTAGATAATTAAGAAGATTTGGCTTGAACTCTCATACATGACTGGATTGTAGTATTTCATTCAAAAAAGTCACATGTATTCCAGTTTACACAATGCTTTAACCCTATTTATTGCAAGCTTAAGTAATGATGGAAGTGCTTAGTAAATCCACATCAGTAGCATAGGATATGGAGATATGGTTGTAGTAAGCACTACCATTCAATATTTATTGATTTCTCAAGTTTACAGTAGATGGTAGCAGTTGAATGAATAAGAATAGTTTTAGTCGCATCATAAGATGATCTAATTTATTAGAAAAAGTATATTATGCATGTAAGAGAAGGAAGAGAATAACCTGCAATGAATGGATGAATTCCATCACATCTTTGCAATAATATTAGTGCCTTTAAGCAACCTGAAAAAAGTAATGGATTTTGAAGAAATGCTATTTATATGACTACCAATTAGTAAGTGTGAAAAAGAAACATATATTTGGTTATATGTTTATGACTACACAAGGTGATAAGTGAGAGTGGTGTAGTGAAAATTACACTGAAAATATTACTCATTAAGTGGATAATCTCTAATCTAAGGAATGTCTAATACAAATTATTCATATACTTCCATTAAGTGGTTTGTGTTAAAGTTATGAGGGCAGCAAGCTTGACATATCAATTAAACTGTAGTAATCGGCTATACTTACAATTAACCTCCCAGGTTTGTGAAGAGTGCCTGGTTTTCAAATATTTATATACAGCAATAGTAAAAATGTACAAGAGATTGTAATCTGGCCAGTATGAACTGTGCATCTTGGGGATTTTACATCTTTTTCATGTCTTTGGTCATAGGTTTATGAATACCCCCTTCCACAAGATGTTAAAAGCGAATTGAAACCCTCCTTACTTTGTGCGAGTGGTGTAGTGAAAATTACATTACGGAAATATTCATTAAATGGGTAATCTCTAATCTAATGATTGACTAACAAAGTGTCAAAGCTACGAGGGTGGTTATTTTGTCACATCAATTAAATGAATAATTGGCCATCTATATATACTGAACAATGATCAAGATATGTGTTAAGAGATTGTGATCTGGACCAAAACTGAATATTAGATTACGGAAATATTATTCATATTTGGAGAAATACTAATTTTATGCCTACTAGTTAATAGATATCGATTTGATATCATTTAATAATAATTTCATTTATTTTTTTAAATTAAAGCTTCATATACATTAAAAAAAAATAATTGAGTACTTTATTGTTGGGGGGGGGGGGGACATAAAAAATTTGACTAACGGAAGCTGTTTGCGATTCACCCAACTTAACTAGGCATTGGAAGGTATAATAAGTTTACAATATGACTTTTTACTGGCATATCGAAAATATTTTCTTCTGATAGATATATGATTTTGTGTTTTAATATATAGAGAGAGCAAAAAGATTTTGTCATTTTTACTAAGTTAAAATGTTTTTTTTTTTTTTTTAGCACGCAAAGTTTGGTGACTCTCATTGTAGACTTTATTTCTCTTTCGGCTTTATTATATTAACCTATATTTTAAATAACTGGCCACCTGTAAACTTCGCGAGGTTACTGACCTCATACTGAAATATGCTGATTAAAAAACTTGTTTTAAGAACAGTAGCCTTGTGTAGAGCCTTTTCTGTTTTGTTATGGGCTTCAAGTTCGAGCATCCAATTTTAATAAAAGTAGATTATAAGCATAAGAAGAAAAAAAATACTTGTTTTAAGATTTCTCCAAATATGTGCTTAATTATTATTGTCATTTATTATTCCTTTATAGTTGCTCTTATTAATATTACTATTTTGTTTAATACTGTATACCTTATGGGTAATAATTTATATTTCTGTTCTATCAATGTACATTATTTTAATCCACCCCTCCCACAAATAAAATGATACAAAACAAATTACAATCATCTTCCCGTATTCACAAACTCCCCTTCCATGGAGAGAAATAAAAAATTATAAATTTCGTGTGTCTGTTTATTTGTGCAGATGTTATATGAGTCCTCACTGCCAGCCATTTCCTCGTCGTATGCGCTGTAGGGGTCCTGCTCGTTAAATGACTGCGGCTATTGTTTTATATTTCGTTGTTATTGTTTTTGTTGAGTACATTTTAAAGATTTAATTATATCGGTAGATATGAGTAGATTTTATAAGGTATGCAATTAATCACCATTCCAGGTAAACCAAACTGAAGCTTGGAGCCAGATGCTGTGGATAGGTGAAAATTACTGCATTATTTATTTTAAAAAAAATATTTGCTTTGGTATAATTTCTTAATAATTTTGAATCCTAGGTAATTTACAAAAATACCATTTTCACTAATATATAATGTGCTTTTACCTTTAATAATAAAACTTGTACAACCGTGATATTTAAGTGCAGTCATAAGGAGTTTGCTATTAACTGAAAGGAGATCCTTTGATTCCTCTTAGAGGCCTTAAAGGAACCGAGCAGGGCAAATTCCTAATGTCCACTCCATACGTTCTTGTCGTTGTAGCTGTTATTACTATGTGATTATTCATATAGTATACGAACATGGATGGGCTGCTCACCAACACGCATTAGCCAGCGTGGTGAGTTTATTGGCTTTTTACCTCTGAGTTTAAGATCAAGAAACACCATGGTCTTTCTTCTCAGTGCCTGATAAGGCAGAATGAATGTTTGTGTAAATGATAAATATTTTTCCAATACATATATACATTTATGACAGACAAAAATAAAGCATGGCCCTTATTCCCAGGAGGCTGTAAAGTCACCAACCAAGGCAGCGGTTGGTGGCCGAAGGCGGAGGGTGCTAAGAATCCCCTGATTGTGGACTCAGGCTGCCATTTGATGTCGACTTTTTATTTAGATACTTACAACTGCAGATCACTTTCATGTGAAGGAAGATTGCAAGAATTAGAAGAAGATCTCTCTTATATTAAATGGGACATTATTGGACTTTGTGAAGTTAGAAGAAAAGGTGAAGAGACAATTGATTTAAAAAGTGGACATATACTCTATTATAAAGGCACAAATATTGGAAATACAAGTGGAGTAGGATTCATTATAAATAAAAAGTGGAAGAACAATATTGTGGAGATTGATGGTGTATCAGACAGAGTGGCAAGATTAGTTATACAACTTAATAGCAGATATCAAATGCAGATAATTCAGGTTTATGCCCCAATAAGTTCTCATAGTGATGAAGTAGTAGAAGATTTTTATATGGATGTACAAAAGGCTTTTGATCAGAGTAAACAACATTTTAAAATCGTTATGGGAGACTTTAATGCTAGAATTGGTAAACAAATGAAAGATGAAAGTGCTGTAGGTAATTTTGGTTATGGTAATAGAAATGAGAGAGGACATAGACTTGTGGAGTTTGCAGAAAAATAAAAACTTTATATTATGAATTCTTTTTTTGAGAAAAATGTTAAAAGGAAATGGACATGGAAGCATCCAAATGAAGGTACAGCAGAATTGGATTATATTTTGACTAATAGGAAATACATATTTCAAGATTGTAATGTTCTTAATAAATTTAACACAGGAAGTGATCATCGATTAGTAAGGTGTAAGATATGTGTTAATGTGAAAGTAGAGATACAGAAATTATTAAGAAAAACAATATTTACAGTTGATATTCCTAATCTTCAGAAACATTCTAATGAATTTAAATTAGAACTTAGAAATCGGTTTCAAGTATTAGTAGATTTTGAGCATAATTCAGATTTGAATGAAATTAATATGAAAATAACTGATACACTTTTAAAAACTGCAACAAAGATAGCTGGTAGAAAAAAGCAGCAATTGCCCAATAAAATTTCTACTGAGACTAGAGAATTTATGAAGAAAAGAAGGAATATGAAGATATACAAAAATGATGCATTAAAAAGAATTGAATATCTCGAATTTTGTAAAATGGTGCGGAAAAGAGTAGAAAATGATATAAGAAAGTATAATTGTGAACTAGCAAGGAAAGCTGTAGAAGAAAATAAAAGTCTTAAGAATGTAAAACAACATTTTGGTATTGGTAGGAAATTTATATCTGCAATAAGAAAAAAAGATGGAATTGTTACTAAAAAGAGAGATGACATCATGAAATTGGTAGAAGATTTTTATCAAGAATTATATAGTAATAAAGAACAAGTACCTCCTATATCTATTACATCTTCCGAATTGCCCAGAATTTTAAATGAAGAAGTGAGACATGCAATTAAATGTATGAAGAAGGGAAAGGCTCCAGGTAATGATGGAATTATAATTGATATATTAAAAGAAGCAGGTGAAGAAATAGAAAATTTTTTAGCAAAGTTATATATCAAATGTCTAAATGATAAAGATGTACCAGATGATTGGAAGAATGCAGTAATAATATTAATATTTAAAAAAGGTGACAAAGAAGATATTAGAAATTACAGACCTATCAGCCTTTTATCAGTTTTATATAAAATTTTTACCAAGATAATTACAACTCGTCTGCAGAGAACATTGGATTTCCACCAACCAAGAGAACAAGTTGGATTTAAAAGTGGTTTTAGTACAGTAGATCATATCCAGGTGTTGAGAGAAGTTATAGAAAGGTCAAATGAATATGAGTTGTCATTATGTTTTGGATTTGTAGATTATGAAAAGGCATTTGATTCTATAAACATTTCTTCAGTGATTAAAGCATTGGATCATCAAGGTATAGATCCAGGATATTGTCATATTTTGAAGAATATTTATAAAAATGCAACAGCAACAATTAGATTACATAATGATACTGGGAAAGTCAACATTGAGAAAGGTGTAAGACAAGGTGACTCCATATCTCCAAAACTTTTTACAGCAGTGCTGCATGAAGTATTTTGTGGATTAAAATGGGAAACTAAAGTGAAAGTAAATGGAGATTATTTAAGTCATTTAGATTTCGCAGATGATGTAGTTGTTTTTGCAAATAATGCTTCAGAGCTGCAGGATATGTTGCAGGAATTATCAGATGAAAGTAGGAAAGTAGGACTAAAGATAAATGTTAAAAAGACTAAAGTAATGTTTAATCGATTTGCTCAAAATATGAAAATAAAGATTGATTATGATGAATTAGAAGAAGTTAACAGTTACAAATACCTTGGTCAGATTATTAATACAGATGGAAACATAATGGAAGAAATTAATCATAGAATTAAACTTGGTTGGAGTGCTTTTGGTAGAAATAACTTGATACTAAAAGGAAATATGCCTATGTGTTTGAAAAGGAAGGTTTTTAACAAATGTGTTTTACCAGTTCTTACTTATGGATCTGAGACTTGGACACTTAATAGAAGAGCAATACAGAGACTTCAGACCACTCAAAGAAGTATGGAGAGATGTATGTTGGGAGTAATAAGAAGAGATCGAAAACGCAATGTATGGGTAAGAGAACAAACAGGTGTTACTGACCTCATTGAAAAAATTAAAAGATTGAAGTGGATAATAGGTGGACAATTGAAATTTTAAACTGGATTCCAAGAGATTGTAAAAGACCCAGAAGGAGACCACATGTAAGATGGATGGATGAAATAAGAAAGTGTGCAGGGGTGATGTGGAGAAGAGAAGCTGAAGATCGGAGAAGATGGATTAAACTTGGAGAGACCTTCATCCTGCAGTGGATTGATAATGGTTGATAATGATGATGATAAGGGGTCAGAGGGGGATTGAACAAGAAGACTTTATCTTTTGCTTCCATTAATCTCCCACTATGTTAACCATGCAGGGTATCTTGTCCTGACCTGGTATGACAGATTTGTCATATAGGGTTTAATTTTTATTTCTTTTTTTCTATCCTTTTGTTTCTAGAGATAATATGGCTCTTATTTATAAGCAGATGCTAATGAATGAAATAGGAACTTCAAATGCAATTGGTAGGACGTCCATCTGACATATCTCTGACGAGTTTGAATTCAGGTCAAATAAGCTTGAAATTTATTTGAACAATGCTGGGATTTTTTTTTCTTCTGATAATTAACTAATAATTAATAGTCTAGTTAAATGTATAATATTGGTTAGTAAACATTATTTAGCTGTTCTTAGTTACAGGGTAAAATACAGGTGGAAAATTGTTCAAATTTTCGCCACCTGTTAGCTAGTAAGCCACGTTAAGACTGCCTGTTTCTTCAGTTTTTTTCTCTGAGAGCCTCTTAAACAATCCGTTACTTTGAGCTTTTTGTTTTGTTCTCATTCTTAGGAGAAGTTTTTTATACATTTATTTTTATAAATATCTCATTAATGATTTACTTATATATTATATATTAGAAATAATTTATCTTGAGGTAAATTTTTTAGCTATATCGTATATATTTACTTAACTCTTGTTTTTTTAAAGCTCACCAAGTTTCTTTGAGTTTTTTTTCTCTCTCGTATATTTTCTTTCAATTTTTTTCTCTCTCGTATATTTTCTTTCAAATTGTATTTCCAATAATAACTCCATCTTATCTTGATCACACCCAGCAATCTTGGTGATAATTTGACATTGCTTACTACCTCTTTATTGTATTTTATTTTAGCATTTCAAATTTAGAGCTACAATATGAAATAATGAAGCTCTTACATGAGTAGATTATTTAATTAAAAAAATAATTCACGGAGAAACATTAATTATAAATGATAATTAATTTAAATAATTTTAAATTTTTCTCCGAAAAATGTCATTGTGTATAAATAATACATAGAACACTTATACTGTACTAAGAAAAATTTATTTAATACTTTAAGGTAAAAATGCTTAATACATCATGTTTCCCACTAACATCTTATAATCAAATTTTATATAAATCACCACTTCTGTAATTCTTCTATAAATCTCGCAATCCTCTTAGATAATTATAGCTACGAGTATAAGTATAGTTAGTCGAAAGCATACTCTGCATAGTATGTTGACGTATTTAACATTTTTATTTTAAAATATTAAACAAGTTTTTCTTAGTATATGTATTATTTATAGTGAAATGATAATTAAATTGAAAAATACAATAGTTACTCCAGAAGTAAAAAAAAAAAAACATTAATTAAATAGGTTAATGTAAAAAACGAATAGATTTTTTTTAGAGGTCTTCAGTTCTGAATTCTGCCTATTACAAAAAGGAAGAAATGTTCAATACGGGTATTATCTCACCCAAAGAGTCAATCTGTAGACGTCAAGACTTTTTGCAGACTATATTCGATCTTTATTATTATTTTAAATGCCATAGGTTTTTATATTTTAGGTATACTATTGCATTATATTTTATAGGAGCATTTGTAAATTTGTTTACCAATAATTAAAATAATAGAATTTACTTTATTCCGAGTTAGCTACTTAAATTATTGCCGTTAATTATTGAGTGAAATGTTAACAAAAATTGATCTATAAACTCTCACGTGGAATTTAAACTTCTAAGTGGTATTAACTGAATCTACTTTGTGTAACATTTTACCTGTTGAGGTGAGACAAAGGAATCGTAAAATAATGAATCCCCTTGCATCATTAAGATATCTACTTACTTATTTCACTTACCAGTATTGCCCTATAAATGAATACAGATAGCATTTGTAATTCCTGAAGAAAAAAATAGACAAAAACCAAACTGTGTTTGAGATGATTATGCATAACAATCTGTGAATATTAGATGTGATAATATGTTGGACTGTTTCCATCATCTATCATTAAATGTTGAATGTATAGAAAATTTTAAACTTTATTTAATTTTTCAATACAACTTGTTAGACACCTGCCAGGTCGCCATCTTGAATTTTAAAAAAATGTATAACGAATATAATTTATAACATATCTTCTGTTTTAATACAATAAATATAAAAATATATACATTTTAAGCCAATAAACATCACATGATCACCATTTCTTATGCTTGCTTATAACTGCATTAAAACAGGCAAAAACTCTACACATTGTCACTTAGTGCAAGCCAGGGTAATCAATGGATGCCAGAAGGCTTGTGCATAAAATCCCCATCCAGTACCTACTCATCCAATATCTCCAGACTAGTTTCTGTCTTGTGGCTTTCATCAGTGAGGAGTCTTTGATCTGAGAGCACTGCACCTAGATCTTAGGATCTAATGCAACCCTCCAGCAGCCACCTTTTATCTCTACTTAACTACAAAACTATGAGACTTAAATTGAAAACACTATAATATTTCCAATCCAAGCTCATCTCGTCCAAAAGCAAAATAGTGACTTTCATGCTGAAAATGTGCTGTACACAATTTATTCATAATGAATAATGTCACAGTGCTGTATTCAGTATTTTGATTACAAACTTAAACTATGATTAATGAGTGAATCCTATTTTACTTAATTTTCAGCTAGTGTTTTCATGAGACATTTAGTAATTTCATTAATAACCTATCCAAAATAAAGATTTTCATCATTAATGATTACAAAAGCAAAAAAACAGTACACAAATGTAGTACTCTCAGATCCAAGGCTCCTCACTGACGAATGCCACAAGCCAGAAACTAGTCTAGAGATATTGGATGATTAGGCATTGGATGGGGATTTTATGCACAAGCCTTCTGGCGTACATTGATTACTCTGACTTGCACTGAGTGGCAATGCGTATAGAGAGTTTTGCCTGTTTTAATACCAGTTATAAGCAAGCATAATAAATGGTGGTCATGTGATGTTTATTGCTTAAAACCAATGCTGCCTAATAGTATAGTGGTGGCTATGGTTACTAAAGAACCAAAGTCACCAAAATGTATAGGTACTGAACTGAATTAAGATCTATATGACTATATAGGCTAATGAGCTTGGATTGAAAATATTATAGTTTTTCAATTTAAGACTCATTTTTCAATTAAGTAGAGATAAAAGATGACTGTTGGAGAGTTGCATTAGATCCTTAGATCTAGGTGCAATGCTCTCAGATCCAAGGCTCCTCACTGGTGAAGGCCACAAGCCAGAAACTAGTCTGGGGATATTGGATGGGTTGTCACTGGATGGGGATTTTATGCACAAACCTTCTGGCATCCATTGATGACTCTGGCTTGCACTGAGGGACAATGCATATAGAGTTTTGCCTGTTTTAAGGACAGTTATGAGCAAGCATAAGAAATGGTGATCATGTGATATTTATTGGCTAAAAGCCAATGCTGCCTAATAGGATAATGGTGGATATGGTTATTAAAGTACCCAAGTCACCAAAATATGTAGGTACTGAACTTTTCATACCTATGTGGTTATATAGGCTAATGAGCTTGTATTGAAAATATAGTGTTTTCAAAAAATGGCTGCTGTGCATTAGATTCTAAGATCTAGGTGCAGTGCTCTCAGATCCAGGCTCTCACTGACAAAGGCCACAAGCTAGAAACTAGTCCGGGAATATTGGATGAGTAGGCACTGGATGGGGATTTTATGCACAACCCTTCTGGCCTCCATTGATTACTCTGGCTTGCACTGAGTGGCAATGCGTATAGAGAGGTGTCTGTTTTAATTAAATATATACATTGTTAGAAAGAGTAAATATGAAAGAATGTAATAATACTGATAAAATAAGTCATTACCTCAAAAAAAAATTAAAAAAAAAAGAGGTTCACAAATTTAAAATTTTGAAAGATATGTGTTAAAATGACAATTTCATAGACAGCTTCGTTACATTTGTTATAAAATGCTTAAAAAGTATGATATATAATATGACTTACCTGAGATAATTTTTTAGTGTAAAAATTGCAAAAAAAAATATTATTGGTGACTTCCATTTTTACTAGCTACCTAGATCCTGTCCTTCCATATCAAGGTATTTGCTAAAATGTGGTTGTTCTTCCATGCAGGATATCTATTAGAAGTATGTTTGGTTTTTAGTGGGAGAAAGAATAACAGGAATCGTTTATGAGATATTATGCTAAGAGAACTTTAGTAAATTGTAATGTATTATTACATTCATCACCTGGGTCTCGTTTTATGCGGTAGATAGGTTCCTCAGAAAATGTGCACAAAAGAAATCGCACAAAAATAAATGCAACTTACCTTGAAAAATGGAGGATAGGTTCTGTAATTTTCAGAAATTGTCATAAAAGCAAAGCAACAAGGAGAAATTATTTTAAAATTCGCATTAAAAAAATAAGGAAATAACATATAACTAATAAAAAATTTCAAATATTTGAAAAAAATTAATACAAGACAAACTTTTTTTATTAACTACAGTATTTAATTTTACATTTTTTCATATATATTTTAATCATTACTGCTATTTGACAATTTTGTGAACTAGTAAGAAATCAGATTTATGATGTGATGTACAACTAGCGCCACTTTCACTCTTGTGCTGTGTTAATGGTTTTCTGTTTCTATATTAAAAAAATGAGATCGCAATCAAAACAAAAAGATTATACATAATCATTAGAAAGATTATTTTCAGTTTATAAAATCTTCGTTATTATTTATTTTAAAAATCTAAAAAAATAATTATTTCTGTTAATATCTAACAAAATACGTTTTAAAAGTTTAAAATTTTTGAATATTTATTGTGATATTTTTATACATACATATAAATATATTACTATTATTTACTCATTAGTATAAGTAGGTTATTTACATAGAAGCTAAGATTCTAAATACAGCTTCAGACCATATTCACGTTAGCTGCTAATATAACATTTTTTTTTTTAAAAAAAGTATTTCAAATCAAAATAAGTTATTAATAATTTCAATTTCTTGATATCTAATAAATATAGTGAGATCTGAAAGATATTAAGAAGAAACATGAATTGCATAACTTCAAAATCGCATTAAAATAATCCGCATAAAACGAGACCCAGGTGTATATTAATTATTATATTATTGAAAATGGGGTGTGACCTGAAATGTCTATTCGTTTCAAGTAAAAAGTGTACTCAAAAAATAAATATCAAACAGCAAGAATAGTTTATGAGATATTATGCAAAGAGAACTTTAGTAAATTGTAATGTATTATTATATTATTGAAAAATGGGGGATGATCTAAAATATGTATTCTTTTCAAGTAAAAAGTGTACTCAAAAAAAAAAAGTCAAACAAAAATTTCTCTAAGATAAAATGAATAAAAACTCTAACTAAATCAACAAACATCAAAATAAACTCATTTATTATGAGCACTGATATTATATATATGGGTGGAAGATGATATATGATTGTGGATAGCTAAGGGTGTTTGAATGTCAGTGTTTAAGAGATTATTACAAAATTGTAATAAATGAGTACAGTGCTACTGTAATCATGCAATAAATGAATGATCATATAAATAAAATCATGATATATCTTTGAGTGTGGATGTGCATGTTTTTATTGTCATTGAAATGTAAATTGCCTAAAATTCTTCTGCATATTTATTGCTTTTCTACACATATTTCATCATATAAAAATATAAGTAATAAAAGACATTACTCACTGATGGGAAAATTGATTCCTGGTGGCGTGACTCATAAATGTTCAAATCAAAATTCGAAACTCCGGTTGTGAAGAAGTGCTAGATGCAATTCCCATGCTTGTACTGCAAATAAAATGACTTCACCAATTTTGGTCAATGCAATTTCTAGATCTGGATTATCACTAAAATTAACTTCTACAAAGAGATGGCTTAGAAATACATACATCAGTTTCAGAGCAAGTGGTGAGAGAATCCATACATTTTATGAATGCTAAATCTAAAAAAAAAAAAGAGAAAAAGAAGAAATTAAAAATTGTATTTTTAAAAAAAAAATCATAAAAAAAAAATGTACATCTTTCTGAACAAAGAGAAGGCTCAAAAATATATACATCGGCAATTGATATAATCTCAGCAAGCAGCGAGAGAGACCATTTCAATGGGAAAAACATTTTACGAATGCTAAATTTTAAAAAGGGTGAGGAAAAAAAAAATTAAAAATTGCATCTCAAAAAAAAAAATTATAAAAAATGTAAATTTCATCGTAGAAAAAAAATTGATACATCATTTTAAATGTAACAAAGTCACAGATTTAATGGTCTGAGACCCGTAAGTGTAAGATGTACTGATTCCAAAATAAGCTCAGTTTAAAATATAAACTATTGATAAAGGGTAGAAGAGGGATTTTGGAAGTGAAAGAGTTTTAAATAAAGTTTAAAATGATTCTTTATATTCAACATATAATGTTAGAGGATGGAAATTGTCCTACATATTGCATGTAAATTAATTAGACTGATTAATTACATTCCTTTTTTTGTTTTAATAAAATTACGCTTTTTAATTTAAGATATTGCTATAATTAATCTTTAAAAAAGATTTTCATCCAACTGTTAAACAAATTAGGAGACAAAAGAAATCAAGGAAGAAGGAAAAAAAAAAGATTTGCAAAGTCATTTAGATTTTTAAAAAGATGACATTAAATTGATTAAGTGGAAAACTAAGCAGCATTTAAAACAAGAAATTAAGAACAAAGCAAATTAGTAAATAAAAATAAATTAGTTTGATTTACTATTTTTATTACTATCATAAAAAATACAATTGTTATCTTATGATCAAGAATATACCAAGGGGGTATTGAAAGCACTAAGCTCAATTAATATTATATAAATGCTACATTTTCTTATCATAGCTTACCAGCACTAGAAAGTCATTTAATATAATTTTAAACTGAAATAAGACAACCTACCAGCCATAGTAATTAAACACTATTAATTAGCAAATTCTGAGCTTTAGAGAGGCAGAAAATTAAGACTTTACAAAATATATTTCACTATAATTATATAAAGTTGGTATTTATGGATAATCCCATACACCAAGGTTGATTCCAGACAATAAAATTTATTATATATATATTTTAAAAAATTAGAGTTATCATCAAATATATATAATCATTAGATTCCTATAATTCAGAGAGACAGTAAACTTTTTTTAACATTAAAACTTAATTTCCTCTCCACCTTTTCTCATTTTCCTATAAATTTAAATTTTTTTTGCTTACAACTGTTTAGTAAAAGTCTTAAAGAAAGATTTTTGTTTTCCTTGCAGTAATTAAAAGACAAAAGGGTCATAAGCAATTAAATGTCAATTTATTTTTTTATTAATGAATTAATTATTTGGCAGGATTATATATATATTTAATACATCTAATGATTATATATTTGATAATAAGTCAACTTTTTTAAAGTATATATAATTATTAATGTTATGTATATATATAATAAATTTTATTGTGCGGAATTACCCATAATCAACTTTGGTGTTGGGATTATCCGTAAGTACCATATTTTTTTTACATGTAGTATTTTTAATCCTAATATAACTAGCAAATTATTATTTTTTTTTAATACACAATATATATTATATTAATATACAGTACTTCAGTTATAAGTTACCTCCCCCCCCCAAAAAAAAAAACAAAAACATGTAAATTAATAAAAACAAAGCATTAAAATTTATAAATTTAGTGAATTTTTCAACAAAGCAACAAACATTTTTCCATCTCATCAATTAACATTGAAACTATACATTTTCACTTTGATGTGGTACATTATTTGCATAATAAAATGTTTTCTAAACATAAAACAGTTTTATGACATTTAATAAAATTTGTAGAATACATTTCTTAAGCAATAAAAGGAAATTATCAATTTAATAATGACATACAGACAGTGAAATATTAAGCATAAAGTATGAAGAAGCATTTAACCAAGAATCTGAAATGCATAATATCAAGTAATGTATACTATAAATTTCAAAGCCGATACAGACTGTAAAACATCAAAGCAACTAGTAAGGTCATTATCTCCTGACAACAAAGTTCCTATTAATATTTTATAGAGGGGAAGGGTACTGAAAAAAGGATATTATTCACAGTCTGTTATATTCTGATGAAAATCTGACATTCATTTATTTAAAAAAAAGATGTTTTTTTATTTTTTGATTGAACGTGAATGAATTAACACCCACACATAATAAATATATATGTCAAATGTGCTATCTTAATATATTAATAATAACCTTTTTTTTTAAAATTTTGTTTATCCTATAATCCTAATTTATATATATGCATATTATGTACATAAAAAAGTGTCTTTTGTATATGCTTGTTGCAAAAAATTGCATACTGACATGCAATAAATAATACATATTCTAATGCAATCAAAACTTTATGCAAACATTATAGCATCCATTTATTACTATGGTTTGAACTAGGTGGCATTACAATAGGGAGAGAATTGCTATTGTTTCAACAAACATTGTGAGCCTAAAAAATGGTGATCATGGGATGTTTTAAGAATCTTTATTCCTATTTATTCATATTATAATTATATATATGCTTATTAACTATAAAAGGTATATTTTATGTCTGTGTATCAATCATTTTTACGCTTTCAAATAAAGTAGAAGAATCTGATTTATATAAATAAAATTTAAATAATATATAACAGCAATGACCATATATCATCATCATCAACCATTTAAAAATCTTTATCCCAAACCATACCCAACCTCAGACCAATGGTTTCATGCTTTGACACTCTTCAGTGAGGCGCTAGGGTAGTTTCAGATACTAGGTCTAAAAATACCAATCCAAAGCCAGAATTTATCTAAAAGTTAATTATTAAATAGAAAATCTGAAATTTTTAGACACCTATATGTTTTAAACCCAGATATCTAACTTAAATAGCCATATGGGACTGAGAGATTTTCAGCCAAACCATATATTAATAGTCTTAGCAATATAACATTGCTTAAGACGAAAAGCAAAAACTATAAATAGTTAATTAAAAAAAAAGTCATATATCATATGACCCCTTTTTTAAGCTTATAAATTGGCTTGTTATATATATATATATATTGTAACAGTAGCCGGGTTCAAACCCTGTTACAAGAAAATTGAATAACATCTACATATTACCCTCAATACATATACTTATTAAGCTGTCATTAAGAGGTTAAAAATGTATAAATAATCAGATGTATATATATACGTGAATCAATTTTGAATTCTTGTTTTTAAAAGAAAACAAATGGGGAAGGGATTAGTTAGGCATAATTATTTATTTTAGAATATTTTATTTTTAAAATATTATAAATTTGAAAAAAAAATACAGTTATGCGCAAATATTTTTTTTATATATATTGTTTAAGATTGTTCCAAATATAGATTTTTGTTTCAATCGTATCTAGAATTAATGAGAGTAGCGAAAAGAAATATTGTATATGCCTCCAAGCAATTCTTGGTTATAGCAATCATTAATTACTTTAAAAGGAAAAGAAAGATTATGAGAAAGCCAAGGACTGTATTGTGAACTAAAAAATACCAGGAATGATGGCACCAAAGGACAAAGGAAATGTTAGAGAAAGAAAAAAAAAAAGAAATATTTTTAAAAGAAAAAGTATTCAGGAAAGGAAATAGATTGAAGAGCGATAAAATTCTTTTTTGAAAAGGACAAGGCAGTTAAGGACAGTTAGATTGAAACAGCTGAGCAAATGAGTACTGTAGACATCTTAATGCAAACGTTTCAAATGATGGGGTAATTGCCAATACGTGAAGGGCTTCATCATCTGCCGCCGATGCGAAGCTGACTCTACACCGCCTGCCTGCAGAAAAATCTGGGAACCTCATCAACAATCTGCACTGTCTAATATAGGACAAAATGGGGAGAATCATATCACAAAAGTATTAATAAACTCACTTTGGAAGACTACATAATTGGGAACTTAAATCACGTCTTATTCATAATCCAAATAAACCGTAATGCTGGACTTTACACAAGAAAAGAAAAATATCACGCTTTCATAAAGTAAACTTTGAGTACTTCAGGACCCTAAATTGGAACCAGTTACACTACGTGAGAGACTATATTATAATCCAAACCCCGGGGTTCGTCAGGTAATATGAATTTTGTATTTTTTTATATAACTTGGAATTGCTACTCGCTGACCTCATAATAATTATATTCAATTAGTCTATGGTATTAAATTATTGCATATAACTATATAATTTTTTTTTTTGTAAACCAATATTTATTTGTTATATATTAAGTTTTTATTATTATTATTATTTCATTTATGGGTTGGGGCTTTATTATATTTTCAGCTGGGAATGATATAATTTAATCTTCTAAATAATATGTCAAAACATTAATAGTAAAAGTTATATTTACCTTGGAGTTGAAGTTCCATATTATTTTATCATTTATATTCGCCTATTACTTTACCTGCCAAAATAAATTGCTAATTATTTAAATATGTGATGTGAATAGACGCATGTATAGGTTCAGTATATTTTACATTCAAATCCACCTTTCTTAACATATCTCCATTCATTCGATAGGTTTTCCTCCCAACCCTGAGAATGAGCTAGCGTGGGTCAGGCACCTCGTTAGGAAAAGTAGGGAAAATGTAATTCTCACCGTAATAGTGCGTCTGGTGCTTGAGGTCAGCTACCAACTGATGCTCATAAATATATTCTTCCCGTATATATTTTTTTATAGATATTACTCAAAGGACAGGGGCCATCGGAAAATATTTAATTTGTTTTTCGTAAATTAGATATACGCAATATCTCGAAATTGCGTTCATCAAATAAAACATATAATTAATTCGTATTCGAATTCTTTTTTGGTAGATAGTGTTTATATACTATCTGCAGGTGTTATGGTGACTAGACAGCCATAGTATTCCCATCTAGTCTATTGTGTGGCCCATGTCCATTTTTGAAGATCTATTTTAATTAATTCTTGTTAACAATCATTGGGTAGGACAGTTAGAATGGGGTTGTCGGTTAAAATATATATATATTATAACGATCCAGAGAATATGAAGACTTAACGTAATCTACACTACAGGGCACCACTAGGCATTTGAACCTAGAAAAATTTATAAATTAGGCAGATACGTAAGTCAAATTAAAAAAAAAAATTTTTTTATTTTATATATTTTGATTCCGGTCATTAGCCCATTGTCACTAGCTCAATGGAATAGCAGAGATTTATATTTTATAATAAATTCTTATCTAAGAATATATAAAAAGGAATAAATTAAGCCACTGCCAGTAATTATGCACACAAACATTTATTTACGCACATATATAATATTTAAAATTGTTTTAGTATCAGTTTTACATTTTAAAATTTAATTTACATTTTTAACTTTGATTTTTGATTTTAATTTACATTTAATTTTTATAAATTTACATTTTAATTTTTATAAGTTTGCACAGATGGATTTATAAAGGTTTGTTTTATAATGTTGAATATCGATCGGCTGCATAGATTCCACGGTTAAAAACATCTCGAAATAAACATAACCGATCAAAATACAAAGTCATTGATACCATCAATTGCAGAGGGAATACAAGAAACCCAATGGCATTCATCATAAGATACCGCATTGGCATTGATGATTTATATTTTCTAACCGAATATGAAAACCACAACATAATTAACCGCTAACGAATCCATGCAACATCCATACCCAACTTAACTTTAATGCATTTTTATTTAGAGTGTCGAGTATGAATAGACTACCTAGATTTGTGTTTGAAAGAAAATATTCTATCCTTATTTAACCTTAGGCCAAAAGTTCAGTCAAACCAACGTCAATTCATCTGATATATCGATGCATTCAATGTAACACGAATACGGCAGCACAAAAGGTTAAGAGAAGAAATTGCCTCTCGTCAGATAGGAATACTACATCTATCTGTCAAGAAGAGCAATAAAAAAAAAACTCCATAGGAAAGGACTGCGGTCATTTTGCCAACTTACGATCGCATTCCGTAGGCAAAAAGGAAGTGTGCGGCATATAAAGTGATTCTGCCTGTAACGAATCTCATACTACATCTATTACTTACACCAATATATCCAATCCATTGACCTAATTCAACTACGAAATGAATAACCTAAGATTACCCTCCCCTAATAAAACTTTACAAATCTATATAGCCATTCATGCCCGACTTAAGTTTAACATTTATATAATATTAAATTAGCGAAAAACAAAAATCATAAATAAAACTTAAAAGAACCAAAAAATAAATAAATGAAAATGGTTAAAAAAAAGAAATACATCAAATAAAATTACTTATTAATAAATTAAGTTGGTCAGATAGGATTCTATGGCAATTATTTTAAATACAAAACAAGTTTTAGAATTAAAGTTCTTATTGTTTAGTATACTGGAGTTTTAGAAATATATTTAAAGCTTAGAGTTCAAAAAGTTCTTACGATTTTAAAATGTTTTTTTTTTTATCCGTTGCTTGCCATTTGAACGTGAATTCCCATGCCGTTCTAAAGAGATTTGTATTCTGTTGGCCATTTTATTTATTCATCCAGAGGTCTTTTACTTTAGCTGGTCCTCAATGTAGAAAACGATAGGTCATTTCTCTTTCTTTCTTAGCAGAACTGAAGGGATTGAAGAGTGCGTCTTTTCAATCCTTTCTTCTTCAACTCCACACTAACACATATAGTCACATCTCTTCTATTTTCTTTACTCCCTAAAAAATTTTATTATCAAACTTTTTCTTTTATAAGTAACTTTAGGATCCAATGGACATTACGTCATCGATGATGATGATCCTTCCATTGAGGTCCGATTCCCCGATGGATCTCTTTCATTTGCCATTCTTTTCTATTGTTTTCTCCTATCTGACCATTACTTATACATTTTAAATGCCCAAGGGCTAGTTCACTTGGGCTAATTAAAATAATCATTTCCATTTTTCAGTAACATTATTTAATTTGTTTTCAAACTATTTTTGTTTTTAAATCTTTTTTAAGTTTTTGCTTTTAAAATACTTTTTCTATTTTTAATAAAGTTTCTTTTTTTAATATTTTTTTTCATCTCTGTGATTTTATATATATATGAGTTTAGTATAGAATTTTAATTTTCAATTTTTAATTCTTAAAAAAGGAGTTTTATTTGCGAACTTTTATTTTTTTCATGTTTACTAATAAAAAAAATAATGTAACATCGTTTGTGCCCGTTACAATATATATATATATATATCTTATTGTCACAATGGGGTACTGGTAGAATGGTTGAAACCATATGTTCTTATTCATAATAGTATAACTTCTAATTCTTTAATATAATTAAATTAATGATTATGTAGTATATATAATAAAACAAAACTGAATTTCATATATAACTATATAAATAAAAAAATTCTGGAATAAATTCTACAATGTTCAAAACACCAATATATAATATGCAAAAATATCTTTATAGTCTCCATTTTTTAAGTAATGTTAAGTGTCAAAACAGAGTTTGTATGTGTTTTATCAGAATTACTTGAGCCAAGTATACTTTCAGTGCTTGTGCATCACATTCATAGTTATTCGGTTGAGATCCATTTTTTGATAATTTGAATACTATTTGATCTATGGTTCCTTATGTATTCATATTGTGGAATGAACCACATCTCTTTAATTTTGCATTTCCTGTCATTTCTTGCTTCACACATTGCAAAAAATGGTGTTTCTCACCAGAATAACCATGAATATGGTGCAAGTATATTAAGCTCAATTAATTCCAGTAAAACATATACAAACTATTTTGACACATTATATCAATATATAATAATAAATAATAGTTATAGCTTGTTTATGGCATCTTGGCCATCCTTAGTATCATTTTACAATTAAAATTTAAAAACATTCTCATTAAAGTGGCATAACATTAACGTTCCTGTAAATGGCCAACTTTCTATAATCTATGTATATTGAACAGTTATGTACATAAATTATGGAATATTGGTTATTCGTAAGGTAATGTTAATGTTGTGTGTCTTTAATGAGATGTCAACTGAAGCTCCTGCCTTACTTAAATCCAGTTCCAAACCAACTCATTAATGAGTTAACTGCTTCAGGAAAAGATCTCAACTAAGGATTGCCAGCCTACTAGACCTCTCTTCATCCAGCTTTCTTAACTCTCAATAGCTTGAACTTAAAAATAAGAGAAAGGGGAATATTGGAATCAGAAATGCTATGCATGTAGTTAAAAAGTGGAATTGTTGCACATACTCTTCCATTGTCACAGCTATTGTAAATGATTTCTGATATCATGACAGATTTATAATAACCATGTCCTACGAGAACATAAGTGAGTAACTGAAGAAGGAATTCTTGATTGTGCACTGTTTATTTGTTATTCACAGTTGACCTTCATATAAGGTCATTCCACTATCCACCACTTGCAGAGCCCGTTGATAAGCTAAGCATAGTATACAGGACATATATGTATACCTATGTATAATTTTTTAATTCTAGAACTGAGAAATTTATTATATATTTGTTTATACACACACACACTGATTAATAGGGAGAGAGGGAGAAAGAAAGGAAAATTATGGAAAATTTGGAGGTTATTAACTGGAAATTATTGACATGCATGTCTGGAAAATCACTTAGATTTTTTTTTTAAAAAATTATTAAAACAGTGAGATAATCACTTACAGGAATTCCTTGAAATGGTTTACTTAGGTAGGAAGTATGTCATTGGGTTATTGACCAAGAAGTTTGCCTCTGGCAAATTCAACATAAGTTCAGTATGCTTGAGGCAAATTATTGTCTTATCATATTAAAATAGTTATTTTACAAAGGCATTATTATAAATTGTAATTTATTTTTCATAGTTAAATATTGTGTTATGAATTTTAAGAAAATACATTTCTATATATTTGAAACTAATATATATATATTGTAACCATATATTTTAGTATAAAATATAATAATTGATGTAACTGGTATAAAAATTTCTCTGTCTTCTTTTGGTGATTTGATTGGCTTGATTTGCACTTTGAACAGATTACTCTCTTATATTCAAAATAATTTATTAGAGAGAATGGGTAATATTTTGCCTTACTTGTTGTCTATATTATTTTAATAAATTTAAATTGCTTCTTTCCATATACTAATTCATATCAAAATGTTTAACTTTTTAAAAATTTTGACAACACATTAAATTTGGTAAAATATTATTAAAAATAATAATAATTTTTATTTGTTTAAAAATGGTCTTAAAAATTATTTCCATTGAATTAAAAAAACCATTTGTTCAACTAAATTTAATTATTAAAAATAAATACAGTAATTACGTATGCGTTTCAATGTAAAAAAGAAAGGAGCGCGAATTAAAAAAAAAGATCATCTGATAGTGTTGCTTTGGAGGGAGAGAAAGAAAAGAAAATGGTAAAAGGCAAATGGTGTAAATATGATAAGCTTATTTTAAAATAGTTAACAAGTAAATGGATTACCACAAAGTTTTCTATAAACGTAAAAATAACATAGTGGTATTTAATAATAAGATGAATTGCTAAATTTAAAAGTCTGTTCAAGTCGGCTAACCAGGTGGATCAAATCGCTAATAATAATTTTCCAATATTACATTTGAAATATGTCGGAGCTTTCCAGTTTAAAAGCAGAATTAATTGCAAGATTTTGGTATGTTTTAAAATATTTATTATTCTACAATTTGGAAAAATTAAATAAGTGTTTTAATTACAGAAGTTTTATAAATATGAAAATTTGCTTTTTAAAAAAGAAGAAGTTTAAATTAAAGTAAAATGTTAAAGTTATTAACATAGTTTAATATTTCCGTTTATAATTTTAATAAAAAATATAGTATTGATTGATATTTAACTTTGCAATGCCAGTAATATATTTGCTAGTTAATTTGTTTACCATTTGGATAATAAAAACAGTCTTCAAATAATTAATTAAAGCTATTTTCTAATTTTATCGTCAGTTTGGAATGATTAAATTAATTGCTATAATTAGTATTCCTAGATTTAAGCGTGGATAAATAAATATTAGCATGGATGTGATAAACTTGGAACAGTTTTAATAGAGAAATGTAGAAATTAATAACTTATGAAAAAACATTTTCATTTAAACTCTGCGTGTCATATTTTGGAATTGTTTCATGTTTATGGAGCCACGTAAAATCGTTAATCTAATAGTGCTTATAATAACTAATACAAATGGATAAAATTACATGTATGGAATTCAACTATAATTGTAGCTATTACTTCATATATTTATTGTTCGACACATCGTACATGGATTTCACGGATCATATTTGTAGTTATAAAATGCTATACAATTTAATTTGTATCACACACACACCTGTTAGATTTTATGTATTTGATGAATAATGCATTACTTTAATTTATCGTTATATGAACTTGCATGTGAAGTTCATAAGTTATATTTTATTAAGTTTAAATTAATAGGGGTTGGATAAAATACTTATTCAAGAGAATAGCGCTTGCGAAAAAGCTTGAAAAGTACTAAATGAATTTATGAGATGTATCAATTTTTCATGAGGTATTTTGTGAGTCTTTCCAGATTTCTATTCCTATACTAATGTTACTTATATTATATTACATATGTTTTATTTTAAGCAAGATAAGTTAGTACATTAGTTGTCCTGATTAGTGTAACATTTTATTATGCAAGAACCCACATTTGCTAAAATGTTAGTGTTTTCTGAATGGTCAGAATAACTGAGGAGGATGATTTTGCACTTTAATGTGAAGTAAATAGTAATGTTGTTTTATAATGTTAAAAGGCATTAATCTGTGCCGGTGGTTAATCCGCAGATTACTTAATTGCCATTTTTTGTATTTTACACTCATTCCTGCGCTGGTGGTTAATCCGCGGAATTGTGTAATTATACTTATTACTTTATGATGGTGTATAAATCCACAAAGCGTTTAGTGTTATTTAATTCCTATGTGTAGATGAATGCATCCACAGGAATATGGTTTTACTTCATAGATATAAGTTGGGCAAAGTATTTTAGTTATTCTGCTAAATCATCTTCTTCCATTTGTAAGTATAATTTATAAGTTAGATCATTAAATTGTAGCAGGACATTCTATTCAAGTTACCTCATAATAATTAACTGTTGGTTGATTATTATTTACCTGAATGTAAGTTTAAATTTTCACTTTATTTAATGATTGCATTATAGCTAAATCCTACAGATATAATATTATTTATTATATTATTATAAGTTCACAGTATAGATTTATTGAATCTGGAAATGACATTAGATGTTTCATGAGTTGATGTTGAATTTAGTATAATTTCCTCAATACATTCATTATATCAAATTGAAATATAAGGCATGATTAGGTTTTTAAAAACCGTACCTATGATATGTTATTGAAGAAAGTCGATGGAATTATAATTTATTTATTTTATTTGTTTATTTATGTCTTTAATTATAACATTAGAATTAATTACTTATTATTCATAAATTTGTAAATAAACGTTGATTTATAATTAAACTTACTGTGCCGTTGCTATTTGTCATTCGTAAAATCAGAAATCATAAACCTTGGATAGAGCATACATTGAAGTACATACTATCGTCAACATGATATAAGAGTTTAGTGATATTTTGAGAAAACATTTGGATGCTTTTCGTCTTTGGTAGTTTATGATGTGTAAGGTACAATAAAATCCCATTTACCTTTTCCATCATTTTAGCTTTGCGTAGTTGATTCTAGTATACAATATAAATTGATTATTAAACCTGTAAACAGATTTACCAGATAATGACATGATTGAATATATTTACTTAACGTTTTTAAATTGTCATTTGTCAGTATAATAAGAGTCTCAGTGATATAGTAAACTATAAAAAAAGAACCCAAGTATTTATGTTTATTTATTGCAAAGCTTTACCTGGACTAGCATTTGTATTAAAAATCATATAGATGGTTTAAAATTTCATAATCTTATGTAGTTCCACAAATTATGCCATCTTGTACATGGTCGGCCATCGGGTCTCATACAATGAAAGTCGCAAATTAAGGTTTGAAAGATAATAACATTACATACTTATAATTTGTTTAATGTATTTTATCATACTACTATGATAGGTCTTCGCGGTACACCCTGGCTGCGATCAAATTAAATCATAAAAAGTTTATGTTATATCATTAGTTTTGTCTGTGGTAAGTTGCTCCAGATTTTGGTTGTGGTCTTTGGTGCATAATATAGATGGCATGATATGCTTTTGGTTACAGCTCTTAATAGCTGACAATGTGCAGCGGGAATTGATCGGTGATCGAGGTTACAATTCTTAGCGCACTTATGTTTTGGTGATATTATGTAGTTGGGACAACAATCTAACGGTTACAATATATATTTGTGAGATAGTGTGGATAGTTGAAGAGTGCTTGAAAGTCTGAGTTCGAATCCCCTATATTTAAATCTATATATTCACAATTTTCCATTTCACCAGATGTACACTAACATTTTGATAAAGATATCTACAAAAGGTAAAGATGCATTTCATGCTATACAGCTCTCTTCAGTTGGCCCAGGTCTTATCTCTTTAACTTGGAAAATTATACTTAAGATATTACAAAGGAATGGAGTGGAATTAATTACTCCATATAGTAGTGTTCAATAACAATAGATATATTAATTTTTAATTAGAGTTTAGAGGGTGTATATGGACTATAAATGAAATCATAATTTCTGTCTAAAAACAGAATGTTTATTGACTTATTTATGTGTGGTGGAATAGGCGCAGGGGTCATAATTGTGAGCTCAGAAAGTTTGGAACAAGGATAATGAGAATGTCGGAAAGATTGTGACCTGGATCATCCGAATCATTGCTAGTTAGCATGAAATTCATCTTTGGATTTTTTTTTTTTTAGATGTCATTATTTGTGTGATTAAAATATAAGTTATAGAAATGGAAAGTTATATTTAAGACATTAAACATGGAATGGAATTCAATTCATTGTTTCCATGTGACTGTGGTTTAAAATATTGTTTTTTAAATCTTTAATTAAAGCTTAAAGAGTATGTCTGGACTAAAAATGATACAAAAAATTATAGCCCAATAAATGAATAGTAATATTCATAAAGGTATGGAGAGGTGATGTCATTTTTATGAGCGCATGGAGTTTAGCAACTTTAGATTAAATTATAATAAGTCCATATATAAGTTAAAACAATCATTTTCACAAATTAAAGATATGAATACTCTTATTATAATTGGAACAGCTCTGATATTTAGTTGGATCTCATTTGAAATCATGGTTCTGTATCTGTTGAAGTTAAACCACTAAACAGCACATGATCACCATCTCTTATACTAGCACATAATTGTTATTAAACAAGGCAAAACTCTCCTTACAGTAGTGCCACCCTGTGCCTAGTTTGGGGATATTGGATGAGTAGGCACTAGATAGGGATTTTATGCACTAGCCTTCTGGCATCCATATGACTATATAAGCTATTGAGCTTAGATTGAAAATATTGTGTTTTCAATTTCATTCTCATAGTTTTGTAGTTAAGTAGAGATAAAAGGTGGCTGCTGGAGGGTTGCATTAGATCCTAAGATCTAGGTACAGTGCTCTCATATCCAAGGTTCCTCACTGAAGAAGGCCACAAGCCAGAAACTAGTCTGGGGATATTGGATGAGTAGGCACTAGATAGGGATTTTATGCACAAGCCTTCTGGCATTTCATTGATTAATCTGGTTGGCACAGGGTGGCACTACTGTGTGGAGAGTTTTCCTTGTTTATCTATTGAAGTTGTTATTGTGTTATTCATTGCTAGTGTCTCTAATTATACTAATAACTATTGTGGGACCCACAGTATTCAAATGATGGCAGTTGAGATCCAGTTAAAATACTGCAATTATGATAATAACAATAATTAACGGTATTCACAGATGAAGATTGATTTTTTTGTTGTATTTGTTGTAATATGGCTTTTAAAACTATAAATTTAAGACAAAATATCAAAACAGCATTAAGAGAAAATAAATTGTTAAAGCAACAGATTAAATATATATATATATATTATAAAAATTACAGCCTTTCAGGCCAGATAGGAAATAATTCCACCAATAATAATAATGCAAACATGACATTTATCCTATTTATTTTTGCAATATTAAAATCTTTTGTTTAATTTACATTAAAAAAAACCACAGCCTTTATAGGCCAGGTAATCTGATATATATATAAATCACATCAGCATGGTGATATAGTAAAACACATCTGCCTGGCATTCTCGTGATATGGATTTGAATCCAGGCTGGATAAAATTTTAAAATTAGTTCAGGTTCCAATCAGTTTTAGGAGTCCATCCCCCCTCCCTCAATAGCTGGCCAATGAATATTGGTTTTAGAATTCCTGAGAGAGTACGCAGTAATAGTCAGGGCTGTATTATCAGTCAATGTTAACAATCCACTACTAATTATATTTTAAATTATAATCATGAATATATATGTACACCATATATATTTTTAGATGCAATGTATATGTGTGTCATCGTCATCAACCATTATCAATTCACTGCAGGATCAAGGTCTCTCCAAGTTCAATCCATCTTCTCTGATCTTTAGCTTCTGGGTCTTTTACAATCTCTTGGAATCCAGTTTAAGATTTCAATTGTCCATCTATTATCATCTCTTCTAGCAATATGTCCAACCCTTCTCCACTTCAGTCTTTTAATTTTTTCAATGAGGTCAGTAACACCTGCTTGTTTTCTTATCCATATGTTGCGTTTTTGATCTCTTCTTGTTACTCCCAACATGCATCTCTCCATACTTCTTTGAGTGGTCTGAAGTCTCTGTATTGCTCTCCTATTAAGTGTCCAAGTCTCAGATCCATAAGTTAGAACTGGTAAAACATATTTATTAAAAACGTTCCTTTTCAAACACATAGGCACGTTTCCTTTTAATATCAAGTTATTTCTACTAAAAGCACTCCGACCAAGTTGTACATGTGTATAAGTTGGCCAAACTCAGAAATGTATTTGTGGTTTTCCATATTATCAATAAGGATTTGGAAACACATTGTTAAATAACCTAATATTTATTTTGTTAGGAAAGAAAGACCCTTAAATGAAATCTAGGACATGGATTTTAATGGAAAATGAATTGTTTTAATTTTTACAAAAAAAGAAAACAATTCTTTATTAATAATGATCTGTAAGTAGTCTTGTATGTTCAAAATTTTACACTGAATAATGTAAAGTTAATACTATAAAAAACCTGGTATTTTAAAATTTTCACAACTGATGATGCAATATTAAATTTTTTTCACCACAGCTATGCCACCTATTGTAAGTTTTAGTAACTAATAGATGCCAGGTAATAGGTGTTTAATATATCCCTACGAGTGTTGTCCTATCTAATATTCCCAAACTAGTTTCAAGTTTAGGGTTTTCATCAATGAGGAGCTTTGGATATTGGATTAGCGCTATTGGACTTTTAGAATCTATTGAACCTTCCTTTTAGCATCCATTATTTTTCTTTTCAACTATCAAAGATATGAGCCCAAAAAACTTCATTATTATGTGATGGAGTCATGTGAAAAATTGCAATTTATGAATGAATAGAAAATTATTCAGTTTTTAAATATTTAAATTATTTTTTATTTTAATTTTATGATATTATTGTATTTTCTCTGTTTTAATGGTGTGTTTTTTTCGTGGTATGTTAGTATTATAAAGCATCAATATTTCATTTAAATACGCGAATGCAGGCAATGCTTAAACAATACCAACATCAGTCAACATCTTGCATTATTACATACCGCTATTGTGAAAATCACATCTTTAATCAAACTCTTAATAAAGTCCACATAGTAGATCAATAGTTAACAGGACCAATAAAGGGCTCATTACAAGTTTAATTTTACTCATAAGCATCAAAATAATTCGAAAACATTCTGTTAAGATAATGACAATCGATTCTAAATTTCCTTCAATGATGATTAAATATTCCGTAAGCAGATATTTCCCCCTACTTTAGAATCATCTACTGTTGACCTAAGCAATTACTGAACATGAGATGGCATGGTGCTACAATATATACATTGTTGTCAAACTGATATTGGGATTTTGCCTTCATCAGGGATGACTTAAGCTTCACAGTTGGAACTAATGTTTTTGTTCAAGGGGTATCGATATTTTATTCAATCCTTTTATTCTGTCATAGCTATTAATAGCCTAAAATAAAAAAACTTTCAGGTTTTGAATTCAGACCAGTTTGCCTGGATAGTTATATAGTCAGTTTCTACTTACTTTTTTTTTTCTCATATGCCATAACATCGGCCGGGACGCGAACCCACAACCGTCTGCAACCAACTACTTGCTTGAAAGGCGGCTGCGATGACCTCTCGGCTAACAACGCCTGACAGTTCCTACTTACTTTAGAGAGCATAGTTTATGTCAACGGTGGGCCCCTTTGAATGATTAAATTGTATCATTTATACATCGTATTCCATTCACTAGTTATCGTTTGCGCTGAGTATTTAACATACAAACGTACATTTTTATTTATTTGATCTATTATTTTTTTGTTATTTGCCTTTATTTCATAAATATTTATTATTTGCATTTTATTATTTATTATTGATGCTGTCTTGTTTTTATACACCCAAACTGCACCCTGTTTTCTGATAATTTGATATCGATAATTAGGTTTCTAAATTTTTATTTTCATTATATAATTTTATGTCGAGCAAATTTTATTGCTGTATTTATTATTCTATTTAAATATTTTTTTTTATCTGTGTTGTCTGTAATAAAACTACTTTAACATGCCTTCAGTGTGTAAATAATTTTTAATTACGTCATTAATATTTTATTACTTTTAATTTTTTTAATAAATAATTATTAATAGAACATTTTTATTTTTAACTATTGATTATAATTTACCGATATATATATAAAGATAATGTAACAAATTAATGAATATATCTATATAAAATGATTATCATTTTAGTTAAGATATAAATTGTTTTTGTGTGCAAAACGTTTTATCAATTTTATTTAAGGGGGAGGGGAGGGTATCTGCAGAGCCCTGAGGCTGGCGTTTAAACCATCTGTATTATAGTCCTATTATATATATTAAAAACAAAATATAAGGATTAAATTATTCATTTCATCATCATTATCGACCTACTGCAGGATGGTCTGCCCAAGTTTAATCCACTTTTTCCGATTCTACCTTTTCTTCACCACATCTCATCGGCATAGTTCTTTATTTCATCCGTCTAACTTATATACGATCTCTTTCTGGGTCTTACGTTGTCTCGGGATCCAGTTTTAGACTATCTGCCCATCTATTGTCATTTCTTTTAGCAGAACGTCCAACTCGCTCCATTTTATTCTCATAATTCATTCAGTGATGACCATAATAACTATTTATTCATAAATAAACGCAATTTCTTCAATATAAAAAAAAAAAAACGTTGAAATTTTATGATACTATTTTAGGATTTATTTCAGTAATAACATTTATCGCTCAACTCCACCTTGCGATTCTGGCGCTGAACTTCGTACGCACTTCCGAGCAACAAAGTAATATGCGTGGTTTTTTTTTTTTTTTTGCTCTGTGCGTTTAGGCGCAGACGGTAGAGCATCCGCTTTGGGATCAAGAAGTTCAAAGATCAATTTTGGCGCTCGACTTTATGAACTCCCGAACAATAAAGCTATATATCTTTTTTTCGTTCAATGCCTTTAAAGAAAGTATGTACATATAATTAATTAATGTAACTTATAGAAGCTGCTAAATATATATAACATTATACTCGCCCAAGATTTTTTACTTCTATACTAAAACGTATATGTATACAAGTGTTGGATGATATCTGACGGCACCTTTTTTTTAAATAGGTGTGGACTGTTATTGTAATGGCGTCTTTTTTTTTTTTTTAAATTGACCGCTCAAGTCTGCCGTAAGCTATATTTTTGACAGCTTCTATAATTTTCTTTGACCCTCTCTCGACCGAGAGTAGGACTAAAAACTAGCATCAAGGTCAATTAACTTGTGTAGTAGCCTGAAAAAAATATTTGTCCAGTTTATTTTCATGGCCCACAGCATTTTTCATTGAGAAGATAAAGCCTTCCTTGATTTTTTTTAGACTTTATTTATTACTAACAATATTCTATTAGTTTTTTTTTTTTTTATAGATAGACAATTTCCATATTTTTTGCAAGGATGTATTATATGAGAAATACTAAATAATCGTGAAATATTTGTTTGTTACTATGAAGCCGAAAACGATTTATAAATTAAACCTTTATCCCCTCCCCTCTCCCTCATTTTTTGTTTTACCACCACAAAATTATATGTATTTTATTATCCTCATCTTATCTTTGGTGTGTGTCCTGTTATATACGCATACCGTGAATTTGAGCACACAAAATGAAAATGAAAGTCTATTATCGATTTGTTCTATGAGAAATCATGCAATAGACCTTAGTCTATTTAGCAATGAGCTATTTTAAGGCTCTTCTAGCCTTTTACTAATAGGCAGTAAATCTCTACATTGTCATAATCGAAATCAAACATTAATATTCCCCCACTCCCTCGAATTTAAAAAGGGTTTCTTAATATACTGTAATTTTCTGTCTTTATGGTAGCCATCTAAATTACTACTGGTTATCTGTTTTGCGATTTTATTACAGAGAATAGTATACCTTTTATTATTATTATTAATTTTATGTTAAATATTTTGTTTGGACAGTAAATCTGTGATGTAAATCTGTGATTTTAGGGAAAGATAAATTATTAAGAAAAGAGATTTTAGCAAAAGATGAAAGAAAATGAAGGTGAGAAATGAGAATTGGAGAGCAGATTATATTATGCTTAGAAGAGTAGGTGATGGGGGCTAGGGGCACCAAAATTTAAGTAGAGCCAAGTCAAAAAAAAAAAAGGATAAGAAATATAAATAAATTTTTAAAATGTGTATGAAAAAGAATACATTTTAAAATAATGTTATAGCTATAGGGAAGTTTATCTTTGTTTTATTCTTCAAGCAAAATGCTTATGTAAATAATATTGGTCTATTTCTTAATTCGAAAAATTTGCATAGTTTTGTGTGTGTGTTCCAGTCAACTTAGGAGTTTAAAAAGGCGCTAGTCAAAAATACTCGGGACATTGGCCATCACCGATCCGATCCAGATTGTGCAGATAAGTCTAGGAATAATGAAATAATAAAGATCTTTAATGAGTTAGTGAAAAAAGTATTTATTGAGAACATTAGGTAGAAAATTGTTTTTCTGAGATAAAGGAATAAAACAAAACATGATTTGGATGGAAGGACAATAGGATGAATAAAAAAAACAAAAAAGGTCGTTAAGTGATATTTAATAAGTATTTAAAGGATAAAATAAAAGATGAGAGTTGAGAATTTGATCTGGTTTGATGCGTGAAATTGATCTTTTGGTAAATAATTAATGCTGCTGTTGATATGCATGTGATTACCTGTAAGATGATATCCTTGGATTACCATTTATTTAGGGTACGTAATAATATACACTGGGAACATTGATTGGATAGTAACTTGGTCACTTAGATCTGAAAAGTTATAATTGTGAAATCTTTAATTGTGGTGCTAAAACTTTGATATTTTATATACATTTGTATTAAGAGACTTCAGACCATTCAAAGAAGTATGGAGAGATGTATGTTAGGAGTAATAAAAAGAGATTGAAAACGCCATATATGGATAAAAGAACATTGAAATAATTAAAAGATTGAAATGGAATTGGACTGGACATATTGCTAAAAGAGATGATAATAGATGGACAATTGAAATCTTAAACTGGATTTCAAGAGTTGTAAAAGACCCAGAAAGAGACCACATGTGAGATGGATGAATGAAATAAGAAAGTATGCAGGTGTGATGTAGAGAAGAGAGTCTAGATATCAGAGAATTATGGATTGAACTTAGAGAGACATCCATCCTGCAGTGGATTGACAATGATGATGATGATGATTTGATTTTGTAATGAAGTTTTCATTAACATAATAAATGATTTAAAATAAAATTTCAAAAGAACATCGGTTTATGTTCTTTTTTTAATTGCCAGAATATATGAATTTATTTATTTTCATATATGTAAATACAATTTTGGGATTATCTCATGTGCGTGCTTGACATTTTCTAATTTACTGAAAAGTAATTCTTCTAGAGGCAAACTATATTAAAATGAATATTTTCATCCTGCACATAGTTGAATCCAAAAAGTATATTACGGAGAAAGTAGATATTTTCCATTTGTATTAGATATAATTTTAAAAAAATGGAATCGTGAAAATAATTTTTTTAACAATTACTATACAAGCATTTGTAAAAATAATCACAAATATTTAAATACAATATAGAAACTATACATTTCCCCCTTCATTACTAATGACAATAGAAGAGGAATTTATAAGTAAGTAGTCTTTTAACTGTTCTCCAAAAAAAATTTGGGATGGATCATCAATTCTTTTAAAGAAATTTTCATCTGAAGAATGCTGACTCTTCAGGTTTTTTTAAAACTAATCAATATTATTTAAATTTCACCTTCTACTGTCAAATAAAGTAAAGCAGTAACTCCAAATAAATAATTCTTATCTATTACGTGGAGTATTAAGTACTCTTTATTATCACATTACTTAATTAAAATATAAGGTACTTATAATAGATAAATCTGAATTGTGAATTATGACAATAGAAGGCTCACATGATCAATTTGGGAGAGCCTCTTTACCAGCTGTGCCAAAGCCCAACATTGCTAAACTTAAATCAGAATAACCTTGAATGTTATTTAATAATTGTGTGTTTTTCCATTTTTTATGCTTTAAAAATCAAATGAAATCTGCTTACAGTAAGTAAAATTCAAACATTCTGATTTAGAGTTAGTGATGTTGGTCTTGGTACAACTGATGTAGTTGTTCCTCTGAAAGGTGTCTTGTTATTCTTTTTATAGTTTACTCTTACAAGTTAGCTATTGCAAAACTTCTTATATAATAAGGCATTATATAATTATGTGTATATGTTTTTTCTATATTTAATTTCAAATAGTTTTGTAAATAAAAACAAATCTTGATAATGATCCTAAAAGTTGATTGAAATTAAGGGAATAAAAATAAATTAAATATGTCAAAATCTTCTGTCACTTTATATATTTTTATAAATTTGAAACAGTCTGTTAATTCCAAATCATATTTTTATTCTTAATGTCTATCAAGTAGGATATTATATATATTACAAAAGAAAAAATTGTTTTTTAAGATGTAACTCATAGCAGTACAAAGACATCTTTAACATCCTTTCATAGAGGAGTAGTGAAAAAGAAGGGAGTATTCATTTAGCTTATGAACTACTATTGGTGAATGTTATATCATCTTTGTTTTTCTTTCAGCTAAGAATACTTAGATAACTGTTGATCAATCATTATTGAATAGTTAACTAGATTGGCTAGGCCAGCTACCTTAGCAAAAAAAATCTTAAAACTCATGAAAAGAATTTTACTAGCCTGGATTCAAATTCCAGGTCATGGACACAGAACGTGGATGAATTTTCTTTACACCATAATATATATTGTACTATATATTATCTGTAAATGTTGATATATTTATTTAAAAGTAGATGATTGTTTATTTAAGCTACCATTTGGCTTATTCAGTTAACTAGTTTACTATGATTGGATTGACAGTAATCTGTTGATATGTTCTTAATAATAATAAAATTGGTTGTATAAAAAATATTTATTTATTTTTACATCTTTTGACTATCATGTGGCAATAAGCCATAAGTATTTTAAAAAAATTATTAAAACAATTATCCCATTGTTTTAAAGTAATCTCATTAAAAAATTATACATGCAGTAATTATTTTGTTTGAATCAAAGTCTGGATTTTGTTGATAGGTTTTTAATTAGTTTATACTGATCATTTAATGCCAAATCATGCTAAGCTGTTATTTAGGTGGTCTGGACCAACAAAATTCTCTTGAAATAGTATATATAAAAGATGCTTTTATTTTACTTGATGTGTAATAAAGTAAAAAACAAAAAAAAAGAATTTTTTTTCAACCATAATTTAGGTTGTCAGATTGAACTTAAAATAAAAGCGTGGGGCATCTTGAAGTTAATTAATCCGATCATTCATCAAATTAAATATAAAGAGTCCAAAATCATTCATAACATTTGAAAAAATCAGTATGCTAAAAAGGGTTCATCAACCCTTGCTGCCATGACAGAAGTTAAATTACTCCTCGACTATGTCAGATCTAATAGGCTATCAAAACCGATTGCAGCCCAGATTGACATAGCTGAGGCTTTTGACATGGTAAATCCCAACATCCTACTTGAGCTCCTAGGGAAATGCAACATTCCTTTGGAGATCGTACAAATACTAGATAACCTATTATATAACAGATTCATTCACCTCACACTTAACAGAACCTTAACAGATGGATTCACGCCTAAGTGCTCCATACCTCAAGGGTCTCCACTTAGTTCATTGTTGTTTTCATGTTATATAGACCCTCTTTTAAAGTCTCTAGAAGATTCCCTCCCAGGAATTTATATACCAAGAATCAAGAAATCCATGACCTCCATTGCATACATGGATGTTGTCATAATATTCCTTCCATCACATAAGTATCTCAAACCGCTTTATCTTGAAAAATTTTTCAGCTCATCTCAACTATGCATTAACCACAGAAAGTCCTCTACATGGCAAATATTAAATGGGAAGAGAATCCATTCCAAATTTCTTGTCGAGCCCTAAAATTTCTTGGGGTTCCCTATTTATAAGTCTCAACTCGTCATGACCAAAAATATTCAGAATACCATTATTGAACAAGCCGACCACTTTACACAGGGACTTTCAAAGGTCTATTTATCTCTGCAGGGCAAGGTAGCTCTGTTAAATATGAAAGTAATGGCCAAGATCACCTACTATCTTCCATTCATTATCATCATCAAGACGTTCCTATCCAAAGTTTACAGGCTATGTGCATCACTGTTTTGGAAGAGTCACACTTCTTTCATCAGCATAGCAAAAATTCAATTCCATAGGAAACTGAATGGAATGTCCCTTCATTCCATTCAGACAATATTCTATCAAAAAGCACGCATAATGGTAGTCAACCTGACACAAAAATATGATAGCATCCTTGCAACAGAACTAATAACTCCCACTGATATGCCTCCTCCTGAGAAGTCCTCTTGGATAGACCAAATCCTCTCCCATCTTTACAAATTCAATGGCAACTCATACCAAAATCTCCATATGGACCGCCCACTCATTAATGAATGCCCAACCTTCACAATTGAGATCAAGGCTTGGAGTAACAAATCACAAAATCACTACACTATTCAAGTTCTTATTGATAGCACCAAAGTTCTTAGATTTTTTAATTAAAGCTAACTTAAACTCAATTCCAACAAACTATTTCCTTCATTACAGAAGAAAAAAAACATAGATCCTTCCTGTTCTGTCTGTAACAGATGGGAAAAAACATTTGAGCATACAATTCTATCCTGTACAGGCTTGACAGCAATAAGGCTAATGATAGCCCAAAATACCTCAATGGACTATTATAGGATTCTATATATTAAGGATTGCATGAAGGACCGAAACTTCCTTCACATAAGAATGTCAACCTTTATTACATACTCACTGTGGATAACTAGATGCAAAATCACCTTCAATATCCCACCACTGAATGCAAAGGTAACATTTATCAGTACTCTAAAGAGGATTAAAAAAAGAGATGAAATTCTATCAACAAAATTCCTTTATGAGAACACTTGGAGTCTGTTCAAAATCCACAGCATCCAAACATCCCTATAATCATCACTCATGGAATGAACTGAACCATTGTATTCAAAGCTCATGGGAAATAGAGATCATGTTATTAAAGCAATTGATCTCCTTGAACAAAAAAACACCAATGTTCCAAAGGTATTACAGAATTCACACTCAGAGCCTTCTCTAATCAAGTTAATTTTGATTAAAAAAAAAACACTGGCCAACTATTGCCTCCTTCCTGTGTTCTATATGTATGTAACCTTTTTATATCCTTTTACTTACAATGTAAACATATATACGCAGCGTGACTCAGAAGAGTAAATGTATTTTTTTTATCAATAGTAAAGTCCTTTTTGAAACTAAATATAAATATTTTTTTATAAAATATTATTTTTTAATATTTGGATATTTTGCAATGGAAATTTTTATGACTATTATATTCAAATTTAAAAGCCAGGAGTGTAAACAATGTTATTGTATTTGTTAAAAAATGTATGCATTTATTTTCTTTTCATAATTATATTCAAATTTAAGATAGAAAGTGAAAAAATATATTTTAAAGTATTTTCATATATAAATAAAATTTTTGAATATATGCTTTTTTTTAAAAAAAAATCAGTAATGTCATGAATGTCTACATCTGTAAACTTTTAAAAATGAAAACAAATTAATTAATGCTATAATTATTATATTTAATGAATTATTAATAAATACTAACTATAATTGATGATATGACAGTAATGGATTTGGAACAATAAGATCTATTATTTATTGGAACATAAAGATAGACTACTACCTCATTATATCATTACAAGACTGCATCAAAAAAAAAAAGAATTTCCACTCATTAGAATGTCAGTTTTCATCACATATTCAATCTGGTGCACGGGGTGCAAGAAAATGTATTCACAGCCTCCCCCTGATGAAAGATTGTGTTTTATACAATCACTGCAAATGATAAAACAAAGAGATAAACTTCTATCATCAAAATTCATTTTTGAGGAGACATGGAAGCTATTCCATACACCTATGAACTTTTATATCACAAGGACTATCTCAACATCAATCAACTTCAAATCATATGGACTAATTCCAGATTCATTTAATACGCAATTGTAACACATGGGTGATCTATTTATATTTTGAGATAATGTAACCTTGTTTAGCCTAAATAAAAATTATTTAAAGTACTAACTATAATTACAGTTTAAAAAATGTTAACTTGAGCATTTTTTGTCAAATTGCATTAAAAAATGAAGTGAATTGTCAAGCATTGGTGGTCGAGAGGTCAGCAACGCTTTATAAGCAGTTGTCCCGGGATAGCGGGTTCGTTTCCCAGCTGATGTTATGACACATGAGAAAAAAAAAATGAAGTGAATTAAAGATGTCTGAGAAAAGAGAAAAAAATAATACTTATAAAAAAACAAAAATAGTATAAGTGGTTCCTTCTCTTATATAACTAAAAAATTAAAAGTTTTTCAGAAATAAATATATAAATTGCAAATCAAATGAAAGTGTTTAACAGAGCCAAACTATTTAAGTCATCTGTGAAATTTTAGAATAGAAACTAAAGTAAGAAAGAGTAAGAAATTAGTATTTTTACTGATATGATTATTAATAGTTAACAATATAATATAAAGTAAAAACTATATAATTACTACACTAAACATCACACGATTACCATTTCTTATTCTTGCTCATAACTGTTATTAAAACAGGTAAAACTCTCCATACAGTAGTGCCACTCAGTGCAAGCTAGAATAATCAATGGATGCCACAAGGCTTGTGCATAAAATCCCTAAGATCTAAGTGCAATGCTCTCAGATCCAAGGCTTCTCACTGGTGAAAGCCACAAGCCAGAAACTAGTCTGGGGATATTGGATGAGTAGGCACTAGATAAGGATTTTATGCACACTTTCTGGCATCCATTGATTACTCTGGCTTGCACTGAGTGGCACTACTGTATGGAGAGTTTTGCCTGTTTATATAATTACTGGTTACAAGTTTTCTAGTTAAAATATTTTTAATTATAGTAAATACTTAATGTTTTACTTGATACTTTATAGAATTTGTCCAATAGAAGTATAATAGGTCAAGCAAGAGTAACGTTTGTGTTCAAATAGGAATTGTTTATAACTAAATCAATATTATAGGCTAGATTATTAGTTAATGATTATTTTATGTCAATCTTTATTTGTAATTAGTAATTACATATTTGCAAGATCTGTTTTACTTTTTATTCTTTATTATCTAGGAGTGTTTTTGACCTGTCTCCCATTCCCTATTTTAATTTTATTTTTTTTTATTCTGATCCATCTGCTCAGTGAGTTTTCCAAAACATATCTAGATATTTTAACTTATTGTCAGGATTTTAATTATTACTTATTTATTTTTAATCTATTTTAATTACTTCTTGTCTATTTTGAAAACAACAACTACTTTGCTAGTTAATGTTTTTACGATAAATAATTTTTTTCAATGTTAAACATACTATTGTACTTAGTACATACGTGCACACACACGCGCAAGTAATAAATCATCTATAATCAATACAAATTTGCTAATTGATTCTTACCATCAAATTCTTTTTATAATATGTACTTGACATTCCCAATTTTGGACTGACCAAACTCATTTTTGCAAATTAACTCTGTGCGCATTCGTAAAAGCTTAACTCCTTTTATCTTCAATCATAAGGATTAAATTATTAATCTAAATTGGTTGTTACATTACAATGATTTATTTCACTATTTTCTTTACTATTGAAATAAATGTCCATTTTGACGTCACTAATTTTTGATTGAAATTTATTTAATGACACTTTTAATATGCTAACTTCTGATTCTTTAAATTATGCTATACTCTTCATCTGTCTTATGCTCTGATTCGCGGTCTTCACAACAGTTATAGATGAATCATCTCTAGGATTTTCAATATCCTATTTATATTAACATAGCAATTAATTTTATATATTTCCGTATATATTTCATTTTTAATGTTTGGTGTTTATTGTTGTTTTTTTTTTTAACAAGTCAGCTTGTAAATAAATAATTACTCCACCCTTTTTTTTTTTTATACATAGCATTTTAAAATAGGAAATATTTATTATATATTTTATTTTCCACTGTGGCGTTAGAAGAATTTGACGACTTTTCGTAATTTTACATCGCTTGTTTGATTAAATTAATAAAGTAATGATTTATAGAGATATTTTTAAATTCAAGTAGTATATATTACACTATTTAGTAAATTCTCTTTGAAGTTAATTTGTAATATACAATGCAGCAAAACGGACCTAATTTGGACTTCTATGTTACGAGAAATATCTTTAAAATAAATTATGAAAGTGGAAGAGAAATATGAAAAAAAAAAAGCATAAATGCCGAAGATTGATGATTTCATTCTTTCAGAATGTGCTTTGAAAAATAAAAGTTTGTTGATAAGATTGTATAATCATTAAATTTTATTGATTCCTAATAATTCTTTTGAAATAAATTTTTGTTTGTTTTTAATTTTATTTAAGACATAATGGGAAGGTTTTTTAAATTATTAGGCAATTAAGATGTGTTTTTATATAAATAAACAAAAATATTAGGGATGAAGAAGAAAATAAACAAGATGAAAATATTAAGAGTAATGGAGAAAATAAAAAGTTCAGACTTTTTAGGGAACAATAATGGCAGGAAGCTTTATAATTGGAAAAAAATCTGGAAAAATGTACTGTAGATATAAAATTGACCAGTAATGTTCTATTAATAAGAAGATGGCATCATCGTGATTGGAATGTTCCACACCCATAAAGTCTTAAGATCTGTTCTGACATATATTCACGATTTGGACTTTATAAGTCTAAATCAGATGTTTAATAAATTTTTCAAATGAGAAGTCATAGTATATTTTCAATTAACTGATAAACAACCTAGCTAACTATCCAGTTTTTAAAAGAAAAGGATAAACAGACTGTCTAATGGAGAGCCCATTACAGGTTAAAGGACTCCCTTACATAGATGAACAGTGAAATGAAAACAGTATTCACTAGACTTGTGGATAGCTAATGAGGGTATGGGTAAATTTTTATCTTTCATGGGTTATCTTTCTGAGACAAAAATTCTAAGACTCTTGAAAAAAATTTCACATGGCCTGGATTTGAACACCAGGCTATAAGCAAAGTAGGTGGATGCTGTATTTCTGCATTTATAAAATATTTGCATCTCATAAATATTTTGGAAGGTAAATGTTGATCAGATCAATGAAAGATGCAATTTGATAGAGTTCCGTCACTGTTGGATGAGGACTTGCTTTGCCTTTTCATGTCCGTCAGTCTGAAAATTGTTAAAATGCAAAAAAAAAAAAAAAGTGAATATATTTGACAAAATAAATTAGCTTGCAGCAAGCCAAATATCTTTAGAACCTTTCTATAAGTTTTCAGATGTAATAAGAGGTAAACATTCACTCTTAATTACCCGCCAGATCACAAGGACTTTTTACATTTCCTTTTTTTATTTTACCTGACAACTAAAAATAACACCTATTTACTAATTAATTATTAATTGAAATTTTAATGATTAGCTATATTTAGCTTTGGAAAAGTTATTTGAAAATCTTTTACAATTACTTACACTTCTGACTTCAGTCAAGACTATGGAAGGTGTACACGTGAATGTTGATACTGCAAGACCCTTAAAAATAAATAGTTATTACTCAGGAGTTCATAAAAAGTTTGACTGCATTCTTGATTCTAGTATTCTATTACTGCACTAAATCATGGAAGGCATCCTGAAAATATTAAAAGTAAATCTAATGGCTTTATAAACAATGAGGATTGCTAATTCCTCAACAAGCTTTGTGATAAATGCTTAGCCAGAGCCAGCACTTAAAATATCTCTGTCAGGAATCCCCTCAAACCCCTGACCATGGTTTCATGCTTTGGCACTGCCCAGGCACCTCTCTGAGGAGTGCCAAAGCACGAAACCATGGTCAGGGGTTGGGGGGGTTTCCTGATAGAGATATTTTAAGTGCTGGCTCTGGCTAAGCATTTATCACAAAGCTTGTTGAGGAATTGGCAATCCTCATTGTTTATAACTTACACATGTAAGAGATAGGGTCATGTGATCTATGACTCTTATTTTGACTATTTAATGGCTTTATTGCTCGAAAGTTTGTAAGAAGTTCGGCCACCAGAAGCACCGGAGCCGAAACTAATCTGTGGATCATATATATATATTTAATCTAGAACTTTACCATTGCATTAAATTATGCAGGGCATCCCAAGAACCTTAAAAATGAATAATTAAATATCTTCATTGCTCAGGAGTTCACTGTAAGAAATTTGTGCATTGGAAGTACCAGAATTGGAACCAATCCAATGATTTTATATTCCTGAGTCCGATGCCCTACCACTGTATTAAATCATGCAGGGCACCATGTGAACTTTCATTCTATATATAACTATATAAAGGCTCTTCTTATAACGATTAGCACATTCATCTCCACCGTGTTCATGATCCAACGTTTGATTCTGATTCAACCTTTAGTTTTTTCCAGTCTTAGAATCCCCCTCCCTGAATAGAGAATTTGTGCACAACTGAGTTACTATTCAAGAATATTTGGATAGTTTTAACTAAAGTGTCAAACTTCTAAGTTGATAAATGTTGATGTGCTGGCTAAAAATAAAACTTTGTTAATATGGTGCAGTCTTCTCAGTTGATAGAAGAAGTGGCATATTTTCATGGATGCTGATATATAGTGATTACTGCTCTCTAGGTGAATGGAGTTTGAAATCAGCATCGCTGAAATTGAATAAAAGCTTGACATTTAATTTATAACCAAAAAAACATTCCATCTGACCATTATTTTTGTTTAAAAAAAGGTTGAAGTGGTGTATTTTCACTATTGTAATGGATAATAGCAAACACATACAGATGGCTGCCTGATCTACAAATGCCTTACAGATTTGGGTGACCAAAATAAAATGGATAATTATGGTGAAAAGCAGATTCTCCAAGTGGACATGGAAAATATAACTGTCTTATAAATACCCACAGATATTTGGGCAAACCAAAAATATACATTTTATATAAAGTAATTTATTATGTTATTCTAAAGGGATAATAACTAGCTGTTCAACAAATACCCCATAGAATTGGGCAACCATAAAATATAATGGATAATGCTACACTTGGATGGCCCAAAAATGTAACTAGTAAATAGACAAGTGAATAGTTTGATCCACAAATGGATTCATAATAATTTAATCTACTTTATAATGGACTTATGAATTTGTAAGCTGCCAATGAGTCCAAAGATAGATGTTTTGCTTGGCAAAGAAAATAAAATTCAATAAATTATAATTTATTTACTAATGATGTATAGTATGGGATGTACAATTGAATATCTTAATAATGAAATAAATTGTGTAATAAAAGTAATTTTGTATAGTAGAATGGTTTGTGCAGTAGGTAAACCAAATGATGCCTAGATTAATAATAATTAATATATGTTTATTAATGTAGACATTAACTTATTGAGGTGGATAAGGCAAATGACATCACTTCGATTCTAACAATTGGAATCTAACATCATTCACTCCTAGATTTATACTTATTCCATGACATTGTAATTGTTAGATATGATCTATAACTAAAAATCATTAACGTGCACCATCATAAAAGGATTAAACATGTAATCTTGCATGCAGTAAAAATATATATATATATTTTTAAAAAATATATATTTATCTCATTCTAAATCAAGTAATTCCTTTATAATAATAAACTAAATCTTATGAAATATTAGTTATGTTTTAAATTATTGTATTTATATTTTTAAAATAAAATGAATAGCAAAATGTTTGACTTTCATCGCAAGTAAATACGCTCTGAACGATGTTTTTTTTCTTAAAGAAACATAATAATGGTCTTGTTATAAAGAAATAAAATATATATTGTTTACTAATGTGCAAATTTATAATATTTTTCAACACTAACATATATATATAACACAGATACTTTTTTATATGTGAAGTATGCAAATATAAATTAAAATTATAATATAAACAAAAAGTTTAAAAACAATTAACAATAAATTGAGGCTAGTCATTTAGGATATTTTCATTCACTGAAAAATAAGAATAGGAAAAAAATTTACTGTATCGTATTTTTATTTTTTAAATAAAGTAAATAGCAAAATGTCTGACTTTCATCACATTTAAATATGCTCTGTGTGATGTTGTTTTTTTTTTCAATAATTTGAATTTCTTAGAGAAACATAATGGACTAGTTTCATCATCAAAAAAATATGATCTCACTAATTGTTTGGATGGGTTTAAAGTCAGTATTAGTTTTAAGCAAGTTCTTTAATTTTTTTAAAACTTTTAGCATTATATTTTGAAAACATTTTATTACGTAAAATACTTTTATGTAGAAAGGATAATAAAGGAAGAATAAAGTGTATATACTTTCAACATAAACCAAGGAAAATTTATTAAACATGATTTACCTATGATGCTCTAAGATGGAAAACAACTGCAGGTGCATTATAAAATTTGTTTACAAATTTATTTATTTTTATACATTATCATGTGTGGCAATCAGAAATAAAAAATTATCACATGATCACCATTCTTTATGCTTACACTCTTCATGCATTCATTGATTACTCTGGTTTGCACTGAATGGCACTACTGTATGGAGAGTTTTGCCTCTGTGAAATAAAACAGTTGCTATTTGCTTACCATAAAGTGTATTAAATTTGCAAATTTTAATGCTTTATGATTGTTTATTTATATTTTTGTTTATTTGTTACACTTTTTTGAATGGTATATAATCGAAATCGTGTATATTGATCAACATAGTTTGCGTACTTACAATTTTTAATAAAAATATTGTAAATATGATTTATAAATAATTATTATATTACTGCTTGATATATTTTTTTAAAATAATAAATGAGTATTTGAAGGCATATGGACTTTATGGATTATAAAGTAAAATGTTGTTCTTTATGTAATAGTTCTAAATAATTATTAATCTCAGTTTTGCTATTATAACTACTCTTTTCCTTTTATGTTGCTTTCATTTTTTAATCTTTAATTTTCGTGTCACTGTCTTTGTTATAAAGTTATATATTTTATATTTCAAGGAATAATATATTTTACTGTACATGTAATCTTTTTATTATTATTTGTAAATTCTAATTAAATAATTATTTTAACATTGAAATATAAAAAAAAGTATTGAGTTTCAATGAAAAAGAAAGTTATTATTTAAATATTTAATGTGTTAAAATATTCTCATTACAACTCGTTTTCTTTTAAAAATATTAAGTTCAATACAAAATGATAAGATTATTTAGTGTTGTTTTTTTTTTTTAAATTCCCTTACAGCAGAAATTTTCAGGTTGTTGACCTTAAAATCTCACGAATAACGATGTACTTAAGTAATTTCTAGGTTAGTGTGTAAGTTTATCAATTTTCTATGCATATATAAATATATGTAGTAAAATAAATTTAAAATATCAAACTATAAGATGTTGGTTTGAGTAAGTTATAACTGAGTTTCAGTGCCAAAATTATAATATTTTCAATTATCAAATCGAAAGTGGTGATTTTTAATTAATGATAAAATCACCTATTGTTATTTAATATTAACATTTTAATATTTACATTTTCACTATTTATTTATTTTTGTCACATATAATTTAATTATATATCATTAACAATAAACTATAAACTTATTAACAGCATTTGTAAGCATATGAAATGGTAATCATATGATGTCAGGATAGTGTTATTACGTAATGAATAAGTCATTCAAATTATATGCTTAATTGTTACTAAATTCTAATATAAAAAGCAAAATAAAGATTGATAATGATGAGTTAGAAGAAGTTACTGTTACTACAGAAGATGGAAACATAATAGATAAAATTAATCATAGAATTAAACTTGATTGGAATGCTTTTGCTAGTAAATATGCCTATTTGTTTTAAAAAGAAATGCGTTTTACCAGTTTTTACTTAAGGATCTGAGCCTCTGACACTTAACAGAAGTGCATTACAGAGACTTTAGACCACTCACCGAAGTATGGAGAGATGTATGTTAGAAGTAACAGGAAGAGAGCGAAAATGAAATTATTGGATGAGAGAACAAACAGGTGTTACTGACATCATTTACAGAATTAAGAGTCTGAAGTGAAGTTAGGCTGGACATATCTCTAGAAAAGATGATAATAGATGGACAGTTGAAATCTTAAACTGGATTCCAAAAGGTTTAAAAGACCTAGAGAGATGACCTGTGAGATGAATGGATGAAATAGGAAATGTTCTGGTGTGATGTGAAGAAAAACTAAAGATATAAGATTGATTGAACCTAGAGAGTCATTCATTTTATAGTGGATCGATAATAGTTTGATGATGATGATGAACTTTATTGAATTTTCCAATCCTGTCTGACAGTTTTGACTGTACAACAATCTTCCTCAAAGCTTTTTTTTTTTTTTTACTGAAAAACTTTCTTTTTTTCATTTGTAAATAGATCGGACAGAAAAAGTTATGGAAGAAGATTGCTGTGTAATCGAAACTGTCAATTTAATTAGAGAATTGAATAAAGTTGAACATTTAAAGGTGTTTTAAATATTATTGCTTTTTAAATTAAAACTAATTAAGATAACCAATGTGAAAAAAGGTAGTCTAAGAAAAGAAGGAATATTTCATAAGTACTTGTTATTAAATTATAAATTATTCAACTAATTAAAATTGTATGGCTGCATTCTTTCATCTATGAAGAACCATCATGTAAATTACCTAATGTATTTTGCATGAATATTAATTTCAATTAAATTTAATTAAATCCTAACATTAATTAACTTATAAATTTTAAGACAAAGTGTGTGGGTAGTAGATTACTAGTAAAAAAATGTGCACACATTTTATTTAATTTTTAATAGAGCTAAAGGTTTTTAGATTAATGCTCAATCGAACATTTAAAAACAAAACAAAACAATGCACTGCTCATCCTACGACTTGAATGAGTGAATGTCACATGATTTGTCATATTTTACTTCTTTTATAGAATGAAATACATATTGTGTTCAATCTGCAAGTCAATGCATTTTTAATGGAATGGAATTTTGTGATCTTATATAAATCACTCATTGATATAATTTTAAAATTAAATATTATTCAAATGGTTAGATGCTCAGGAGGTCATGTCATATTTGAATACCACACATATTAAGCTCTAATCCAATAATGTTTAGCTCTCAACTCCACTCTATCACTGCATTGAACTACACAGGGCATTCTAAAGAAATACTGGAATAAATTATGTAAAACAAAATGGCAGGCAATGGAAAAATAAGTACCACAAGCAATTACCACTTAATTTAATGAATAATATTTAAATAGTGTAATTTTCACTACTGCAGTCTCATGCAAGATAAGGACTGTTTTCTATCTGCTTTTAACACCTTATGGAAGGGTGTAATAATGAATATATGACCAAAGACATGTGCATCTTGGGAATCATATATTTTTCCCCACATAATTTTGGCCATATGTTTAATATTACACTCCCCCACTCACAAGATGTCACAAGTGAATAAAAACCAGCCCTTACCTTGCGAGAGATCACTACCACTCTCATTCAAAGTAAGGACTGACTTTTATTCACTGTTGATATCTTGTGGGGTGGGTGGGAGTGTAATAATAAACATATGACCACCCTTCCATAAGGTATTAAAAGCAGATAGAAACCAGCCCTCACCTTGCATAAGGGTGTGTTCAGAAATATTATTCATTTGGATAATCACTAATCTAATGGATGACTAATAAAAATTATTAATATACTTCCATCAAGTGGTTTGTGTCAAAGTTTGGTACTTATCAATTAAACTGTAGTAATTCCCTATACAGAACAATGATAAAGATATATGTAAGAGAATGTGATGTGAGCTAACTGATGAATACTGGTTCAGTAATAAATTGATTCCCAAGTCTTTTCCACGTGGCTTTGGTCATATGTTTATGATTACTCCCTTCCAGAATGCATTAAGTGGATAGAGACAAGTTCCTATATTTGCATGAGAGTCGTGTAGTGAAAATTACACTGCCAAAATATTATTCATTAAATGGATAATCTCTAGTCTAATGAATAACTAATAAAAATTATTAATTTTCGCTTAATGTTTGGTATTTCTTAATCACTCAGGATGGGTTGGTAGAGAAATTAACGTTCATTCAAATGAAGTAATGTAACATTTGTTTATTATTAAAATATTATGTATTGTTTTATATATTAATTCTATACAAAATACAATATGGGGGGGGGTACTTTCAAACTTGAGATATTTAGATAATTCTTAGAATAGTTCTCATTGCCCTATAACCCATCCTTTCTCATGTCAGGAAAATGTAATAAATGTTTCATTGCCATCGTGTTCAGTTGCTTTATATATATATCAGTATTTTATCTTTTTTTAAAAAAAATCTAAATCTCTAATTACTGTATTATTTACCAAGGGTTCCCCTCTTTTCTTCCATAGCGTAAGCTTGTGGTTAAAGACATGTAGAGGTCCCTACTGTCGCATTTTACATGTATATTCTCGAGGTTACAGCCTTGGTAAATATTATTTACATAATCAATGTGTGTTTAATAAATTTATAATTACTGTATATAATTCTTTCAGTAGCTTTTGTTTTTTTTTTGCAGGCAATTGTGGAGTTCATGGTTTAGTAGTGGTTGCACCCTCATACTCATGCCCTAATGTTTAAATTTAGATGGGGTAAAATTGTACTTTTTTTTTAGCTCCTAAACAAGTTACAATTTTTCTTTCAGATAGCCGTTGTATAGCTAATCTAACTAGCTATCCGACTATTAGTTAGTAAAATGGGTATCTAGTTATTGGAAAAATTGCTAAAGAAGATTCATCGCCTAACAGTTCAATGGTCTTCGAGAGGGAGCAATTGATGGAAGTATATTTCCAAAGATGTGAGCTATTAAAAGCTGTGCTATCTTTTCACATTATTTTAAAAGATGCATTTTAGTTTCGATTATTATTCAGATTGTGTTGTCTGTTTTATATTTATTTTTTATTATTGATATTAACCTTTTCAATTTTATTTTGTTTTATAACATTATTAGTTTGAATCAACTACTTAACGGTTCGTATAATAAATAATTTTAAATCTGTCAAGTTAGAATTGTCATTATTTCAAACGATATATATTACATAATTTAGATATTAACAGAATTCCTAAAGTAAAATTTGGCAGCCACATTGTAAAAGAGTGAAATATTAAATTCAATAATGATTGTAAAAATATATATATATTAAATTCAATAATGATTGTAAAAAAAAGTTAAGTTCAATTTATTTGACATATAATTTTAAGTTATACTTCAAGATTAGTAATAATTTTAATGCACTAGTAAATAATTTTAGGGATTGTCAAATATGCAATATAAACTTATTCATAAAGCAAACAAGTCCAAGTAAGTTATTAAGATAATTCACAAACTAGACTCTCAAATAATCATTTAAACAAACTTGTAAATAATGCCCACCCTTTTTTTTTATCAAAACCACTTGGATCTGTCAAAATAAATTGGCCTTGATATTAAAAAAAGGTTGGGCATTATTTACAAGTTTGTTTAAACGATTCTTTTAGAATCCAGCTTGTGAATTACCTAAGTAAGGGTATTCGTACATGTTTGTTTCATTAATAGGTTTAAAGATTGGTAATCTATAATAAAAGGGAGCAAACCGCTTTCTTGGGTCATGAATAAAAACACTATGTTTTGCATTGTTCAAGAATAGAATAAGCCCACCATTCTTAAGCTTTTGATACTTATAGGCTTATCCTTGTTAACATTAATGGAAATTCACAATGAAGTTAATATACCAGTCAGTGAAAATATGACATTAATATTTATTAAATTAATAATTAGAGCAGTGCCTCTCAACCTTCCTAATGCTGCGACCCTTTAATACAGTTTTTTAGGTTGTGCTGACCCCCAACCTTTAATTTTGCTAATATGTTTTCCAATGGTCTTAGGCAACCTCTAGTCAGTGAAAAAATGACATTAATATTTGTTAAACTAATAATTAGTTAGAGCAGTGGCTCTCAACCCCCCTAATGCCGCAACTTTTTAATACAGTTTCTTATGGTGTGCTGACCTCCAACCTTTAATTTTGCTTATGTGTTTTCCAATGGTCTTAGGTGACCCCTATGAAAGGGTTGTTTGACCTTCAAAGGGTTCGTGGCCCACAAATTGAGAACCGCTGAGTTAGAGAAAGTTATTAAAATAATATTCATCCTTCTCTAATTGATTATTAGTTTAATAATTGCAAACACTATATTTCCATCTAGTATATTAATTTCATTCTGAATTTCCACCAAAGGGTAAACTCATAAACATTAAAGATTTAAAAATATGGTAATTCATGATCCTTGCTAACATACCGAATGCTATGAATTCATAGCCCAATGTATCCTTAATTACGAACACATTAACCTAGGCTTATTTCATGTTTATAAAAAAATGCTCATGGCTTTATTGCATGGGAGTTCATATGAAGTTCATGCATCAAACTTGTGAACTCTGGAATCGATCCTGGGACCTCCCAAGTCAGTGCTCTACCAACTGTGCCAACGGCCATACTGGGTTTCATGTTTATAACTGTTGATTTCCACTTGATTATTAAAAGTAAGATTCTATCTATATTGCTAATTAATTATTAATTTAAAAATTGTTAGTGCAGTATTTTCACCTGGCTAATATATCACTTTCATTCCCAATTTCCGACAATGTATATAAAACTGTATATTTTTATTAAATTGATTCTAACATCATCTAATATTTACCAACGATAAATTTGAAAATTTCCCTGGGTTTAAATATAAATTAATAATATAATGAACATAAAGCTGCAAAGATTAAATCTTCATGCTTTCATTCCAAAATGCTTTAGATTAGCCTATATAATTATATTTAGGTACAAAGATAAGATGGCCATTCTTATCTTTTAAAAAGTCTCTAACTTGCATTTGGGTTTGAGATTGACATGCCTATTCAGTATAACATTGGTGAGTTAGTAGCATGATTTAGCAGTGCATGTCATCAGCTGATTATCTTCTGATTAAGAATCAAAACCTTAAAGAATAGATGGGTCCATTCTTTTTGATTTTTGTTATAAACATACAAAATGCTATGTATTTATAGCCGGAGAAATTGTGGTTTGCTCTCCTTAATTACATTTACATTAACGTATACAGACTCCATGTTTTAAAGATTAGATATATCCAAATATTTAAAATGGCTAAAAAGTGCTTCTTTTGCCTTCTTATCACTAACTTTAATGGTTTTGATTATGATACTTAATAATTTAAGCATTTTTTTGTCTTAATAATTTATTTTTTATTAAACGCTTTTGTAATTAGAGGGATTTGAACTCAGTATTTTTCAATCTATTCATTTTTCACTCTATCTCTATCAGCTGATACACTTGACCAGACACATGCCAAAAAGATACATGATCCCCGATATATGTATTTTGTGCAGAATCAGCACTCATCAGTTGAGCTGGATCATTATTTCTCACACGTATATACAATCAGTGCTTGGGTTATACTAAGATAGCAATTTCTTAAATGTTAATAGACAGGCTTCAATCTTCTCATCCTTCTAACTATTCAATCATCCATTTCATTGAAAAACAAATGATGGAATGCTCAAAGCTCTTATTGGATTTGATATTGTAGACATACCCATGTAGACATTACATCAGTCTAATCCCTCATATTATCATTCCATTGTAAGTTTTTTAATGAAATGGATGGTTAAATAGTTGGAAAGGTGAGAAGATCAAAGCCTGTCAATTAAAGTTTAAGGAATTGCTATCTTAATATAAGCCAAGCACTGATTGTATATATGTGTGGGAGATATATTGGAAGTCGTGTATCTTTTTTGCATGGGTGCCATTGCTTGAGATGGAGTAGAGGATGAATAGACTGAAAAATCCTGGGTTCAAATCCTCTACTTACATGTATAAGAAATATTCAGTATAAGCAAATTACATACGACCTTAAAATTAATTATCATTGGTTGATTTAAAAATTTCTATCTATCATATTTTTTTCAAATTTTGTACACGTGCCAGGTATCGATGACAGTGTAATATTTTAGAGTTGTCCAGCTGCTTTTCCAGTCTTAACAGTTCTGGCAGGCTGCATTTTAAACCACATTGTTATTGGTTCAGTAATTTTTCAGTGTTGTGAAATAGATGAGGATATGTTTTTTGTTTTTTTTTTGAATATGCTTTCATCATCAAATAATTAAAATAGAAAGAAAGAAAAATGATGGTTGAAATCTTAATTTCTCTTGTTTGTTTATAACTAAATCTTTTTTTTTAAAAAAATGTTGTCTTCATAAACATAAAAATCATAAACTTCATTGTTGAAATATTTTGAAACAAAATATATTAAAAGATATTAAAAAGGCAATGATACAAATTGTTAAATAAACACAATAAAAGCCTATCATATGGAATAAATGAATATATGTATATGTGTGATAAACAGATTGGTTTGTATACAATAGTTAGATCTTTTTTTTTATTATTTATTTTGGAGTTACAGTCAATTTTTTACAAGTGAATGCTAAACCACTAAACATCACATGATCACCATTCTTTATGCTTTCACAAGTTGTTTACACAGAGGCAAAACTCCACACGGTAGTGCCACTCACTGCCAGCCAGAGTAATCAATGAATGGAGGAAGGTTTGAAGCTAGAAACTAGTCTGGGGATTTGGGATATGAGTAGGCACTAGATAGGAATTTATGCACAAACCTTTCTGCATCCATTGATTACTCTGGCTTGCACTGAGTCAGGCTACTATATGGAGAGTTTTTTTTTTTCTCATATGTCATAGCATCAGCCGGGAAGCGAACCCGCTAACCAGGGACAACTGCTTGTAAAGTCTCTGTGTAATTGCTAAATTTATAAAAAATAGATGTTTTATCTATCTATTCATTTTTTGCGTGAGGTTCGGGCAATTCTCATATTCTTATTTGTGTTTTAAGATAGGTGATAGTTTTTACAGTTTGGGATTATTCATCACTAACATAGAATCTAATAGGCATAAAATTTATATTGGGCATTACTGTAATAAAAAATCTGGAAGTCATAAAACATATTTTAAAAATAAAGTCAGCATTTTTTGAGCTAAAGGTTTTTTTTTTTTTCTACAAATAATTAAAAAGAAATAGTAGGAAAAGTACTGATGCTTTTGCAGGAACAGCAAAGAAGATGAGAAAAAAGTAAGTGTTTGAGGAACCTGAACTCTTGATTGAAGCACAAATGATCGTGTTTGTTCATGTCATGGGATGATCTATTTCATTAGAAAAGTGTAAGAGGGTGGCCAGCAATGGGATAGGTTGATTTCATCATCACAATAATATAGGTGACATTTAACAGACCTAAAAAATCAAAAATTGTAAGAATTCTGGGGAAAGGCTATATATGTGGTCACCAGCTATTTATGTTATTTGAGAGTGGTATCTCTTAATAAAAATATTAGCGTATTCTTCCCAAAGTTATTTTTTTACTTATTTGAGGAAATCTGTTCAGATCACTTTTTTTAAAAAAAAATTCAGTAGTCGTTTTCTTCTTGCTATCTAATGATCTTATATTAATGGGAGTCCATGCTTTAACAGTTGTTTATTATAAAGTCTATTACTGTAATTATGCATATATATTTGAATGTCATTTTTATTTCCCCCAAAACTTGTTACTTTTAAGTAATTTTTTTTTAAATTTATTTTTTAAAATAATAATAACAATTGTAATAATGATTATTATAAATATCTTCTGATACTTGGAACTTTATCCCCATGTGGCCTCAAGAGGTACTGTTTTCCGTGTCAATCACAGAAATATTCAGAATAGGGGGCCAAAACCAGCAATAAAAGTTCTGGCTACTAGATGGCGCTGTTCACCATGTGTATGCACAGGAACCTTATGCCATGTAGCTGCCAGCACTACTGCCCGCTTGGTGGTGCTGATATCCATATGTAAACACATTTAGCTTACATCGTCTGCTACCAGCAATCTAGCCCACTATGTGGCGCTGTTTCTCCATGTTACGCACTGAAAAACTGCACCGTTTAGAAGCGATATTGATACTCGCTTCAGTAGTGTTGTTTTATATGCACATTCTTAAAAGTTCGATAGCATATAATGTAAAGGGGTGATTAATTTAGAAACCACAACTATTTAAATCTGCTTTCAAACTTAATATTGTTACCGTTGTTATTGTTTTGTTTTGTAGTAGTAGTAGTAACAGCAATAGTAATAGTAGTAATGTTATTATTGCCTGTAATGGAATATTGTTCATTAATATGGAATACTATTAAATTATCACTTATAAAAAAAACTACAATATATGCTGTAAATTTTCTATCATAATTAATACAGAGGATGCCTATATACATTTGTTTCATCTGAGATTAATTCAGTGATTCAGGATGTGAAACTTCTTTATTAAGTACCATGGAAAAAATCTTTTTTTCATGACTGCATTTCAAAGATATTAATATTGTATCGTATATGTACAAGGGACAAAAACTTAATTTACAGTGATAAATTCATATTTGCATATATTTGTTCTGTCCGTCTGCATAACAAAGTAGTTTATTTATAATCTAAATCTGAGTACTTCGTTGAAGTTCACCATAAATTCAGCATAAAGTGAAATTTCACTTAAAGTGAAATTTCACTTTATGCTGAATTGCATTATATAGACTTCCAAATCTTTTTTTTTAAAAATATTTTAATGACATTTAGATATTTTTTTGGACTTAATTTCTTTTATTATTATATTATTTACTTATAAAATGTTTGTTTAAACATGTGTACTTGCATAATATCTAACACATTTATTTTTTAATGTTTTTTTAATTGTTGAAATATGAATGGAATTATTATTAATAATAAATTTGGTTCATCAAGCCATATACATGAGTGTGTAATGCATATCAGTAATTAACAATTGTCTTTGACACTATATGGCATTTTAGCCCGAATCTGGGGGTCTAATCAGGTGACCCTAGAAATTAATTGGTTCTCCCTCCCTCCCTTAATACATCGATATGGTGACCAAGTATTGTTGCAGGTGATTACCTATTCATTAATTTAAACATTTGTGTCTGGTTTGTTCCTTATATTTGTGTTTTGACATGTTTTAGATATATTACTTACATCTGAGTGTGTGTTTAATAATCGCATGTTACTATTACAAGTATTCACTTTAGAAGGAAATATTTGTTTTGTTTTTTATATTTCTACTTAGTAAATTGTCTATCATCGTAATTAAAAAAATAAAGTAGTTACAATTTTCACCTGAATGTTTAATAGAGCTCAAAACTGAAAGTAATTGAGGTGAAGGGTACGAAATTAAAAGTTAAAAGAAAAATTGAAAGTTGCCAAGGACCTTGAGTTTAATGTCTTTGATCAACTAACTAATTAATTATTCATGCAAAAGAAGTTTTTTTAAAATGAATTTTTTTTATCATCTTTCAGATTTGCTTCTATATTTATTTACATTAAGTTGTCAGCATGTTATCTGACTGGCTAATTTCAATAGAATATTATGGACAAGTGACAAAATTCGATCATCATCATTGCTAGTATTTTGCAGTTGCTTGCCACACTTTTTATCATAATTAATCACAATTTTTAGAGCCACATTTTAAACTTTAATAAACCATACTCTAGCATTATTAAATAAATAAAGAATCGAATGATTGATCGTTCCGGAAGTCATGCACAGGAAGTAATAAGTCGAACTTCGATTTCGGAATCTTTAGCTCTTGAATCTGTTACTTTATTCCTATCCTAAACGTGAGGACGCATAATAGAAATTAATATATATAGTGAGAGGTTTTAAAAATCTCACAGCTTCGATTCCGGAACTTTTAACTTCCGAGTTCGTTACTCTGCGATTGCGCTAAACGGCAGGGAACGCTTAGCGATAATAATAATACTGGTAAGTTGTAGAAGATTTCAAAAGAGGTTGCGGTAGATAAAAACATTCCAGAAATCAAAGATTTGAATAAATCGCTTGACTGCATATGCACTTTCACTACGAAGATCTTGACCTATTTATATCTAGTTCATTGTTATTATTTTTTTAAAGGAAGAAAAAAAATGATATAAGATTCACGTTTTAAAATGTTTTTAGAAGAGATGGCGGAAAAAGTCTTTCCAGTTCCTGACTCGGAAAGGTAGTGTACTAATGGCGAGGCTCCAAAATAAGTCGATCGGGAGGGGGGGAGGGTAATAACAAAAGAAAATTATTCACATTTCTTAAGTTTTCCAATCCTTGTCAAGTTCCAGAGATTGATTTTGTTTAATTATTTTAACAAAGAAGAATCATTATTATGTATACTTTTTTCCCCCTCATGTGTCATAGCATCAGCCGGGAAGCGAACCCGCAAGCCCGGGACAACTGCTTGGAAAGCAGCTGTCGCTGACCTCTCGACCATCAATGCTTGACTATTATATATACTTTTTGTATATTATTTGAAAAAATTGATAAATAAAAAACTATTAATAGTAAAAATAATATTAATGTAATAAGTTCAAAAAATGTTTTATTTAAAAATGATTGTAAAGTAATATTGATTCGTAGTAGAAATGAAGGTTACCGAAATTAATTTCAATCTACAATCAATAAGTAAAATAGGTAATCCAATGGGTTTATTATTCGGGAGTTCATCGGAAGTACGAGCGCCGGAAATGGTAACGCTGGAATCGAACCAATGACTCTACGTTCCAGAGTCTGACGCGCTATCATGCAAGTCTGTAATTACAACCATAAATAAAAGGATCACAGCTTTTGAAGAACAAACTATTAATACTATTTCAGTTCTGTCACTTCTCGTAAGTTTGGGTAATAGTTAGTGCTTGTTAAATCATTATTCTGTGTTGTCTTATCCATTACTTTCGATTAGTTTTTGGCATTGGCCTTCATCAGTGAGAAGATATGTATCCAAAACTTCTTGAGAGTAAAGGCATAAGCCAGAAACAAGTCTGGACGTATGGATAGGATGACACTAAGGGTTTAATAAGCGTCTATAAATTATTCCATCTTTGAAATCCTTAGTATAGTATTAAGAGAGTTTACTCCTGAGCTATACAAAACTGCCAAAATGAATGCCTCACCTAGACACTTGGGTTATTTATTTAGCTTCAGTTTGGAAATATTCCTTGATAAGGAATAGATAAAAGGTACTTCACCCTTTAAATGGTCTGGTGAAAACTATTGACCTTTCCAACAACTCCATGCAATAATTACCATAAAGAACACAGAACAACTTATCAAGTTTACTAATTTCCTGTTGATGTCCTGTGTAGTTTAGTGCAGTGGTCGGGCGACAGATCTCAGATCGTTTCCAGGGTTGTTTCTTCCATACTCAAACTTATGAACTCTCGCAATAAAGCAATTTGATTATTTATTTTATTTATTGTCTGATCTTAAAAGTTTGGGTGTTTTCCCCCCTTTGTTTTTTAGCTAAGAATAGCTACATACTCGTAAAATAAAAATGTCAGGTTTGAAGCAGTGGCAGACTCTGGTGATCAAAGTTTATGAATTGCAGCGAGCGATAAACCATTTGATTATTTATTTGCAAAATAATCAAATGGTTAGTTGGGTGTCATGTGATGTTCAAGTACCAGAAATGTCAGGTTGATCCTTGATACAGAAATCTTTATAGATCTCGAGCACATCAGATAGATATGTTATCCTTTATATCATATAACTTTTGTATATATTTTATATATTTAATTAGATGGGGTTTGACCCCAGACTTTCAAGCTCCCTTCAATCATTCACTCCATCTTATACAACCGATTCACATGATGACATATATGTGAAAAAGATAAATATCTCCAATATATGTATTTTGTGCTGAACCAGCTCTCATTAGTTGCTCCAGATCATCATCTCTCACATATGTATATAACAACTGCTCAGTTTATATTAAGATAGCAAATCTTCTTCACTCTCCAATTCTTAGGCCATCCATATCATTGAATATCTAATGTTGTTGTCATATCTGACCCTGTCTTCAGAAGTGGACTATTCCAGATTCCTTGCCTGATTGGCTATCACCCAATTGCTATCCAAAGGGATTAAAACCTTCACTGGGGTTTGTGCACTGAATTCACATGTTTCCAGTAAGGTAGGGGATCTGCCTTTAAATAGTCAGCCTTTTGGAGGCAAGGTAGAGAGCAATTACTTCTGTTAACCTGAATGACAGAACGTGCTCGCCATTAAACCTTCTGCCATCAGCAAAGGTATTTATCTAGTCATTATTGAGTTGTTCACGCAGTGAGGCAAGTCCACCTATGGATTGGAAACTGCTACATCTGAACTAGAGTCGACTCGAGGCAAGCTAACTACATAGCTGGAAGAGTCTTACCAGAATTCACGACGCAGGCTAATCATTAGCTGGAAGCGAGTTCCTTACTCCGCACGACTATCTCAGCATTGAAGCATATCAACTGTATTTGTACATTTGTTTAACTAATGTGTGTATATATTTTGTAAAGAAAAAGAAAAAAAATATTTAATTTTGTATAATTTATTAAATTTATATGAGATTATGAGGAAGTGAGAAAGGTGAGAACGCAGGGTTCTTGAAGAATGAATAATTTTATTATTAGATTTAATTTTATTTTATCTTTTAAAGGTGTTTTTTTTATATTTATTTTTATATATTGAGGAGAAAAATCGAAATTACTAATAAATTGTACATATTAATTGCTGAATAGTTGTTCTTTTTGTATCTGTTGGTTTGGAGAATAGCCTGCAAGTCTAACCAAACACAACAGATGTCATGTTCAAAGCCATTGTTTGCCAAATTTTGTTGTGTCATACCAATAATAATGCTACTGTGATAGCAGAAAACTAGTTAAAATAAATTATAAAAGTTATTTATGTTGACTATATTTATTTACTTATTTATTTATGGTTAGATTTATTTATATCATTTGTTATATTTATGTTTCAACATCTGCTTGGGATTCTTAGATTCTCACTAGATTAAAACATCAAATTGAAATGTCATTAATGATTTTAAGGCAACATTCTTGATTGATTTTATGTATTAATATTGATTTATTTTGTAATCATATAGTAACTGCAACAGTATATGTAAGTATAACTAACAATTGGAAATGTATATCTGTTTGAACTTCATTATTAACAAATCTGTTATGTCTGTCTTTCATCATTATATCTTAATTAATATATTTTAAATAGTATACATTGTTACTTGATACAATTAGTTTCTCCCTTTTCCAGTGAATTTAGTTCAAAGTCTTTTTGTGAATATGATTATTTTTACAAAATATTTGTATGATAGTTAGTAAAAGAGAAATATGTTAATGTTTACACCTGAATTTTATTCATATTTGTTTCGTTTTTAAAAATTGCAAGAAGTTTGCAGTAATGGTCAAAATGAAACTGTGATTGGGAATATTCTGCCAAACACCATTGTACAGAACTTATCTAATATTTCAATAAATATTAAACAAAACAGGTGACATACTACACTCTTGCTTAACTCCACTTTCCATATTCACTTCATCAGTCACATTACTCCTAAATCTATCTTTTATCTTTTGACCATTATACTTATTCCAAATCAATAATCTTTCTTTCCAAAATACTCCTTTATTTCTTAAGATGGACATCAGTTTATTCCAGACTACTCTATCAAATGCCTTTTTAAAATCCACAAAACATATAACAATTTCTTTATCTCTCTCAATATATTTTTCTGCAATTGTTCTAACAATACCAGTAGCATCTCTTGTGCTTTTCCCTTTCCGAAAACCAAACTGTTCTTCATCAATGTAATAATCTACCTTCCCATTAATCCTTTGAGTTAAAATCCTCAATAAGATACTTTAAAAGCATGAGACAATAAACTTATTGTTTTATACTCTTCACATTTAGCAGTTTTCTTCTTTTTAGCAATTGGAATCATTATAGTTCTTAAAAAATCTTCAGGCCAAATTCCACTATTATATACAAATTGCAAAGTCCAACTGTTTCCTTCATAGTAAATTCTCCCATTTCTCTCAAAAAATTCTATAGGTATTGCATCAAATCCATCAGCCTTACCATTCTTCATTTGTGTGATTGCCTTTCTTACTTCATCTGGCAATATGTCCATAACTTCATTGCTATCAGTTAATCTCTTTCCATTCTACGTCCATACCTCTATCATTTATTTCAACACCTTCATTTTCAAGTTCATAATTAATAAAATTATTTTCTCTACTAAACAGACCCTGAGGATATTCTTCTCATCTTTTTAATATATCATTACTACCAGTTAACCTCCTTCCACCCTTATGTGCAATCTCACCTGCTACCCATGTCTTTTTCTCTCAAGTTCCATCTCATCAATTTTTATTTTTGACACAAAGGAAAGTTTCTCTCACTTTTCCCCTTAACAAAAGGTCAAAAGTAAAAAAAAAAAAAAAACCAGTCAAAAATAAAATCAGATGTTCTCTGCTGATCTTGGCGTCTAATTGCCTCAGACTCTTGTTCTTGAAAATAAAATACAAAGCAGGATGATCATCAATATATTAGTAAAATTTAACATTTGGTAAAACAAAAAATTAACCTGACTTTGCTTTAACTTATTAGCAGAGAACATATCGGACAAATTTTAAAAAAATGTAGATGCGTTGGACCATTTACAACTACTTTGAATTATTCCCTTTTTTATAAATATGCAAAAAATAAATAAATGTAAATGTAAAACATTTGCGACAGTTAAAAATAAACAGAAAAAAAATCTTACTAGTATATATAATATAATTACAAATTATATATTATTGTATGTGGATAAAATATATGCACATACCATCATCATTTCTTTCACAATACATGTATATAGTTCATACCAGACTTATCATTGTCATAATAGCGATAAATGCACTCTAAATTAATAGCCACTAATATTTTCTATATATATGAGTTGTAGCTTTAGCTACAGCCAACTTATGCTGGGCCACTCCAAGAATGCCTGTCACAATACATATATAAATTAATAAACCATTGCAAAAAATGGAATATATAAATTGTAAATCAAAATTACTAATTTATGCATAAGATGGAAAATTTTAGACCTTTTTTGTTTCATAATGAAAAATTATGTCCTTATGTGTATGATAAATTAGAAAATATTGAGATATTTGCCAAGGAATTGCTTGATGTTGGTTATAAAATAAACCAGATTAACAATAGAATACTTTATGTCAATTTAAAGTGTTATAATGGTTTAAAAGAGTTGAAGATTGATAGTAAAAAATGGATATTTATTTCATATATTTCAAATGCTCAAGTGAAATTTTTTAAGGATATATATATATAAGAATGTATTTAATCTTTTATTCTGTGTATTAAATAATATTAATAAATTAGTGAATAATTCTAAATATGTCATACCTATCAAAAAGAAAAGTAATATGTATCAATTTTTTTGTAGATGTATGTTATCATATGTAGGTGAATTGAGGTATAGTATTGAAAAAAGATTAAAAGAGCATAAATTGTTACACAAGTATGTGAAAAATAATAATGATTGCTTCAGTTTTCTTGAATCATGAAAGAACATGTAAATGTGAATTTAAGTTTGATATTGAAAGTGTTAAGATTCTTCATGAAGAGAGAAACCATAATAAAAGAAAAAATAAGGAGACAATTTTAATAAATAGGAAATAAAATGAATTTAATTAATAGACAAGCTGCTAGCATTAAAATTCGGGATTCATGGGATTTGAGTTGATGATGTTTGCTTCCGTTTTATTTGAATTTAATGGCAGTTGAGGCAGGTTAAGGAATTAACCAAAAGTACTTCTGCAGATTGAAAGTCTGTTTATAATAGTTTATTACCATTATATTTATTGTGTTTATTGTTATATATATATATATTAGGATGGTTTGATGGATGGTATACTTTACAAAACAGAACTATAGATATGTTTTTTTGTTGAAGACTGGTATTTTGGCCATTTGTGGATTGTCATTGAGTCTCCTTATGCAAATGACATCGTATCGTCTTTAGTTGTTTATGATTTCACCTTATTTAGATAGTTATTAATTTTTTAATTGTTTATTCATTTTAAAAAGAAAATATATATATTTTTTGTTTTATAGAATGCCGGATTTGCAGTTGGGCAAGCGTGTTTCTTTAATGATGATTTGTATAAAGAATTAGAACCTGCAATCCCAAGCCTGGTAAAACTCCTAGGGGATCCTGTAGCCAAAACTCGAACAAATTGTATTGGTGAGCATATAAGCTTTGACACTACTTTCACAAAAAAAAAAAAAAATTACTATTTATGACAATATATTTTTTTTATTTCTGATTTTCCTCTTGATAATAGGTGTTTTATATATATTTACACATAAATAAAACAAGGGAGATTATGTAGCAGGGATGGCCAAGTTGTCAACCGTGGTCATCTAGTTGACCGCGAAACTGATGTGAACATTGATGAATTATAGTGATAAATTCAGAGCTGATTTGAATATAAAAAATAAAAAAAGTAAAAATTCAAAAGTATTCTCTTTTAAAAGTAGTTAAATTTAAAATAACATCTGTTGTTATTGTCAATCTCAAAAATAAACCCAAGTTGATGTGTTCCCCAAAGAGAAATGAAAATAACTTGTCCTGGAGAAACAAGGATTTTAATAAACTGATTTTAAAACAAAGAAGTTGTGAACTTTTTAAAACACTTCATAAAGTAATTTAATAAATATTTTACAAAGAGACATGGACAAATTGTAATGCTATAAGGAGTTGAGGTAATTTAATAGTAAGTCGTATAAAATATCTTCAACAGTTTGTATCTTATTGAAAAAAATTCATCAGTTCATATCTTTTAAATACATTACCAATATTTCTGAATATCTAAAAATCTTTATAAAAAAAACCACCAATTCATAAGTACATTTCTAAAAAAAAAAAATACTTCAAGCCCTTATTTTTTTTTCATTCTGGTTTTCATTCCAGAAAAAAATAACGTTTTTTTCCTAGTTTCCGGTTCAAAGCTCTGAAAAACACATAGTTGCCCTTAGGTACACTTTCACCTAAAAAGTTGCCCCAATGTGTAAAAGTTTGGTCACCTTTGTTATGTAGCAATAAATATTGCATAATTTTGGCAATGTTTTATTGTCTTCCTCAGTCTTATAGTGAAACTATAATATACTTCGTATTAATATACACTATTTATATTATATGCTATCAAAAATATATATATAAATAAATAACAAAAATATAAACAAACAAACAAATAAAAAGTTTAAATTCTTAAAGTTCATCCGTTCTACTACTCGCAACAGCTATCTTGAATGTTATATGTGATCATCTTTATTAATAATAATTAAGTTAAAAGCATACATATGTTTTTATTTAGATGTGATACAGTATTTGTGTAATAAAATGTTTCTTAATTTAAAATAAGAATGGTAAAATATTCTTGCATTGTGTTAGAAAGCTTAAGGTATGAAGAGTTAATTGAAATATGAAATAGGAAACAGAAAATAAGGGTGACTATAAATTTCAATGCTTATACAGACTTAAAAACATCAAAACAATTATAGATATTATCTGGTGCTAATAATGACACTTCCATAGGGGGAAAAAGTTATTGAAGAAAAAAATATATCATTTAAAGTGTGTTTGATTGCAATGAAAATCGGACACTTTACTGTTCATTTTATTAAAAAAAAATCAAGATACATTCATTACATTAAGTTTGGTTACTTTTTGAATGAATGTGGTCAATAAGTGAAAACCATTCAGTAAATATTTATATAAATGTATTCTCTCAATCTATTATTATTAACTATATTATTATTTTTAATTTTATTATGCATACTATTCACATCTAATGTAGTTTGTATTATATATATATATATATGTATGTGTGTGTTTTTAATTCAACCAACTCTTTTGCCATCTTGTAGGATGTTTTAGTAATCAATAGATGTTGGATCTGAGCACTTATTAAATCCTTATCCAGTGCTTTCATATCCAGAGATTCCCAGACTAGTTTCTAGCTTTTGGCTTTCATCAGTGAGGAACTTTATGAATAGCACAATTGAATCTTTTAAATGTAATTGACTTTTCTTCTAGCATTTACTTATTACTTTTTATTATACCATCAAGTTACCAGCTAAAATTGAAAAACTTTTAATTTTTTCAATCCAAGCCTATTTTTTTGCATAATTATATAGATCTGGAACTGATTCAATATGTATGTATTATGGTGACCTTAGTTTTTCTATAATCTTTCTCACCTTTATTTTTTAGCTGAAATTGATACAAAACCAACAATACATCACATGACCAATAAAACATCACATGACCTTAGCTTACCCATATTGTGTTATTCATTAACAAATTCTTTTATTTATGGTACTCTTGTCATCTTGTGAACGCTTTAATAATCATTAGTAAACTTTACTCTCAAAACTGTATAACCATGTGAGCAAATAGATTTGGATTGAAAGAAAAAAAGGTTCTCAGTTTGGGTTGGTAACTTGATAGAATAGCTAAAAATAAAAAATGGCTGCTGGATGGGAAAGTGTATTGTTCAAAAATCCAAAAGCTCCTCATTAATAAAGCCATATCTGGGCATATTTGAATGGGACTGGCATCACTAAATATATATTCATTAAGTACTACAGCAAAACAGTAGTGAGAATGGAAGCACTTGCTTATGAATAGCAATATGTGTAAGCTAAGGCCATGTGATTTTTGGATCATGTGATGTATATATATATGTATGTGTTGAAAAATGTTGTATACTTACAGTTCAATAACAATAAGTATTTTCATTGTAACAAAGCTATGTAAGTGAAGTTTGGAACAAATAGCAAATGTTGCGGCTCCACTATATATTATTAACAATAACATACTCTGACGAGGGTAATAAAACTTCTTGAAAAAGAAATTTATTTATTAAATAATGTTTGTTGTTATGTAATCTTAGTTTTAATCATTTCTTCATTTACATATAAAAAGACATAAGGTAATTTGTATTGTTAATCTTTTCATTCTTGTTTGTAATAAATTGGCTGAATGGTTTCTAACATTGGTGAAAGAAAAGGGGTAATCCTGACTTTTAGCGTCCCGAACAATTCGCCCTCTATTTTTAAAAAAATTAACTAACTACTTTTTCACACCTAAAAAAAAAAGTGTATGTAACTATAACCAAGTGTAAATGCTAATAAAAAAAGATTAAAAAAAATACTTACATTTACATGCGTATTTTTCACGTATAGCGGTCTTTGCTGTATATAGAACTGTAAATAAATGACGTATATTAACTGTAAATGTTTTTCCGTAAAGAAGAATAAATAACAAGAAAAGAAACTTACATTTTTAGGAGTAATTGGAAGCCACCCAAGCGAGGAAATGCACGAAAAGGTCGTCGCGTGCGTGCAGATTTCTGAAAGAAAATTCCTGCAGGTAGGATGAGAACAAAGGTGTGCTCATCCCAAATTGGTATTTTAGCTTATGCTTTGCGACAGAGTGGACATAGGCAGAATTCCATGCGGTCAAGCAAAAGTAGTTCAGAATTTGTCACGTGTCAAAAAACCAATTCACATTTAGGATCCGGGTGTCGAACTCTGTCATTCTATATATGTAATTTCAGAGTATATGTAACTATAAATTTATTTTTTACACGAACATCAATAAATCAAATGGATGTAATTGCAGAGTATATGTAACTATAAATGTCTTTTTTACATGAAGATGAATAAATAAAATGGATGTAACAAAACTTAATTTTTAGGCTCTATTTAGTCTCACGCAAAGTTGCTATAAAAATTATGAACTACTGTACTTTGGTCATTTGTGACACGTGACAAATTCTGAACTACTTTGCTTGACCGCGTGGAATTCTGTCGTTATAAAAAATGGACGGATCCTAAATATGAGTTTGTTTTTTTGTTATTGAGTGTTCTTTATGTAAAAACATTTAGAGTTAATATACGTCATTTGTTTACAGTTCTACATGCAGCAAAGACCGCTATAAGTGAAAAATACGCATGTAAATGTAAGTATTTTTTTTAACATTTTTTTTTATTAGCATTTACACTTGGATATAGTTACATACACTTTTTTTTTTAGGTGTGAAAAAGTAGTTAGTTCATTTTTTTAAAAATAGAGGGCGAATTGTTCGGGACGCTAAAAGTCAGGATTACCAGAAAAGGTTTATTATATTTATTTATTTTTATTGGTTTTCCAAACCGAAAGGACACTCAGCTACACTTGATAAAAATAAATAAATATAATAAATCTTTTCTTTCGCCAATAATGTTAGAAACGTTTCGGCCAAGGTATTAAAAAAGGCATAATATGTATTTCCATTTTATGATCATATATAATAATAACGTGATAGGCTGAAACCTTTGACAGATGCACCTTAAAAATGCTTATAGTATATAAATTGCCTGTTCTGACTTTATAAAATCAAATTCAAATAATTGTTCATTTTAACGGTCAAATAGCAATTCTAACATTTTTATTTTATTGTAATAAAGTTAATATGCCAACACTATAAATTGTAGGTAGTAACTTTCTATATGTACAAAGATAAATCCCACCTAACGGCAATCCAATATATATGTCCATTTGTGATTGTGATATTGATTCGGGAAAAACCTTCATATACTTTGTGAGTTGCAGAAAATTATAGTCATATTTGACCCTGCCTTCAGAAGTGGACTATTCCAGATTCCTTGCCTGATTGGCTAGCACCTAGTTGCTATCCAATGGGATTAAAACCTTCACTGGGGTTCGTGCACTGAATCCGCGTGTTTCCCGTAAGGTAGGGGATCTGCCTTTAAATAGTCAGCCTTTTGGAGGCAAGGCAGAGAGCAATTACTTCTGTTAACCTGAACGGGAGAATGTGCTCTCCATTAAACCTTCTGCCATCAGTAAAGGTATTTATCTAGTCATTATTGCGACATCCATGCAGTGAGGCAAATCCACCTACAGACTGGAAACTGCTATGTCTGAACTAGAGCTGACTCGAGGCAAGCCACCTACATAGCTGGAAGAGTTACCAGAACTCACGATGCAGGCTAATCATTAGCTGGAAGCGAGTTCCTTACTCTGCACGACTATCTCAGCATTGAAGACTATCAACTGTATTTGTACATTTGTTTAACTAACATGTGTATATATTTTGTGCTAATAAATTGTACATATTAATTGCTGAATAGTTGTTCTTTTGGTATCTGTTGGTTTGGAAACGAACCTGCAAGCCTAACCAAACACAACACATAAACACGTAATTTCCCTGCAGTCATGTGATTAGCTTTAAGAAAATTGCATCAAACCAGTGATTGCACTGCTATTGATATAACTATATACCATACTACATTATAGCTATAATTAAAATTTTTACTACATGCTATTAATGATATAACTGTGCAGTCCATATCTACATATAATACTAATTTAATGTATTACATTGTAGCGGTGATAAAACTTCTCTTAGAAATAGTGTATACAATAAATGTGTATGCTTAATTGCTATTTTAATACTCAATAGATGATATAAACACAAACAAATTAATTGTATCACCAGCAGTATAATTGTGCGGTGCTTATTTAACATATAACACTCTTTAATAACCAACAATATAGCTACAATAAAAGTCCTTCTTATGAATAATGTTTATAGTATTCATTACTACTACTTTCATGTGTAAACGCGAATCAAAATGTTTGTGCTGCCGGTATTATAATTCTGTAATATATATAGAAGTATCGCTGTAAGTGATTTGGTGAAATAAGTATTAGACTCTGGAGTGTACAATCTTCGGATCAATTCTGTTCTAGAACTTCCGGCATTTGAACTTTGCAAGAACTCTCGAGCTTCTAGAACTTCCGGCATTTGAACTTTGTAAGAACTCTCAAGCTTCTAGAACTTCCGGCATTTGAACTTTGTAAGAACTCTCGAGGTTCTAGAATTTCTGGCATTTGAACTTTGTATGAACTCTCGAGCAATGGAGTCATTTGATTACTTATTTATTTTTTATAGTATTGATTCATAATTATCAGGATCAATTCCGGTTCTAGAACTTCTGACATTTGAACTTTGTATGAACTCTCGAGCAATGGAGTCATTTGATTATTTATTTATTTTTTATAGTATTGATTCATAATTATCACGAAACCCATCATTATCTTAGCACTCTTTTTTTTCTCTTGTTCTTCCAGAGTTAGGTCGATTAGTGCTTATTTGCATGTCATTACTAATGTAGTATATAATAGTAAAATAGCTTGGTTTTTTTAATAGTTCAATAGAGAGCAAAGGTTGCTTGATCGGTCATTCATTGTTTAATAAGATTTTGAGTGGTTTTTTAATCCTTGTTTTATTCTAGTAGATAGATATCCATTTACTGACTAATGGTGAATGCTTAGCTGGGTTGGCTATGGGCTAGCTATCTGAAACAAAATCTTAAATCTTTTGCAAAAAAATTTACTTAGTCTTATTTGAACCCTAAGTTGTAGGCATGGTATGCAAATACATTATCTCTTACCTACTTAATCCTTTAATGTAAGGTATAGATATATGTGTTTCAATAAAAATTCAATTAGTAAATGATTATTATTATTGCAAATATATATACAATGTTGTGGGTTTTTTTTTTTAAAAAAATTATATTTAGAGGTGTATAACATATCCTGATTTGTTATATACTTTTTTTTTTTTTTAAAAAAAAAAAAAAGCTTCTGGGAATTGTAATTATTAAAATATTTTGCCACAGAGAATATGTATTTTTAGAAAGATATAATCATTATATAAGACTATTTATATACTTTATTATTGCATACTATTTATGGTTTAATTACTTTATAAGGTGAAAACTATAAAAAAGAACATAAAAACTTACTCCCTTATTTTTTTTATAGCTGTTAGCATTCAAATAAAAATTAAAAGTGTTTTCTGTGATGTTTATTTTTTAAATTTTATTGTATGAAATATTTATTACGTGAAATACTTTTAAGATTTATATATATATAAAAAGTAAAAGTTCCAAGACGATTTTAAAACTGTTTTAGAAATATCTATATGAAACACATTATTGATTGCTCTGAGTGGGGAATTATCTTACCTTGATGGTGATGTTAATTATGACTGTTTCTAGTCTTTCTAATGTTATTATATGAAATCTTATACCTGCAAAAACATAAGTACAGTAGTTAAAGAAGTGCCTCTGGCTCAGGAAATCTGATTACCCCCAGGGTAGAAATATCAAGGAAAGTTAAAACTTATTAATCCATGACCCTGAGGTCACTTTATCTAAAATAATTGGCAACGTAAAACAATTAATTATACAACTGGATTCAAAGCTAAAATTAGCATTTGAACTCAAGGACTAATTTGAAATTATTTAACTAAATTTGTACTGGAAAAACTTTACAAACTAATATTGAAATGATCAATATAACATTATCATTTTCAAACATTGCAGGATAATGGTCTTGCTATGTTTAATCGAGGTCTCCTATTTATAGCCTCTTTGCTCCATATGACACTGCTAAACTTCCTTAATTCACCCATTAATCTAAGTGGTGTCTTTCTAGGTGTTTTACAATCTCTTGAGATCCAGTTTAAAACTTCAGCCATCTCTCCATACTGTGTTGAGTGGTCTGAAGTCTCCATATTGTTCTTCTAGTAAGTGTCCAAGTCTCAAATCTATAAGGATTGATAAATTTTCTTTTCAAATATGTAGACATATTTCTTTTTAATTTTGTTATTTCTTCAAAATCTCTCCACCCAAGTTTAATTCTATGACTAATTTCACATTTCCATCTGTAATAATAAATCTTGGCAAGATATATTGCTAACTTCTTTTAATTCATTGTTATCAATCATTATCAATAAAATATCATCATTAAAACAGTGGAAAACTCTCCATACAGTAATGCCACCCAGTGCAAACTATAGGAATCAATGGTTGCAAGGTTTGTGCATAAAATCCCTATCTTGTGCATACTCATCCAATATCCCCAGACTAGTTTCTAGCTTGTGGCTTTCATCAGTAAGGGGCTTTGGATAAAATATCATCATCTGATAAAAATACTTAGTGTAAAATTGCTGTAAATAGTTTTGGTGATATGGGATTATATCCTATTGTGCATTCTTCTCAGTGTTAATCTTCTTAGTAGCGTCTTAGAGTTTATTTTCTTTCTAGTCTTCTTTAGTTCTGAATTTGGGGTAATTTTGATTATAAATATATAATTAATTTTTTTCATCATCATTTTACTAACCAGATTTATAATGGATGTAGAGAAATTTGGTAGAATAAGTGAGGTTTATAAAGCAAATGAGCATGTGGATGATAAATTTTGTGTATTTGAATTAATACCCTGCATGGTTTAGTAGGGAGATGGAATGTTGGGCTCTGGAGTATTAGCCCCTCAGGCCAATTCTAGTTCTGGCACTTGTGACATTTAAACTACTTATGAACTCCCGAGCAATAGATCCATTAAATTAGTTTTTATTGTAAGTGTTAAAGTTGTGTAGTGAAAATTATGCTACAGAAATATTATTCATTAAATGTATAGTTTCTAGTCTAATGAATGACTAATCAAAATTATTAATATATTTCCATTAAGTGATTTGTGTCAAAGTTGTGAGGCCTAAGTTTTTAAATGGTAGTAATTGGCTATCTATGTATATATACTGAACAATGATAAAAGTATATATAAGAGATTGTGATCTGGGCCAACTGATAAGTGCTAGTTTAGCACGAAATGTGCATCTTGGTGACCGTACATTATTTTCACATGTCTTTGTTTATATGTTTATGACTACACCCTTCCACAAGATGTAAAAGGGGTTAGCAGCCAGTCCCTACCATGCATGAGAGTAGTGTAGTGAAAATTACACTCTATAAATATTATTCATTGAGTGAAAAAGTTGGAATCATTTATTTAATCAAGATTGTAAAGTTATAAATAGTGAGGGACTGGAATTTATGGATTAAATTTTAAAAGTAGACTTACTTTTGATGAGTAAAGGCAAAAACTTTTCATACAATAGTGCCCCGGGAAGTGCAAGCAGAGTAATCAATGGATGCAACATCCAAACAAATTAGTTTGGATTGAAAGCATTAGTGTGTTTTCATTTTGGATTCATAGCTTTATAGTTAACTAAAAAGGTAAAAGGTGCATGCTAGAGGGTTGCATTAAATCCTAAGATCTAGGTGCAATGCTCTCAGGTTCAAAGCTCCTGATGAAAGCCACAAGCTAGAAACTAGTCTGGGGACATAGATGAGTAGGTGCTGATTTTATGTACAAACCTTGCATCCATTGATTCTGGTTTGTACTGGGTGGCACTACTGTATGGAGAGTTTTTCCTGTTTTAACAGCTTGTGTAAGCATTGGAAATGGTGACCATATGATATTTGACAAGTACTTTAAAAGAAAACTAAGAATAATTGTATTTTTATATTAGACTATTTCCATCGTCTAATATGAGTATTGAATGTCTTTAGAAAAATTTAACTTTATTTAAATATTCCAAATACATTCAACTGTTAGTAATAACACATCAAACAGGTTAGTAGATGCACAAGGTTTTAACAGGTAGTATGTTCCTCTTCTTCAGGTGTTGCTGGCCTGACCAATGACAGTACTAGCATGGTATTCAAACCTGGACCCTTAGATTCTTGAATGTTGAATTTTAAGGTAACACTTTAACCAACTGAGCCATCCTGTCAAAGGCAACAGTCAGTAGAAATTTCATATACTTACCTATGAGGTTCCTCCTGATTTCTCCACCTTCTCCTAAGAGCAGAGTTGATTAGTGGTTTCTATATATTATGTATAGTCACACTAGGTTGGCTTATGGGATTTTTTTGTCATTGGCATGTGAGCAGCTTCTTTAATTTTTGTTTTTTCTACCCTTTCTTCTCTATCCAATATTTTTATATTTTCCCAATTAAACATATGTTTATTGGCACTACATCTGTTTTCTCTCTTCTAATCATCAGGGTTTTTTTTTTGCAAGCACTTTTCAATGGGATGACTGGTCTCACCAATATATGTTCTTCCACATTCACATGGTATTTCATAGATTGAGTTTTTTCTTTTCAGCATTTCAAGTTTAGGCTGTGTAGATGTTAGAATTCCTCATAATGTGGTACTGCTCTGGAAAGCTGTTCTGATGTTATACTGATTGCAGATTTTCCTTAATTTGTCTGTTATTTTTGGAATGCATGGGTACACTACAGTACCAATAATTGTCTTTTCTCTTGATGGTTCTTTTTGTTGTCTATTTAACATTTTCCTAATAACAGCTGATGGATAACCATTTTTCATAAGGGTTTGTTCTATATAAATCTTTTCTTTTTCCAAATTGCTGGTTTCTGAACAAGCTTCTTTTGTTTTGGTGTGATTAGAAGAGAGAAAACAGATGTGTCTGAGGTAGCAGACCATGTATGCACCAATGAATGTATGTATGTTACAAAAACATTGGGTAGAGAAGAAAAGGTACAAAGAAGAAAATTTAAAGAAGCTGCTCACATGACAATGGCAAAAAATCCTGTAAACCAACCTAGTGTGACTATACAAAATATATGAAACCACTAATCAATTTTGCTCTTAGGAAAAAGTGGAGAAATCAGGATGAACCTCATAGATAAGTATATGAAATTTCTATTGAGTGTTGCTTTTGGCAGGACGGCTCAGTTGGTTAGAGCCTTACCTTAAAATTCAATATTTAAGAATCTAAAGGTTCAGGTTCGAATACCATGATAGTACTATCACTGGTCAGGCCAGAAACACCTGAAGAAGAGGGGAAAATAATACCTGCTAAAACATTGTGCATATACTAACCTGTTTAATGTGCTATTACTAACAGTTGAGTGTATTGGAATATTTAAATAAGGTTAAATTTTTCTGAAGACATTCAATACTCAGATGATGGAAATAGTCCAATATAAAAATACAACTAGAACAACATCATCACAAACCTTCAGAAAAACTAAGGATAATGTTTAGAAAGGGGTTTGATAACTGGGAAAAAAAAGTAAGTATAAGGATAAGATAATATCAAAATACACAGTACTGTCTTTTATAATTATAGTTTAAAAATGAGTAAGGAATCCTGCAGAAGGGTCTTGAAGAAATAGTCTTTTAATTATATTAGTATTTACTGTTTGCATATATAATATTTAAATACAAGTGCATTGTCTATATTGAATTTAATGTAATTTAGAAGGGATTTGAAGTCAGACTTTCAATTCCCTTACTGCTATCCATCTCATCTTATGCAATCTATACGCATACATATTAATTATATTTTATTATATATTTTTTGTACTTTGTGTTATATACATGTGTATATGTTGAAGCACGTACAAATCATTAATATTAAAAATTTAATTTTTACAAATAAAAATAATATAAGAATAAAAGTAGTTGTTATCTAATATTTTTATGGGGATAAAGGGAAAATATTTAAGACCATCCCATCATAATTTCTCACTTTCACTACCGAAGAAAGTTCAAATTGCCTAAAGGGAATTATCTTAATAAATAAGAGAGAAGTATGAAGTGTCCTAATTTTCTTCTGTCCTTGTAAAACATATTTAAAAGGTTTGCAGTTAATCATTTTCAATGCTATTACTTAATTGAATTTACTAATTGGAATTTTATGTAAAAGTAGCACATGTAACTGGATGTATGTACATATATATTTACATACACGCACCCACACTATGTTTCTAAATTTTAAATAACTCCATTACTTCCGACCCTCTACTTTTTTTTTTTCGTTTTTTAATTTTTAATTGAACTACAGCAAAAAAAGGAAAAAAAAATGGTTTGAAGTGTAACAACATTTTCTTAATGTATGCTCATTTAGACCAATTTTTTAAAGATTTCATCTTCAAATTTTTTATTCAGCAGTCTCTTCCATATTTTATTCTGATATTTTTTTTATTTGTAGTCTGTTGAGCTTAAAATAAGATGCAAAGGCAATAAAATTAAAGTTTTAAAACTTTATTGACAATAAAATATTAAAGTGTTACAACAGAAGTGAGTTCATATTCGCTGATGATGAATTAGAAAGAGATGTTAGTAACATCTGTAAACGAGCTTCACAGTGATATTTAATTACTTGAATGTAAACAAGTTAAGCTGGTTATGATCTATTGTGATGTAGCCTGTTATTAACAATGTTCATTACTAAATTTGTTATATAGCAGGTTGCTATGATGGAAGGCTATTTACAGTGACGTTTATCGTACTGTAATCAAGTTTACTGCTTGGTTACCGTATTATAATCAAATTATGTCCGTACCCATTATTAATGATGTTTTATGTTGGTAATAAGTGAGTTTGAATCAGTAGATAAAGAAAACACACATTCTATAGAAATGATTTTTTTTAATTGAAATGTTGATTTATTTATTTTTTTTATAAAACCTAGGGTTAAAACTAGTTTTAAATTTCCTTTTTTAAGCTTTGTGATTGATTGGAAGTATTCTGAATCCTATTAAATTATAGCATAATCTTTTAGCAATTTTACTACTTACCGTTCCAAAATTTATTTCAACTTTCATTACTTTGACTCTTTTTTATTTGGTTTTTTTTTTTTTTAATTTTAGTATTTTGATATTTTTTTATAAAGTTATAAGGTTGCCCTGTGCAGTTTTATTTAGCATAATTAGAATGATAGTCTCTAGAATTAAAGATTACTGAATCAAAGCCCAGGGTTTTTTTTTTCTGGAACTTGAACATCACATGATCTCCTGAGCAACTAACTGCTTGATTTTCTACATTTTTACACATGAGATTTATACAGACAAATATTCTAAGATTATTTTATTTATTCCAACTGTCACATTAAATTTATTAAATTCCTTTTATTTTAATCTGTTATTAAGATCTTTGAGTTTCATTACAAATGTTAGTATTCAGTTAAATTAGTGTTAAATATTTTGTTTTACAATCTGTTTTTTATATGTAGTCTTTATGTGTGTGTGTGCAGGACCTGAACACACATTGTGTTCTTTTCTTCAGATGTTGCTGGCCTGACCAGTGAAGCATGTGAATCGAACCCAGACCTTTAGATTTTTTGAATATTGAATTTTATAAGGCAAAATAGCTTAATTGGTTAGATCATTACCTCAACATTCAAGAATTAAAAAGTCTAGATTCGATTCCTATGCTAATGATGTCATTGGTCAGGCCAGCAATATCTGGAGAAGAGACCACTCGAAATATTGTGTTAAATACTAACGAATAAAGTTTAAATTTTTCTAAAGATATTCAATTTTTAATATTAGATGATGGAAATAATCCTAAGATCTAGGTGCAGTGCTCAGATCCAAAACTCCTCACTGATGAAGGCCACAAGCCAGAAACTAGTCTGGGGATATTGGATGAGTAGGCATTAGATAGGGATTTTATGCACAAGCCTTCTGGCATTCATTGATTACTCTGGTTGGCACAGGGTGGTACTACTGTATGGAGAGTTTTGCCTTGGAAATAATCCAACAAATAATTAATACTAAAATGCCATTTTTACAACCTTCAGACAAACACTATTCAGTTTGATATCACTTTTTTGAGTGATTAAACTGAAAACTCCATTCCAAACTAGCTAGAAAACAGTCCCTAGCTTGCATGAGAGTGGTGTAGTGAAAATTACACTACAGAAATATTATTCATTAAGTAGATAATCTCTAGTCTAATGAATGACTAATAAAAAAATATTATTATACTTCCATCAAGTGGGTTGTATCAAAGATATGAGGTCAGTTAGTTTGATACTTATCAATTAAACTGTAGGAATTGGCTATCTGTATGTACTGAACAATGATAAAGATATGTGTAAGAGATTGTGATCTGGGCCAACTGATAAGTGCTGCTTCAGCATGAAATGTGCATCTTGGGGATCATACATCTTTTCCACGTGTCTTTGGTCATATGTTTTAAGATTACACCCTCCATAAGGTGTTAAAAGCAGATAGAAACAATTCCCTATTTTACATAAGAAACAGAAAAAATAATCATTAAGTGGATAATCTTTAGTCTAATGAATGACTACTAAAAAGTACTAATACATTAACTTGCTTGCTTAGTCGATGTAAGTGAAGAGAATGTTTTTGAATGCATATGAGAAAGGCATGTGACATTGTTGATATTAACTTTCCTAGTAGAGGATAGAAAAAGCCTATAGCTGATATAAAACAGATCCTTAAAACTTATAGAAACTGGTCTGATATCAGATGTATATAATTATTCAAGAGAGTTGGCTTGGATTCACTTAAGATATGTTTGAATTTCAAGTTATTAGCATGAATAGTACAAAGTAATAAAGAATGACTGCTAGCTGCATAAATTCGTTAGTTCCAGGTGTGAATCCAAATTCTTACCAGTAAAAGCAAAAATCAGAGTCCTTTCTGAACATGTAGATAATATAGCACTATATCGTCTTGTAGTCGTTGATTATTCAAGCTTTCATGAAACTTACATTAAGTGGCGCTGGGGTAGGTTAAGAGAATTGCTCTCTAATATACATTTTTTCTAATTTAATATATTAAAAATAATAAAGTTTAAATTTCAGCTAAAATATATAGTCTTAAATTTAAATAAATCAGTATTTCAGCTGTAAAGAAAATGCCTCTATGAGAATGTTTGTGTATATATGATCGCGCGCACACACTTAAAATATTTAAGGGTTTTACAATTACAAATTGAGTACTGTATAATGTTCAGGAATTCCATTTATAACGGTGTCTAAATTTATTTTCATTTCCACTTTAATAAAAATGTATCAAGTCAGAAGTTTAATGGGTATTATTATTTAATAATTTTTAATCAGGAAATGTTCTGACGGCATCAAAGTCGAAAATAATAAACAACTAGTTATAGATCCTCCAAGTTTCACGGAATCGCCACAGGGAGCTAGTTAAAGAAAAAACAGTTATAAACACCATTTAAATATTTCATTAATTATTTGGCCAGAAAGTTAATTTAAACATGACACAAGAAAAACTACTATAAAAGCAGTAAAGTGGGTTGTTTTTTTTTGGATGATTAATTATTTCAAATGAACATGAAATAAAGCATTCTGGAGATTATATTACAGTCAAGAACCCAAAGTAACAGGTTGAGCCGCGTTCCATTAACCTTTAGATCTGAATCCATTACTCTACACTGATTTACACTATGCAGGAATTTGAAGAATGATATTACCTGAAATAGAGCTTGTATTTAATTTAGTCCAATAATGGGCACCTCACCCCCTCTGGTTATCAAAAGATTATTAAGTTCATAGGCCTTTCTAATTCCAGTTGGATTGTGATGCATAGCTATTCTTAATTGGTGAAAGGATCCATGTAGATAATTTGGAAAATGAATACATAATTTTGTAATAAGAATGACAGGTTAATTTTAAAACAACGAATTCAAATATGAAGTTTAACATTTCTTATAAGTATGAATATTAAATTGTCCTGTCAATGTGAGTGATAATTATATTATGTAAAGAAACAAGTAAATATGAATCTGTAGTTAAAAGTTAAGTATAATTAACAAATTCCACCTTTATTGTTGAAGGAGGTTGCCTTGATAACAGTTTGAAATTGTTGATTAGGATTGTCTAAGTATTGATTGGTTCTTAATGATTAATTAACAATTTGTATGCGTATACTTTAAAATTAGATGGAAGAAAACTACTCTTCTCTTCAAGCGCTTTGATTGGATGGTACTCCACGTCAATAAATGTTTTTAAGAAATGGGTGACCACCAATTATTAAAACCTAACTATTAAGTAAATAAACATTCATTGAATGGAAATAGAGCACAGTTTAATTTAAAAGCCAAATTTTTAAAATAGCTTATTACTTGTAAAGGTTCGAATTATATATCCCTGAGAACAGAAAGCATTTCATTTTTAACGATTTGACTAAAAATATTCTATTGCATGATTTTTCAACTGCAAGATGGTCTTTCCAATTTCAATCTATCTTCTTCAATCTTTAGCCTCTCTTTTCCACATCACACCAGCACACTTTCTTATTTCATCCATCCATCTCACACGTGGTCTCTTTCTAGATCTTTTACAATCTCTTGGAATCCAGTTTAAGATTTCAATTGTCCATCTATTTATCATCTCTTCTAGCAATATGTCCAACCCAACTCAACTTCAGTATTTTAATTCTTTCAGTGATGTTTAGTCACACCTGTTGATTCTCTCACCGTTTTCGATCTCTTTTGAACTTTAATTACAAATGTGCATTCGGCAATATAATTGTTAAATAATAATTATAATAAAACTGTACATTCATGATTTCATCATCATATATGTATATACTGTGTATATATAATAGTATAAATTATAGTAATGGGGTAAAAATAAACAGTAATAACGTATCATTTACACAAGTATTTTTGATTATTTAAATTGTAATCATCATCAATTACATCAATGTGGACGAAAAACCGATGCCACATGATTTTCTTGATGTATATATCAGCATTAACAGATTGTTTACTTTTATAGAATTTTTAAATTGATTGCTAAAAAATGCCTCTTCAATTTTCTCTTTCTATACTGTCTTTATCAATGTCATATTCTTGTGTAATCCGAAATGAAGTTAAATTTAGAGTTACATAATTTTTTTTTACAGTCAAAGAAAACTGAAACAGTATTAGTTTAATTACTTGTAGTATTTTTTTATATGGTTATAGAGTAACTGAGTGGTGGTGTAGACATTGTGGTATTTATTTAAGATAGAAAATCGTAGAACATTACAATCCTAATCAAAAAAAAAAAAAATATTTTCAGGTGAAATTCAACAAATACTTTTTTATTTTTTAAGTATAAGATTTTTAGAATTAATGTAAACAAATTAATTAATTAGAGGAACACAAAACATTGAATTTATCATCAAATACTTTTTTTTAATAAATTTAAATTGAATATTATTTAGAAATGTGGTGGATCTTCATTTTTTATTCTTCTTACATTTGTTGATGTTATAGTAAGACTTATTGTCAAGCGTTGGTGGCCTAGTGGTTAGCATAGCCGTCTTCCTAGCAGCTGGTCCGGGTGCGCTTCCCGGTCTATGCATTTGACATATGAGAGAGAAAAAAAAAGACATTATTAAATTTATTTCATGTAAATAGAATTGGTTTTTATCATAATGTAATTGTATAAGCAAAGAGCTTTGCTAATTGCTCAACAAGCTTTGAGATAAATGCTTAGCAAGAGAAAGCATTTAAAATATCTCTATCTGAAATCCAATCCCTATCTCCTGACCAATGGTTTCATGCTTTTGACACTCCTCAGAGAGGTGCTAGGATAGCTTCAGATACTAGATCTAAAAATACCAACCCAAAAGCCAGCATTTATCCAAGAGTTAACTATTGAGTAGAAAATCTGAAGTTTTCAGACATCTATACGTCTTCAAACCCAGCTATCTATCTGAAATAGCTATATGGGGCTGAGAGATCTTCAGACAAACCATATATTAGAAGTCTTAGCAATATAACATTGCTTAAGGCTAAAAAGCAAAGACTATAAACAGTCAATAAAAATAAAAAATAGAATCATATATCACATGACTCCACTTTATTTTATTAAGCTTGTGGGATATAAACAAAGAGCTTTCTTAATAATATTTTTAAAATCGTTAATAAGTGAATAGTGGATATCGTGTTCTATTATGTAGCACTAGCAAAAGCAAAATTTGGACTATATTTTATGTGTGGGGGTATTTTTGTATATATATTTAATATTTTTCTAATCACAATTGTTTGTTTTTTATTAAAATAAATGCTTTACCTGGACAAAGTAAAGCACCCTTTGAGGAACTTCATCATCCCATTATCTATTTTGATAACAGGTATTTAATAAAAATTAGTATTCTTGTGTTAATGTTGTTGTGTTGCCAGGCAGAAAACTGGTTACATAGTAGGTGTTGCATCACCTTGGATTAGGTAATCCTTGCATAAAAGTAGTTCATATTAATTTATTAGTTTACTTATGGAAATAGGACAAATTTTGTTGGCCTTTAAATATTTCAAAAGTTGACTAAGATTTGAACAATGTATCATTTAATGTGGTTTATATATGTATAAGAAATTGTGTTTGTTGCATATTATAAAAGATCTTAAATTAAATGTAATTTTTCCAGTGGAAATAAAAAAACGACTCGATTTTTAAAAAATAACCAAATAGTTTATTGCTTGGGAGTTCATAAGTTTAAGCACCGGAAGGGTTGAGCCGGGATCTGGATGCATGGATTTTGAATACAAGAGTATACCACTATATCTACCCATTCAAAGCATTTTTATACTTTATTATACATTATTGAATTTATACAGCTTATATAATGGAAATAAAAAAAAGTATATTATATAGGTAAAAAATATTGGTTATATATATAGAGATGTTTCCAGCAAAATATTTCATTATTATATATATGTATATATTTCCTGCAATGTGATATTTGTCAATTTATACAGCTTATAAAATAGATATAAATTATCTTTACCTCATATATGTTTAATATCACATTAATACTTAAAAACCATATGCAAGGGGTACCCAAAACATATGGAACCATTCTTTGGTGAATGCACCTATTTAGTGCTGCTTTTACTGCTAGATTTCTCTTTCAGGGATTCTTCTTTATTAGTCTATTGACTGGCATCATTGAGTGAAGTCGTGATGCCACGTAGTAACTTTTTTCGTTAGGTGGGGTCTCATTTTCATTGATTTTTGTGGTTGCTGAAAAATTAAAAAGTTGTGAAATTCTGTTTCCTGTTTGGTTAAACAGCAGGAGAAACAGTTGTAATGCTTGAAATAGTTTACAAGTAAGATAATCTGGGAAAATACAAGTTTATGAGTGGTTTAATGGAAGTGGTCAAATTCATCATGTCCCAAAAAAAGCATGTTGATGAAGTCCAATGTTAAGGTGCTACATTGTTCACTCAGAATTTGTTCGTAATGATCAGACATTTTATCTACAAGTTCGGAAACATTTACATAATGCAGTGATTCAAAATGTTCCTAGTTGTTGCAAAATTGGGAATGGTGGCTTCACTAAGACAATGCACCATTGCATAAAGCCTTGAATGTGTAAAGTTTTTTAAACCAAAACCAGCATGATCCAGGTTAACCACCTGATCTTTTTACTTCCCCGAATGAAAAATAAAAGGTTATCAAAGGAAAATATTTTGCAGGTGTGGAAGAGGTGAAGAAAGAAATGACGGAGGCATTAAAAGGCATAAATTTGCAAGAGTTTCAGGAATCCATCAAAAAGTAGACAACGCATTTAGACCAATGTGTTACATCAAATTGAGATTACTTTGAAGAAGATTCAATTCATAACACCTAAAAAGAAATACACATTTTATTACAAATTTCCGTTTTTCTGGTGTACCTTCTTGTATAAATATGATTGCAAATATATTCAAGTTTTAAAAGTAAATTAAGTCACAATTATGTCATCATTCTGTCATGGAAATTGATATTTTAATCTCTAGTTTACCTGACAAAGATAGGTTCATATCTCAAATACGTGTAGAATAATAAGGTATCTGCATTTTTGCACTGGATAAGGTTTATAATATTATAGATTTGAAGCTAAGAAAGAGATATATTACATTGAAAGGAATATATATATATATATAATAATTAAATATCTGTCTGTGGATGTTTATGTAACCAATCAAATTAAAGGATTCACAATGCATTCATCATGAATTTGATTTGTTATGCTGATCTCTCCGCCAAAATAGTTATTTATCACATATATTTCTTATTGTGTGATTTTTATTCCTTCATTGAGTTTTTAAAACAAATGGTCAAATCTATTATTTCTTTCATATCACTCTACCATCTAGTATATAAAGAAGAAAAAAATAGATTTGTTATACAAAAATGATGTGTAACCTAATGCATTTATAATTGTAAGATGTATCAGGATTAATATGGATTGGTCAGATGTCAAGAGTAAATAAAAAATAAAATGGAAATGTAGATTGCTGATTATTTCAATACCTAGTAAAGTCCATTACCTTGAAAATGGAAAATGTCTCACTCTTAATTTGTCCAGGTGTTAATAGTTGGCTGAGTTTCAGTGAGCGAATTAATAGTATTGTACCTACAGTTACAACTGTATCTGTTGTTATAAAATATTGCCTGAAAACTGAATCAAATCATTTATTATTACTGCCATGATTTAAATTTATGGATTCTTTCTCTGTGGGAAATTTTATTATGAAGCATTTATATATTCAGGAAAATTTGGATAAATGTGTAAATATGATTAAAGGTTAAGCAAAATTAGGAGGAAAGTGGGCTTTGTTAAATAGTTGGACGATATAGAAAATTAATATAAGTAGTATTTATAAAGATAGCGTGTGTATATATATAAGTTGTTTAATTATATATTAAGTAATATTTACTAAGGCTGTAACCTTATGAATAAGCGTGTGAAAAATTTGAAGGTAGGGACCTCTACAGGTCTTTGCCACAAGCTTACGCTCAGAAGAGGGAAACCTTTTACTTCAACCTACTTTTATATATGAATAGGTGAAGCTGAAGTGGTTAGATCTAAGAGTGTGAAGCTATTCAATACTTCACTAATTAGGTCCACAATTCTTATTATACATTAATACTCGCGAAATCTTACGATTTACAACGAGTCAATGGAAAGATCTTATAGTAAGAAATCTATTACGATAATTTAAAGTTGTAATTATAAATTTTATTAAACGCACATTATTATGTTAAGTAATATTTACTAAGGCTGTAACCTTGTGAATAAGCGTCTGAAAAATTCGAAGGTAGGGACCTCTACAGGTCTTAGCCACAAGCTTATGCTCAGAAGAAAAGAGGGAAACCTTCTTTTACTTCAACCTACTTTTATATATGAATAGGTGAAGCTGAAGTGGTTAGATCTAAGAGTGTGAAGCTATTCAATACTTCACTAATTAAGTCCACAATTCTTATTATACATTAGTTATATATTGTAAATTATATGTATATGTAAGATATCAAAGTTTATTAATTTTTATTTATTTATTTGATTATAAGATATGAGTATATGATTTACAGTACAATTTAATGTAAATAATGTCCAGTAGTTGGAATGGATATAATTAATTGATCATGTGATTTGTATAATTAAATATCTTGGGAAAATGTCAATCGAGATGAAAGCCAGTTCTATAAATATTAAAATATAATTATCATTAAATTCAAAATTGTAAATCATAAACTATCATACAATATAAACCGTCACACAAGCTCTCTCTCATTGGTCAATGGTTTAGGATATTGCAGATTGAATCCATTAATTTGATTGAGTACATAGATATCTCTAGTACCAAGCCATTGCTTGAACATATTTTTTTGATAGTTCTAGATGCATACTCCAAATTGATAGAATATTGTTTGGTAAAGAATACAGAGGTGATAAAAATCTTAAATGAACTTTTTTTCATGCATGGATATCGTGTTGTGTCTGAAGTTATAATGTGTTATGCATTTTTACTTGAAAAGTGAAATGGGCATTTCAGAATGTACTCATAGTAGAAAAAGTTGTTCTGGCTTTTGTGTTGATGGATGTTTATGATATAATAACGATAAGGGGAAAGGGTGTAGTGGTGAAAACAAAAAACTTCAGTATATATATATTTCTTTCAGAGTTATATTTATTATTTTACGAGATTTGTAAAAATAGATATAAATTATTTTTATCCTGTAAGATATATGTTTAACGTCATTAATAGTCTAAACACTTACATAAAAATGACTAATTAAAAGTGTATTCAAAAACCAAGTCATAATTACAATATATACATATTAGATCATTGTTCCAATGTGAAAATCAGTTTATCAAAACCTTTAACTTATCCGATGAAGATAGATTCAAATTTTCGAAATCTACATGTGAGGAAGAGCTGGTCCGAATGTTTATATTAGGTGATATTTTGTGGTAATACATAGCTGAAGCTTTCAAGAAGGGTATTATGAATCTGATAATATTCAAATCAAAAATGACATGTGAGCTGCAATTTATATAACTTTTGCTCTCAAACCTGCCCCTCTACACTTTCCTAAACTATTCAGTACTGTCAACCTAACGCAAACAAGGAAAAAAACCACTTTATACAATTAAAATATAGGGTATTTGAATATAAATACATTTATATGCATATATGTATATATTCTTGTCATATGAAAGCGACAGCTGCTTTACAAGCAGTTGTCCCGGGTTAGCTGGTTCGCTTTTCCGGCTAATGCTATGACACATGAGAGAAAAAAAAGTATATACACATATTAAATGCTCTGCTCTAAAGTATGCAGTGTAATTCAGCAATGGAGTATTATAATGCTACTCTACAAAGAAAAAAATATATAAAGAAGACATACTATAGAATTAACTAATGAATGTATAGAAAAATATTTCAATAACTTAATTTTTTTCAATGTTTTACATATATTTAGCTTTAAGAAAGTGTTTTTATTTTATTTAAAATAAAGTAAAAGTTGTCCAATGATATAGAACATTCATTTTAGTGACATATTAATCTATTAAATCATGGCATATAATTAAATATGGCAACGGGGGGGGGGTTAATTTTTTTATAAGAAAAAATCTGCAAAATTTGTGCGTATTTTTCATTATTCCTCTTACATATATACATATAGCAGTTACTCATAAAGGAGTACGACCATTTCAATTCCAAAGAAAAGGAAAAAACTGCTCTTGAAATGAGTTTTGCAATGATTAACCAAACTAAAGTATGAATCATAAATACATGCACTTATAAAACATGTTATGTATTTTTCATTATTCCTCTTATATACATAAATATGACAGTCACTCGTAAATGAGTACAGCTAACTGCTCTAGAAATGAGTTTTGTAATGATTAACCAGACCAAAATGTGAATCATAAACACATCCACATATAGAATATATTACATATTTTTCATTATTTCTCTTATGTACATATATATAACAGTACTCGCAAATGAGTTATGGCCATTCTAATTTCCAAAAAAAAAAAAAAAAATGCTCTAGAAATGAGTTTTGCAATTAACTAAACCAAAGTGTGAATCATATATATATATAATACATGTTAATCCATTTTTCTGCTTATTCTATAATTTGTGTTGTCTTTTAATTTCATCAGCAAACATTTTCTTCTCAAATACTTCAACGTGTCTAATTACTCTTCAAGGGTTCTATTCTTTACATATCTTCTCAAGGAAATGGTTAATATTGCACTTCTTGATGAAAATCTTTGAGATAATCCTTGTAACATAAACAGGGTTGACTTTTTCCATTGTTCAAGTTTCCATAGGTATGCTTTTAAAATCTTGCATTGTTCCTTTGTTTTACATGTCTGATTCAAAGAAGTATGATTTTAAATAGTGGGCTCTACAGTCTCACATCCAGAAAGTTAAAGGATATATTAATTGGTTTTATGATCTTGCCATTATATTATTAAAATATTACAGAGCATGTTTAAATGAAACTTTACTATTGTCTTTATATTGCACTGATAGCATGCCCAGGTTTCACTTCCATACAATAAATTAAGTAAAATAACTGTATATGCAGCTAACTTCATTGCAGTAGTTATTTCTCTGTGATGAAATACGCTATCCTACCTCAATATTTAATTCCAGATTTTTACTTATTAAACTGCATTACTATCCTCAAGTTGATAACTATCCAGGATAAAAGTAGTTGAGGATTTTTCTTCCATGACTAGCTGATAAAAGAACTTAATTTTTTTGAATATCTTCAATTGTTGCATTCAAAATATTAAGTATATGTTGTAAATCATCTTTTGAATTGACAAAAATAATACAATCATCAAGATACTGTAAATCCAGGGTCCAAGAAGGAGCTTTTAATTGATTCAAATTAAAAATTACATCATGAAACTTGTATCGTAACTTGATCTCCATTAAGCTGTCTATAAATACTTCCAAAGCCAATTGTCATAACAACTGAGTTGATACAAATGCCTCAAATTTTTCATCTGTAATAATAATATTTCTTCTCATTCTATCTGTAGAAACTATAAAACACGAAACTTTTGTTGGACCATCAACTTATTTAATAACAATATCATAAACCTAAATTGAATACTATAAACAAAGCAAAGCAAAACTCCATATAGTAGTGCCACCTGTGCTAAACAGAGTAATCAATGGATGCCAGAAGGCTTGTGCATAAAATCCCTATCTAATGCCTACTCATCCAATATCCCCAGACTAGTTTCTGGCTTGTGGCCTTCGTCAGTGAGGAGCTTTGGATGAGTAGGCATTAGATTACTCTGTTTAGCACAGGTGGCACTACTATATGGAGTTTTGCTTTGCTTTGTTTATAAAAAATTATGTGTTAGTATTGGAGATGTGATCATGTGATGCTTGCTGGTTTAATATGAATTTATCTTGTAATATAACTCCTAACTATAATTATTAAATACCATTGTTTTGGTATGGATGCATCAAGGTCCCTTTACAGCGAATTTTTTTGTCTAAAACAAACTGTTTATGTTTTTTAGTCCATGTGTTTTGAATCCCTTGTACCAATTCATCATGTAAAAGTCTTCAAATAGAATAGTTTGATATTTTAATAGTATTGCTGTAATATTGCTATTCAACGAGGAATAAAAGCTTTCTATCTCTGAATCTAAGATTAGAGATTAGGCACTAATAAAATAGTCCTTAGTACTATTGTAGAAGGCAAGTTTTAATGCCACTAGTCTTTGAATGATACATCAAGGAATTTCAAGAATAGAAGATACTAAATTAGACTTTATACCAAATTCAACCCTATGCATTCTCCGTTCACTGACCTTTGCTTTCAAAAACTTCTAGAGGCATTCACCTATTCTATTAAGCTTCATCCCTCTGCAAGATGAATTTTACTAAGAGCAGATATATTGATTTTAACAGCTCTTTAGCCATCAGTACAGTTCTCAATTCTGTTCTTGAAGACTTCATCCCAGGTACTTAGGGGGAAAATAGATTTATATACTGATCTTTAGTATTACTGTTGCCTCCCGCTTTATCATGACTACTAACATTTTTAGTTATCATTTTATTGATATCTTCCAAGGAAACCTAGCTAGATTGCATGAGGTAGGCCCTTTTAAGATCCCTTCCTCTTAAATAGTAGGCAGGGGGGATACCTAAATAAGTCTGCTTAAATATATAATGTTTGACATCCCGAACTCTCATCTTAAATCCAATTCCAAACTGACTCATTAGATCATAACTAAAGACTGCCTACTAAACTTGTTCCTGATAATACTTTTTTAATTCTTGATGGATTGAATTTAAAAAAAAAAAACAATAAAGGGAATTTGAGTCAGAAATAATATATGTGTAGGTGAAGGATAGGGATGTGATTGCTTGCATAAACATGCAATCTCGTAGTGAAAGTTAGTTTAGGGAATGATCAGCGGCATATAGGATCTTAATGGCTAGGCCCTATACTAACAAGTGAGTTCAGAATGAAAAGAGGGAGAGAGAAAAGACTGTTTACATTAGAAATGGCATCTAGTCTTTGATGAACCAACATCCTAGCCTACAAAGCAATAGGAGGTATTTTTGATCAGGCATTGCTTATTTATTGTTCACAGTTGGCCTTCATATCTGAAGGTCATTTCACTGTTTACCACCTGTTTATTTGTAAACTAAAATTGCTTTTTAAAATTTAACAAAAAATGAATACTTATTTTAATCAGGTAATAATTTAGTATGTGTTCTGGAACCTTTTTACATATTTAGTGGAGATACCAAAAAGTCTCTGAACACTACTGAAAATACTAAGCGATAAATTTGATGTCTCCTTTAGAAAGAAGATCCATTTTGCAAATTTTGGTTAAGCGACGGTAAGAAACAAAGTAATCTATTTTTTTCAATAAATTTGATATCTACTTGTGAATTAGGATATTGTTTTGCAGACTTCGGTGAAATCAATCAGATCCAGCCCCTCATTAAAATCTCAAAAATAGTTAATATTATATGTTTGTGAGCATTGGGGGGGAGGGGTAATCTCTCACCCTTTTTTTTTAACCCACCTGTCCAGTGTAGTATTATTTTGAGAACACAAATACATACAATGATTATTCTGACTTCATTTGTTTGGCATTACCTTTGTTTTTAAGGTTCCTACCTTATAGACAAGAACAATTCATTTGTCAATATTTTTTTATTATTCCTCCGATGCAGTAGAAAATGATTATTTTCACCTGGTTAATTAAACAACAATAGTCAGAAAGAAACCGATTATTTCTTTTTATCTCCCTCCCACAAAAATTATCCGTGTATCAATTTTCAATACCCATTACCTATATTAGCATGTAAAATCTAGCAGGCAGCTTGATCTGGAAAGTGGTGTTAAACTCTCAACAGAAAAGTTACACAAATTAACAAAATCTAACAGATACTTGACTTAACCAAAAAAATAGCAGTGATCAACTCTAAAAAAAGACCGATTCCATAAACAAACAAAATCATGCTTGACCTAAAAGCAGTGAGAAACTCAAAAAAGAAAAGTTTTGCATACTAATAAATGTTATTTTTTTTTTTTTTTTATATATATCAAAACGTTGACCGGAAAGCGAACCCCGGCCGGCTGCTTGGAAGGTAGCTATGCTAACCGCTAGGCCACTAACGCTTCCCTACTAGCTATGTTCAACCAAAACAAAAAGAGTAACTTCTATTATTTGTTTATTAAAATCATTCTCAGGGTTTTTTTGCATCACTTGTTTGATACAGTAGATAGAAAATCTTTTTGTATGTGTAAGGGGTTTTTTTTTTTTTTGTTAACAAAAAGTATTAATTACTATTTTTGTTCATTAAAATGTTCTCAAGTTGTTTTCACATTATCTGCAGTATTATTTCAATCGCCTATACAGAAAATTAGGATTATTTTGACTTCATTTGGTTTCAATAAAAAATGGTACACGTGACCGATTACTTTTTTTTTCCCAATAGTAAACTCCAAAACATGGTGGGGGAGGGGACTCATTTATCACTTTGAAAATTGCCTAAAGTTTTTGATTTTAAAAAAAAAGAACATGTAAATTTTTTACCTTTACCAAAGCGGGCGGGGGGGATTGTTTAGTATTTTCAGTAGTGTTCAGTGATTCCCCAAGGTTAAAGAAGTCCCAGGGCAGGTACTCTTTAATTGTGCTTAAACTTTAGTGTTCATATAAAGATATTCACTTTATTAAAAGGTTTATACTGATAGTTTTAATGAAGTCAAACAAAATTATAAACAAATTGCAAACAGAATTTTTTTTCGAAATGATATAAAATTTTTCAAAATTTCTGTTTTAGAACTCTTTAGAATTTAATAGAAAGGGTAAAGTAATAACTATTGAGCATCTGTCCAAAAGATTATGTGACATTAAAGTTTCACTGCGACAAGTAGTTTACACATGTTTAGTTAGAAATCAGCACATGAACCTTCAGCTTTTGCTTCTTCCGCTTTCACTATTATGTTACCCCATGAGATTTAATGGATCATTGCAGTTACACATTCATGAGCTAACAATTTCTGTATCAAAACTTGACCAATTATTTCTTGTACCTGAATATCGTATGATATTATTAATCATTAACTATTCAATTACATGAATTTATCATTTCATTGCTAAACTGCATAAGTTCTTTTTAAAGAAGGTTGCCTTGACAACAGATTGAGATTGTTGATTGTTATTGATATTGGTATTCTTGAAGTGGTGATTGCTTCCATGTATTTACATTATTTACCTATCTAGCCTTGGACATTATTAATTTTATTTTCTAAGTCAGGGATGCCCAACATTTAACTTGACGCAAGCCAGTTGAGAAATTTAAAAAAATTTGGGGAGCCACAATTATATATTGCAGTTTTCATATTACATTTATAAACATAATTCACAAACTGCAAAAAAAAAACAACTGGTATAATATGTTAATAATAAGAAAAAAAATGTAAATGCATTTCATTTATATTTATTTATTAAAAATTTGGTAACGTACATATAAATTACAATTACAGGAAAAGTATATTTTAATTATTTCATTTAATGTGAAACCTGACGCTGCATATCGTTATCGTTTGTATTGTAAAAATGTTTATTTTTTAGTGTGTGCATGTGGCGTCAAGGAACATAAAATATTTTATCAATTTTTCTTGAAGAGTGCAATGCGAGCCACATTAAACGGTTGCGCAAGCCACATGTGACTCGCGAGCTACGGGTTGGGCATCCCTGCTCTAAGTCATACATAGGTGGAGTGCAATTTGAAAGTTATAATTGACTATTTGTTAGTCTGCTTTAAGAACAGGTTTATTTACCTGTTTAATGTAATTGATTTAAACATCTTTGAATTAATTATTTCATCCTTTACAGTCAAGTTGCAATCTTTAATGTCTATATAAACATATTAGACCTATATAATGATGGTTTTCTACTTTTATTGTTCAAAGGAGGTTGCTTTGACAACAGATTGAGATTGTTATTGATATTTGGCATTGTTTAAGTGTTGACTGCTTTTATGTATTTACTTAATTAAAAATAGAAATAATGAACAAATGTTTCACTTGATTTCCTTGTTTGTAAATGATTTTATAATGTTTATAACAACACTGTGACATATTTTTGAATTGACAGAGCATTATTTGAGACTAAAGTTGAACAAAACAAATTAGTTTTACCATTTCTTTTGCAGTGGAGATAAAGAAGTATTGGAAGATGATGATACTTCGTATAGGTGAATAAATTATTCCTAAAGCAGATGTGAAATGGACCATTTTTATCGGTATATACTTACAAACTTAAAGTTGAGAAGCTAAAATAAATTACCTTAAGAGGGTAGCAAGCCATGACAAATTACCATTGATAATGATCAAAAATGTTATCACTTGGTTCTAATATTTTATCGCCTTACTTTACTTACCTTTGGAAAGAGACAACATATATCCATATTGTGAACTGAACTTAAATGCAATGTTGACTTAAAAATAAGATGATGTAGAATAAGTACAGAAAAAATGTTTTCAGAAGAATTATGAAAGATTTTTATAAAGGGATATTTGCTTAAACTAGCATGCGTAATGTATTTTAAGAAAAAATAATGGACTTATATCAGAATTGCTGCACATGTTTTTCGATAGCAGAAGGCTGTACCTTTTTCCAGTGGGGGTATTTGTGATGGCTAAATGCCATAGTTGTGACTTTTTAATATGGTATTCTGTCATCACAAACACGAAAAGCAAATCTATTATGTAAATTCCAAAATAATAATTTGAAAATCCAAAAGAAAAAGGTTCCACGGAAAGATTCCATGAAGGTTGTACTTGAAATTGAAAATTTAACGTGTTATTGTGAGTCTATAATTGAGATGCTAGAAAAAAACTGTGCTAAGAGGATGGTAAACTATTATTAATGGCATTGGCTTGATCATAGTATTTCGGGTAAAAAATGATTTAAAAGCGAGAGATTGTTGACAGAGCCTTTTTGCTTTGCAGAAGGGTGTTAGTTTTAGCAGTTATTAAAAATAATATGCCATCTGTAAGTCAATTTGATCTGTAAAAAAATTTCCATAACATCCATTTATTAACCTATTCATTCATTATACTGAATGTTTTTTATAGTAAATAGAGGGATTTGAACTTAGGATTTTCAGTTAAATCCATCAAGGGCTTAGAGCATTCCAGCATTGATTTTTCAATGAAGTGGATTATTGAATTGTAGGTGAGAAGATTGAAGTCTGTCCATTAAAGTTTAAAGAATTGCTATCTTGATATAAGCCAAGCCACTGGTTATATATCTGTGTGGGAGATTATGATCTGGTCAACTGATGAGTGCTGGTTCTGCCCAAAATACGGATATTGGGAATCATTTATCTTTTTCAATGTGTGTGGTCATGTGTATTGGTTGTTTGAGATGGAGTGGAGGATGAATATAGACTGAAAATCCTAAATTCAAATCCCTCTATTTAAATCCGTTGTATATTTTTTTTCATAATTTTTGTTATTATTTCTTTCTTTCTCTGCTAATCTTATTAATTTTTCTATTTGCTTATTTGGAAATAGTGATTATTGAAGGCGAAATATTTTCATGTTCAAAAAAGAGTCAATAAATTATGATCCAAAAAACTTTATGTTCCTTGACCTATTTTCAGGTCATTTAATTTCTTTCTGTGAAAACATAGATATTTATTCTAAATTGGCTTTAATTTCTGACTGACAGTTATTGATTCTGACGATGTTGAAGTTTTATTTATTAGGTATTGTAAAATAGAATTATAAGAAAATAGAACATTAAATAAAATAATAAAAACATAATATGTATATATAGTTTTATTACATCAGGCCAATTTTTGTAATGAAGAAAAATATCAATGTGACTTTGTTTAACTTAGTAAAGTTTTAGACTCGGGAGCGTTTATGTATTCGCATCGATTATCGTTTTTTGGCACTTCCGGTTCTAGAATTTCTTATGAACTCCTGAATAAATAAGTAACTCGGGAGCATTTAGGTATTTGTATCGTTCTCTTTTTTTTGGCTATTTCCGGTTCTAGAATTTTCTAGGAACTTCTGAATAGTGAAGCCATTCTATTATTTTTGTATTAATATCAAAATGTTTATTAGGTAAAGAGAAAACGTAAACCATATCTGACCACAATGGAAGTATAACGTATATCACCACTTTTAAAGTCCATATTATAAACAGTCATACTTTTGTGTTTACAGTTGCTGCATCAGCTTTTAACTAAACAAGCTCGATTAATTTGGATTATTTATCTTTTTTACTAATAATAGATACCCTTTTATTGACAGGTGCTGGATAGTTAGCTGGATTGATTATGGGATAACTATCTGGAAGAAAAATCCTGAGCCTGGTTTGCCCTGAGACATCCAATCCATTGGAAAATTCTAAAACATTAGTGTGTCAGATAGATATACTAATCATTATGTCATGTAATTCTTCAAGAACTAAAGTTGTTAAAGATATTACAAAAAAATGAGATTTTTGTAATATGGGTATATATTGTTATACAGACACTCATGTAGTATACTATTCATAAGTTGTAATGACTACTATATGTCATTAGGTTAGGTCACTGTTTTTAGTTCTGTTTTAAGTAATGACATGTAATACATGTTATACATTTTTGTTTTTCTTCTAATTCCCATCCCTTACTCCCAGTATAATTTTCATTTGCCTTTTTCAATAATTTGTAGTTTTAACAGTAACAACTCTTCATATTGTAGCCAGTGCAAGCAAGCCATAGTAATGAATGGATCCTAAAAGGTTTGTACATTAAAATCCCTATCTCGTGCCTACTCATTCACTATCTCCAAACTAGTTTCTAGTTTATTGTTTTTCGTCTGTGCGGAGCCTTAGAAGTGAGAGCACTGTACCTAGATTCTGGGATCTAATGCTACTCTCCAGACATCACCTTTTATCTATATAGTTAACTATAAAGCTATGAACTCAAAATGAAAACATGTTTTCAATCCAAGCTAATTTGCTTGTATATACAGATCTGAACTCAATTCAGTATATATATTTCGGTGTCATTGGTTTTCTATAACCATAGTCACCATCATCCATTGGCCAAGATTGGTATTAAACCACTAAAACATATGATGGACCTTTTCTTGCATTATGGTTTGTACTGCATGGCATTACTGGATGGAGAGAGTTGCTACTGTAATAACAGCTTGTGTAAGCATAAGGAATAGTGATCATGTGATGTTTTAGTGATTTGATTTGCAGTTTTTTACAATTTTGCATACTTTAGATTACTTTTCATTTATCTTTTTCAATATTTTAGAGTTTTTGCACAACCCTGAACATTTAAGCACAGTGGTACAATTTTGCATACTTTAGATTACTTTTCATTTATCTTTTTCAATATTTTAGAGTTTTTGCACAACCCTGAACATTTAAGCACAGTGGGTTAACCCAAAAACTAACAGTTTCCATATCAATTCCCATGTGAGAGAAGTAAAAAAAATGTTAATTTGGTCAATTATTTAACCATACAATGTGCTTTGGTGCGCATATGTCAAATGAACACTCAAGAGACAGACCATGTGATCATTTTTCTAATGTTTTGTGTACTACAGTATGTGGCTTTAAGATTTATTATTAATCTTGGATAGCCTTATTGTAAATTATTTATAATTATATAAAAGGAGTTATACATATAATATATATATTACAAATAAATCAAGTCAGATGTCACATGACTTAATTTAAACAAGCTTGTGTTACAAATGTTTTATAAAGGGCTCACAAATAAGCTCTTAACAAGCTTTGCAGAATATCCTCAACCCCAGACCGGTTCTGCTACTGACTTCATCAGTGAGGTGCCAGGATATTCAAGCATTAGATTAAAAATACTAGGATAAGCCCAGCTCTTTATCTATTGGATAACTATTAAGTAGAAAAACAGACATTTTCAGACATCCGTATGTCTTCCAATCCAGCTATCTAACTTAAATAGCTGTATGGACTGAACTAAGTTCAGATACACCATATATTAATAGCTTTAGCAATATAAAATCGCCAAAACCTTAATAGCAAAAAATAAAATTTCAAATAAATAAAGTCAGATGTCACATGACCTAACTTAAACAAGCTTGCATTACAAATGTTTTATAAAGAGCTCGCAAATAAGCTATTAACAAGCTTTGCATCATATGAGATCCAATTAAAACCTTATCCACAATAAACTAAACTGTTAATATTTCATCTTTGTTATATATAATTACATCTTGATTGTATGCTACTATTTAATGTGTATATGTATATTAAACACTGTAGCTAGACATTACAACATATATGATATAAATGGTTCCTTTATAGATTCTTATTGAATAATGAATATGCATCTAATTCAAACTATACACATTTAAAAATAAGCATCATCTAAACTCTACTTTCTTCTGATCTACAGCTATCAAATCTACCATATTATTACTTCATAGTAAATGATAACTAGATGCAATTGTGGACCCTCATATTCTTCAACATATAAGGATTTATTTTCATTTTAGTAGACTTTGGTAATACTTTGTTGTCCATTCTTCCTAAAAATTATACTTCATATTTATTTCTTCAAAATATTTTGAACTTATTTTACATAAATGAAGTTATTCCCTTCTAACTACCATCCCTGATATATTTTATTAAATTAAGAATATTTCAACAACAATATTTCTGTAGTGAATTTCATTACACCCCCCTCACCCAAGGTAGTGACTGGATTCGATCAACTTTTAACACCATGCGGATGGATATAATCACGAACATCTGAAAATTATTAAGAAAATATTTAGTCTTTTCACCAACTTTGGGTTCAGTTTTTGTGCCCTGGATATATTTATAATCACCAATAATCCATTTTCAACTCGTACAGCTATTGTTTTCTTTATTAAATCAAATTTTAATGTAAACTGTGTTTCTTTATTAAATTTTAATTAGAATAATTAGAATAATTTTATTGATCTAGTAAATGATTGTACGAATCAAAATTTTTTTATTATAACCGTTCCCCATATTTAATCTTTATGAATATCTAGTGTTATTTTTTCTGACACATATGTATATAGTTTACATTTAAATTATTGATAATTATATTCAAATACTGTAATTTATTAAATTTGATTTTTAAATACAAATACATTTTACTGCAATTAAATTGACTAATTCGTAATGGATTCTTGAGATTGTCCTATGTAATTAAAACAATAATTTTAAGACAATTTTAAATAAAATATCTGACAAAATAATACATTAATGCTGTCACGTTTTATTTACATGAATACGTAATTATTGGAATGAAATAAGATGAAAAATCAATAAACTTATTATGAATAGACCTACAGAGGCCCCTAGTAACGATTTTTTCAGACGCTCATTGCTAAGGTTTACAGCCTTGTTAAAACTATTAAAGCAAACATCTTAACTTAATGAAATACAAAGAAATATCTTTGGCCAATTCATCCTTTGTGTGAAATAAAAAAATCAAAGCAGATGAGTTTTTGCGTAATTCATACAGTAAGAAAAGTGTATAAATGTACTGTTGATAAAAAGTCAACCATTATTAATGATAGAATTATTCTAAGCTTTATCCAATCATATTATTATCTAAGGACATGACTGGGTTATTCTGCTGATATCAATGGCTGAAATAGTTTAATGTGACATTGAAAATCTCTGGAAATTACTAGATGTTATCTTAAAGATGGAAGATTAGAGTAGTCCGTCTTTGGGTTAATACGCCATAGCAAGAAAAATACTAAAGTACCCTAGAAACAGATTAAAAGTATAAAATAATTATTTATTTTCCCCATTCCCTAAGCTGAATACTGGCTTGCATAATAGCAGGCCTATATCATAAATTTATTTATTGAAATAACAATTTGGTTAGGTTATAAATAAAGTAAAAAAAAAATAGTTGCATAATGGGTTTGGTCTATACTCTCTCCCCATTTTATAAACGCTGTGTAATGAATATAAAATAAATAATTTCCTTTACAAATGCATCTAACTTTTTTTGTTTTGTTTCGATTACATTTGTTTTAACAAACATTACCTACATCACTCTTATTCTGAATGTATATCGATAATGTTTAAATGACACAGGTATCAAGACACTCAACGTGAGATGTCGCCTCCGTTATTAGAAATCAATAAATTAAATGGATCCTGCATGTAGCGAATCGATGTTAGATGTATTACGTAACCTCAAAAATGTTTCGTATCAAAAGGTATTAAAAGTAAATAATTAGTAGGAATAATGTATGCATAGATAGAATACATAATATTATACAACATGAAATAAATAATATACTTAAAATTATAAAATATATAATACAAAAAAAGGTATTACCCAAAAAAATATATATACACTCATCTTGACTTCTTGGCTCCCTCCAAGTTGAACTTCTAGGTGGACCACATGACCATGAAACAAGGCTGCAAGGGCTTCATTGTCTATACACATGTATTGTATAATTCTTCAGTAAGGTAGGCTGGATCATCTGCATTCACATCTTGGCGGCGAGAATACAAATGGCGCGGGTGCATTGCCCCAGGAAATCTACTCCATATCCCTTAGATCAAATAAATAAGCTATTGGGACCATCTTTTACACATTCCTTTAAAAAAAATACTTTAATTAAAACTTGCCAATCTTACGGAAAACTTCTCATGAAGAAATGGTTTTTCTTCAAACTTCTTTTAACTGCAAATTAATTATTGTATGCTGTATAGTTGCTATTCATAGTTCCAAGAATTCTCTCTAACTTATAGGTGAGTCTTTAAATGAATTCTGGATACACCAACTTTTGCTTTATTTATCTTTTAGCAACGGCTTCTTTCCATAAAGGTTACTAGCTGTAATTTTTTTTAAAACTAAATCTCATCTCCCTTCTCCTTGTTACCTTGATGACCTTTACTAGTTACTGCTTGTAGAAATGATTTTTAATAATCATGCTGTTTTTTCCACTTTCAGTCAGTAACAGCAAAAAATACAAATATCCAGAACATAGTTTAAGTAGGCAAATCAGCTGATCCAAGCTGGACATGAAGGCACCACTGTCGAATATATATATATGTATGTGACACTGGCATGGGCAAATCAGCATAAAAAATATAAATAATGGATAAGACTGAATATAACATGAAAACTGAATAAAGGATTAAAGAATGAATGAATAAAGCCAGCACCTGGTAGATAGCTTATATAATCTGCCTAACAGTCACGATTTCATAAACCCTCCTACAAAGTATTACAATACCTAACAAAATTGGTAGTTTTAATTTTTGTACATTCCTTTAGAATTTTGTTTTTAAAATCTCTTTTTTCTCTCTTTTAGCCTTTTAGATAATTAACAGGTTCCATCTTGGAGTAATTAGACCATCCATTACTTACATTCTTTAGATAAAATCTTTCATTTTGATTTCATTTTTACAAATTATTTAAAAGAATCCTTCCTAACTATAATTATATATGTACAAAACAATGGCTAATTACATAGAAATCCATTACTATAATAGATTTAAAAAAAAATTGTGCATTCTTTCAAAGAAAAATGAACTTTACATTATTTTCTTTAAAAAACAAAAAACAATTTCTACAAGTAATATATATAAAAAAATTATGTAGGTACACGAATCTTTATAAATAATAAAAAATGTTCCAAACGTAAATAAATGTTTATTCCCTTCTCTTTTGTTTTTTTCTCTTTATTTATACATGTGTAAGTAGCAACTACAAGTTAATAATAATTATATCCAATATATATGAATTTAAAGTATATATAAAAGTATTTACAATAACATTATGCGTTTGTAGTGTATGTGTGTGGACAGGAATATAGCATAGACCAACTCCCATTATTTATGCAACGAGTTGAATAAAAGTCAGCTGTGCCAAATCTTTGGCTACAGCCATCTTGTGTAAGGACGTTTTACGGTCTGACACAATATATATATTACAATAATTATTCCAGAATGAAAATTTTATTTTATTTACATATATATATAACACAAATGAATTAAAATTATAATATAAACAAAAAATTTTAAAAAAATTATGTAGTTATTAATAATAGAGAGAGCACATTTAAATCCACTCAAAAAGTAGTTATAATAAAAAACAGGACTGTATCTTTATTTTTTTAATACAGTGAATAGCAAAATGTCAGACTTTCTTCACAATTAAATATTCTCTGGATAATTTGTTTTTTCTTCAATAAACATGGAAACATCAGCAAATTATGGCCTCTCTAGTTGTGTTGATCTTTATAAGTCCATATCAACTTTGGAATCTATTTAATGACCCATAGTTACCCATATCCATTTCACATTCTTGGTTAAATTCTTCAAACTTTAAGCCTTCTGATGCAATACAGGAATATTTTACAGTTCTTTGTTTGTGCTGCTACCAAATTGATAACTTTCATTTTATCACTTAGGAAAGATAATTTATGATATTTTAAAAATTCATAAAAGTTTTGGTTTTATGTTTCAAAAACCATTATTATGCAAAATACTATTGTTCAGAAAGGATAATAAAGCAAAGAATAAAATGTCTGCACTTTCAATTTAAGCTAAAGAAATGTTATATATAGCACTCCAAGATAGAAAATGGCTGTTGCCATAATGAAAAATTTATCAGATTTACAAATTTTAATGTTTTATTTTTTCTTTGTTTACTTTTTTTTATAATAATAATAATATTTAATTGAAAGAACAAACAGATGTTGCTGACATTATTGAAGGAATTAAGAGACTGGGGTGGAGTTGGGCTGGCCATATTGCTGGAAGAGATGATAATAGACAGAATCTCAAACTGGATTCTAAGAAATTGTAAAAGACCTAGAAAGAGACTGTATGTGAGATGGATGGATGAAATAAAGAAGTGCTGGAATGGTATGGAAAAAGAGGATGGAGATGAGATAAGATGGATTGAACTTGGAGAGACCTTTATTTTGCAGTGGATCAATAAATGGTTGAAAGTGATGATGATATTGATACAGCGCATATTACAGCATCACTGTAACATTCTACTTAACTTTTTTTATATCTAATTAATACAAAATGTATTCAGTTGATTTTGCAAGGATAGAATAAAAGAAAAAAAACCATTTTTTTCTGTGTAAGCAGTTATTTTGAAAGGAGTGGTGATGTTATGAAATAAATTGTGTTAAAAGGATAGCAAACTTTAACTGCTGATGATCAAGGGTTGATTGCTCATAGTATTCTATTGTTATTTTCATGCAAAGAACTTACATTTGTCTGCAAAAAGGAAAATAAAGTGTTACTTATATTATCTGTACAAACTTTGAAATGTGTCAAATTATTTATCCAAGAAAAGTTATTCTATTTAAGGAAACTAAGAATGTAAAGTGTTGAGTGATGGGGTCATTCTTAGTGCTATGGCTCAATTCTGTTGAAAATTTTGCTGTACAGAATTATTTGTTTTACTGTCTACAGAGTTTAAAATTTTTATTTTAATATTGTACATATTGGCTACAACACCATTCTAGCGCTAATGCACTAAAATAAGTGGGGAAAAAATTGTGAATAAAATAAAAGGGATTATGAAATAAAATGAATGAATAAACACCCACTGTTATCATAGTAACAGGACCTCATGACGTGACTGTAGTAAATTAAAAAACAAAACAGTTTAGGGATTTTTTCTACCCAATTAGACAGTCCACCATCCAGTATTGGTCAGCAAATTGGTTTCTAACAAGAGGGTAAGATAAGAATGGAATACTGATCAGATGCTTAGCAGCTAGCTATTGAAAAGCCCAATGAATACTGTTTTGAGCCATTAGAGAAACTTATGCTCCTGCATTGAGCTATTTAAAGACATTTTTACATTATCATTAGCTTTTTATTGTTGATATTGCTATGCTTGTCTATAGGCCCTTATCCCTATATTTTATTATTATTTGTTCAAATGATAGAACGAAAGGGGGATGATGATATCATTTAATTAATCTACGACACTAATCTTATTTATTAAGTAATAATTTTAACCCAATTTATCATTATTACTATGTTACTATGGATTAGACTTAAAATTTATGTAAATTTTGATTAAGTCATGAAAGAGTATTATTTGTAATTAAATTTCTAATTTTTCTCCAAAACAATAACTCCTAAAAAGTCATGCTGTTGTTTTGCTGTCTTATTGCTCTATCTTAGTTTATAAGTGCGACTTTTTAGAGCATGTCTATCGATAGAGCATGTCTATCGATAATTACTGTTATCTCAAAAACATTTATTAAAGTAATTAATACCTATGTTAATACCTATGTTACATTAATTATGAGATAAGTATAAATATGGATGGTACATTATAAATAGGTATAATGAAAATTTACAATAGTAGATAAGTTATGGAATTAACATTATTGAGTTAAAACGGTTAGATATTTAGATTAAGTTCATTGTTAACTCTATTGACAGGTCTAAAATAGCTTCCATGTCTCTTGAAAAATGAATGTTGTTGCAAGAGTTTTGTCTCTCCATTTAATATTTTTCATGCTTTGATTAAATAGTGCGTTCTCATCTGGCTTGGGAAGTTGGTATTGTGCCATGCACCTAACAACCCATATGGCATAGGTGATGAAAACTGCTAGCCTGATTGTAGGAATATTTCTTACGCGATGCATTCTTTGTTGCTAAGTATTTTGTAATAATCTATCTTTGCGATATCAAATATTATTATTTTTATATTACCTAGACCCATGCATGTTTTAATTATGTGGTCAAATGTTTCCTCGTCCCTGCCACAGCTGTGACAAATTGATTGGACTTTGGTGTTACATCTTCTATATCTGAAATGACTTTGTAATATAAATTAAATATGTCTAACAACATTTAATATAACAATTATTTATTGGAAATTATTAATGCTAGAGTGTTTGTTTGTAATAGTGATTTCTTTTTTAGGAATCTTAAATTTGTGACATTAAGAAACAAAAAATAATGGTGGTATTATGCCTAGCATAAGTAGATAAAATAATATTCAATTTAGTAAGTTTTTTTTTTTGCAAATGTAATTGTTTAGATTATCACTTTTTATGATTCCTTTTATCATATATGCTTATATAGAGAGAGAATCATGCATGGTTTACTGCAGTAGTGGATTAATGGACTCTGAATCCTAAGCTCTATGTATCATGATTACAATGCTTGAATTTCGTACGAACCCCTGAGCTATAAACCCGTTAGATTATTTTTATTATGTATACATTTTTAATAGAATAAAATATGCTTGTTTATATACATTTATCTTGGTTTCAAATTTATGGTATATTTTATATCTTTGATAGTTGCATCAGGATTTGTTGCTGAACTGTTTTATATATTTCTTTTATATTAGTTGAATTGTTACTAAAATAATAATCATAAGGTAGATGATCTATGGGTCATTGGATCAAAGTGGCAGGCTGTGAACAATAGTTTTATTCAGTTATTGAAACAGAGATTGTTGTTTTTTTATACTTACTTTGCTAGGAATTGACTTAGCTTTTGAGTTTATCGAACCACCACTTTGCTAAACCAACAGTACAGTTGTTAATATTAAGTTTCTATTACTCATGCAAAGATGAAGTAACTGGATTATTTTACATATCATTTTTAGTCTGAATTAATGAATTAAATATATAAATATCTAGAAGTACAACCGAAATTCTGTAAATCATAGTTGTAAGTAATAAAATAACAAATTTAAACAAATCTTTTTTGTTGTTGTCTTTCGTTCCTAGGAGCACTTGGAAACTTAGCTGCCCACAATGCTTCGCTGTGTTTAAGTCTTCTTCAGTATAAATGTCCACAGAGGTAAGTAGAAAAATCACTGATTTTAAATTTCCTTGTGACTTTTTGTTGTTTTTCAACCACTTAGTACTAGTAGATAAAATCTAGGTCGAAATAACATTGATAATTGTTTGAAAATTGGTACTTAAATATATACCCTGTATATGCACTATCTTTTTTTTTCTTTTTTTATTTGATTTTTTTTTTTTTTTGAATGGCAAATAGCTGAAACCATGAATATGAAAATCATGGCGGAGGTGACATCTCTGTACTCTACACTGCTACTGCGTAGCATGGCATAATGTATAGGTTAATCTTTTACCATGTCTTGACATTTATCACATGATAAATCAACACAACATTTTAACACATTCACCTTTTCACACTATATTTTATTATATAGATATATTTCCAGGTGTACTTTTAATCACTGTCCAAATCAACGTTTAAAATTATTATGCAATATTTTAATATTTGTTTAGTAAGAAATTTTTTTACAAATAACTTTTATATTAGTTCCAGCAGCAGTTATCCAACTTTTAAATGTTTAAATGCACCAACCTACTCCGTAATTCCTTTTCCAGTGCTTATTCTTTAACTTTTCTTCGTTACCATTCTGTTTTTATTAATATTTACTAGGGGTGACCCAACAAATAACCGTAATTTTGTAATAAAAAATTGTGTATTTATTTTTAGGTATTACGAATTTAATGCGGTGTACTGGTTTAAACCTGATTTTCACTTTTCACTGTAGTCTTAAAAGTCTTGCAAAGTGATGTCTTTTAATGCTGGCATGTTTTTTTTTCTTCATTACTTTCAAGTTCATACACAAAAAAGTTGAGGTCTTTTTTTCCATTCAAGAGACTAAAAAGAAGTTGTGCAGAACAATGAGTGGATATGGCTGATGGGTACGTTGGGTTGTGCTGAATTTAATTAAAAGTTGTTTTACACTCGAGGCTTTGTGCCCTGGTATGTTGTTGTGGTGAGGCTTGCATTCTCACTTTGTCACAAAACAGGACATTTATATTTTACTGCATTACACAAAAGTTTTGGAACTTGTAGGTTTTAAATGCCTGATTATTATGAACAAATTCTGAGTGAATCCTGCCATTTGCATAAAAAAAAAAATCAGCACTGTTTTGATTATTGAACTTTACCCATCATGCTTTTATGGGACCCAGTGAATTTGACACTTCTATTAAACCACTCATAAACTTGTGCTCTTCCTAGACCGGAATGTTTGCAAACTGTTTCAAGCATTATTCTCCTGTAGTATGCAGGGAAGGGGAAGAATGGTGTATCGTCCAAAAGATGCCGAAGACTTGTTCAAACCAAGTTTATAATTTCCAATTATAAAAGATTATAACTTCTAAAATATGAATTATACTATATGCTTATAATTTCTAAAATGTGAATTTAAAGTACTTTTATTCAATATTTATGTCATTTATCGGTTGGATGTATCAGGGTTTTGGCTAGTCTTTAGATTTCAAAATGACCATAAGTAAATTGGCACCGTGAATCTTTATATATATATAGTAAACGTAAAGCTCCAATAGATTAATTAGTCCACCATTGTAAAAATAGTATTTATATATAGTATTCGTATGCCAAGAGCCCAAGCTTATCAGAACCATAAATCTTCACTCTGTTATCAAGGCAAAACTCTACAAGTAAAAGAAGAATTACTCTTTTCACTCTAGTTTAAGATCTTAACATAAATATTTGAAAATATTTGAAAACCAGGCACTCTTCACAAACCTGGGAGCTTTAATTGTAAGTATAAGGGATTTGAACTCGGATTTTTAAGCACCCTTCAACTATCCACACTATTTCATACAGCTGATACACATGACCACACACATGTAGAAAAGATAAATAATCACCAATATTCGTATTTCGTGCTAAACCAACACTCATCAGTTGGTCCAGATTATCATCTCCCACACATATGTATAATCAGTGCTCAGTTTATATTAAGATAGCAAATCTTCATACTTTAATGGACAGGCTTCAATCCACTCCAACCTCCAACTTTTCAGCTATCCATATCATTGAAAATCTGATGATGAAAACTCAAATCCCACACTGATACTAATATTATTGTCATGCCCATGTTGATCTGAAGTCACTCTTACCCCTCATGTATAGATCTTAATATAGTATTTTAATGAACTGCATTATTTTATTTTTTTGTTTTATATTAATATGTATATTTTAAAAATTAAATTCTATTATAGATGTATGTATAAGATTTTTCCATTATTCACAGTTTTAAGAATTGATGGGCAGACTTTGTTTCAAATGTATTAAATATACAAAAGCCGCTTTATATATTCCAATTTACAATTATTTATCTTTTACAACTATAGAGATTAAAGGTAGAACTTTTTTTTTTAAAGTTTCCCCCTTCCCTCTCCGCAGAGTAAAATGTTTCCTAAAGGAATAGTGACGAAGGAAATATTTGCCAATCGTATGAGGATTTAATTAGTTTTCTATTATTTTATTATTTAGCTAAGAATAGCTAGTTATCCATTTACTAACCAGTATTGGATAGTTAACTACCTGGGTGAAAAATTTCAAGTCCCTTACCATAGGGCGTTTTTAAGCATACAGAATTTAGTTGTAATAATTTGAGAACCAGCAAAATTGTTATTATATATAATGAGTCTCAAGTACATGTGTCTATTTATTTAATCAATTGCAGCTATATTGTTATGGTTGATTTGTAACTGTAATGCAGATAATAAATGTATATTATGATCAAAATTGTTTATTTAAAGTTTTTATAGATCAAACTACAAGAAGAAAATCGTATTGTGATAAAAAAAAAAACGCCAAATATATATATAAATGTTGATAATGAAAATAAAGTCATTAACCTTTTCGTTCCTTTTTCTCTTTTCCTCGTTTATTTGTAATTCATAAAATAAAAAAGCCATAAATCACCATCTGACACACTTGGCACCAATTATGCAGCCAGGTCACTGAAAAGATAAGGTGTTTTAATACCGGGTTAAAAAGTTCGGTTTTGTCCCGTTGAATGTTTAAATGACTCGTTTGAAATATCTTATTGCGTGTAATTTAAAAATAATATTACTATTGCTTGTTGATATGATTTAAATTTTTTCACTGAGTATCAGACTTCTGTAGTATTAATTTTTAGTGATGGAAAAAAATGATAAAACGATTTCAAACCATGTTTTGACCTGATTCGCTTGACTGCTTCGAAATAGAGGAGTCGGAATTTTTGATAAGTGGGTCACTCAAATTAATAGGAGATTGATTTAATTATATTTAAAAAGTACCTGTTAATATTTATATGTTGCATGTATAAAACAAAAGTACAACGCTATTTTATACAAAGGAAGACAGATTTCAAAGCGATGGTCATTAGTCCAAGCATTTCCATTCCACATCTCGGATGAAATGTAAAAGAAACTTAAATTACGTCTGGATTCATCCAAGAGCCACAAGTGTTTGACCTAAGAAGCTGAATATAAAATACGTTTTTAATAAAAATTGATACTATACTTAGTATATATTCAGAAGCTTTTTCCAGCCCATGTGTATTCTATTTAATCTCATATATATGAAGTAATCAAATGGCTTTATTTATTGTTCGGGGGGGGGGGGGATTCATAAATTCGAGCCCTGGAAATGCTAGAGCTGGATTCGATGCAAGGATGTTTACGTTCCAGAATCTGACACGGGACCACTGGACTAAATAACAGCAAGCGTCAGACATATATGCATTTACCATCAGATAAGCTTGGCTTGAAAGAAAATTATTGCAAGCTTGAATAACCAATGAAATGCCAGACGATTTGCTGTTATTATACCCACTCCACCAGATTGGTTTTTGGTTTGGCCATTATCAATGACTCAAACTGAAGTGTATGCATATAACAGCTAACTTTAATTTTTTTTTACATTACTCAAACTAAGAGCCTGAATTTTATACAATTCTAAGGATTTTGAATGCAAGCCAATTCATTTGCCTACCTATATATATATAACTGAACCTTGAGTCAATTTTTATATATTTAAGTGATCTTGATTTTGCAACAGTAGTAGCATTTTGATGCAGATGAATTATGTTTCTTTTAACTGCACACTTATTCCAAATCCTGGTATTTCTAATCAACGGGTTTTTGGAACAAGTAATATTTTCTAAATTATACTTGAATTCAAGTATCGAGCTATTGTACTTCAGATGTCAATTACAAGTGACTATGGAAAGTTAAATCATCAATAATTATGAACTTAGAATCTATTTTTATTTATATATTATAACTTTTTTTTTTCATGTGTCAAAGCATCGGCAGGGAAGTGAAGCCAGGACAACTGCTTGTAAGGCAGCTGTGCTGACCACTCGGCAATTCCCTTCATCAGAAAAATAAATCCACCTTATTTTATATTAAATAGTCTCATTTGCTGTTTGACAAATATTGCACACTGTAGAGTCATAGTAATCAATGCATACTAGATGGTATAATAATACTATATCCACATCAAGAGTCTGGTTTCTGGTTATCAATGAGGATTTAAAATTCAAACTGGAATTAGTGTATCACATGATCACATTTCCTATACTAGCACATTAATTGTTGATAAACAGAGCAAAACTTTCCATACAGTATTGCCACCTGTGCTAAACAGAGTAATCAATGGATGCCAGAAGGCTTGTGCATAAAATCCCTATCTAATGCCTACTCATCCAATATCCCCAGACTAGTTTCTGGCTTGTGGCCTTCGTCAGTGAGGAGCTTTGGATCTGAGAGCACTGCATCTAGATCTTAGGATCTAATGCAACCCTCTAGCAACCACCTTTTATCTCTACTTAACTACTAAACTATGAGAATGAAATTGAAAACACAAAAAATATTTTCAATCTAAGCTCAATAGCTTAAATAGTCATATGGGTCTGAACTCAGTTCAGCACCCATACATTTTGGTGTCTTTGGCTCTTTTACAACCATAGCCACCACTATCCTATTAGGCAGGATTGGTGTTAAACCATTAAGCATCACATGATCACATTTCCTATACTAGCACATTAATTGTTGATAAACAGAGCAAAACTCTCCATACAGTATTCTCATAGTTTAGTAGTTAAGTAGAGATAAAAGGTGGTTGCTAGAGGGTTGCATTAGATCCTAAGATCTAGATTCAGTGCTCTCAGATCCAAAGCTCCTCACTGACGAAGGCCACAAGCCAGAAACTAGTCTGGGGATATTGGATGAGTAGGCATTAGATAGGGATTTTATGCACAAGCCTTCTGGCATCCATTGATTACTCTGTTTAGCACAGGTGGCAATACTGTATGGAGAGTTTTGCTCTGTTTATCAACAATTAATGTGCTAGTATAGGAAATGTGATCATGTGATGCTTAATGGTTTAACACCAATCCTGCCTAATAGGATATTGGTGGCTATGGTTGTAAAAGAGCCAAAGACACCTAAATGTATGGGTGCTGAACTGAGTTCAGACCCATATGACTATTTAAGCTATTGAGCTTAGATTGAAAATATTTTTTGTGTTTTCAATTTTATTCTCATAGTTTAGTCGTTAAGTAGAGATAAAAGGTGGTTGCTAGAGGGTTGCATTAGATCCTAAGATCTAGATGCAGTGCTCTCAGATCCAAAGCTCCTCACTGACGAAGGCCACAAGCCAGAAACTAGTCTGGGGATATTGGATGAGTAGGCATTAGATAGGGATTTTATGCACAAGCCTTCTGGCATCCATTGATTACTCTGTTTAGCACAGATGGCAATACTGTATGGAGAGTTTTGCTCTGTTTATGGAATTAGTGTACTTATGCACAAAACATTTTATGGTGAATGTTTATCTCAGGGTTCAAGATCAGAATATAAAAGAACCGGAGAAACCAACTCAAAAAATAGTAATCAGTTTAAAAAAAGTGTGAATGTACTTTCATCGAGTTATTAAGTTATCAAAAACAGTCTATAGTCTTATTATTTTTCTAAGCCTTTTGGTATTGTATATGGGTTGACTGCTTTCATGTATCTACATTAATACCTATCTATCAGTTGGAGTACAGTTTGGAAGTTAGAATTGAATATTTATGAGTCTGCTTTCAAAGCAGGTTATGTTTACCTGCTTAATGAGATTTATTTAAACTTCTTTAAAATAATAATTTCATTCTTTGTAGTCAAGTTGCAATCTTTAGTGTCTATATAACGATATTAGACGATATATAAAGGCAGATTTCAACTTTTATTGTTTAAATGAAGTTGCATTGATAACATATTGAGTTTGTTAATTGTTATTGACATTTGTATTGTTTAAGTTGACTGCTTTTCTGTATTTACATTAATAACTCTAGCGTTGAGCATTATTAATTTTATTATCTAAGTAATACATAGTTGGAGTGCGGTTTTAAAGTTATAATTGCAATTTGAGAGTTATAATTGACTATGTGTTAGTCTATTTTTAGAACAAGTTATGTTTACCTGTTTAATGAGGTTTATTTAAACTTCTTTTAATTAATAATTTCATTCTTTGTAGTCAATTTGCAATCTTTAGTTTATATAAACATATTAGACTATATAGAGAAGTCGATTTCCACCTTTATTATTTAAATGAGGTTGCCTTGACAACAGATTAACATTGTTATTGATATTGTTTAAGTGTTGATTGCTTTCATGTATTTATATATCTGTAGTAACTTTTTCTGTATAGACATTTTATTTTATAAAGCCTGATATCTGTAGCTATTTAATTTCTATATTTAATAATATATTTTATTTAGAGAATTCATTCAACACATAGCAGCCGGTATTTCATTTTATATGCATATATATATAAATCACATGAAAGCAATCAATTGCTATCAAGGCAACCATTTATATATAATAGAAATACCTTATAAAAAGTTGCCTTGACAGCAGATTGAAGACTCTTGGTGTTAATAAATATTGCCTGCTTTCATGTGATTTACATTTATAAATCAATCTAACTTTGAGCAAAATCAGTTTTATTATTTTTTAAACGGTAATGAAATGTAAAAATTACAGTCCATAGGAGTGTATGGACAATAAACAATATGGTAATAAACTTCAAAATATTGCTAAGTGAAACTTTTAGTGCAAAGGATCTTTAATGAAGAGTAACTATAATATATTTTAACAAACCTAACTGTATTTACCAATAAAAATTGAAATATCTATCATTGATAAGGGCATTAGTATTGACCCTTACATTAACACCTCTTTTTACTTACACATCCGTTATAAATTGAAACATTAGTTCTTATTAAGAGGAATGCTATTGGTTCTGACATTAATGGAATTTTTTTAATTTATCATATGCTAAGGTTTTATTTTTCTTTTTGAAGTATAATTTTGGTGTTAGTTGGATTTAAATAAATAGCCCGTGTTCTTCTCGTGATGAAAAAATTTATAATTATATGTATTATTGTTTATAGCTCCATAGTAAAGTCAGTATGCTGAATTATTCTAGTGTTTAAATTTGCTCATCTCATCTTAATATTTAGCATTATAAACCCATCAATCCAAGACATAAACCAATTATGCTTTATCATCATTTCCAAACTTATTTATTAGAATTATTAATTAATCTATTTAAAGATAAAAGTCGTCAAAAACTCTGTATTATTTATTTGTAATATATGTTATATATTAATGTGATCTATAGTTTGACAAATCAATGGGTAGCCATTTTTCTTGTTTACTAAAATTAAATCAGAAAAATATTATATTATATTATATATACAAAAAAGATTTTTATCTTAAAAAGATAAATAGTATTTTCTGATATTAATGATTGTGGATTATTTAAATTAATCACAGCTGAAAATAAAATCTTATACAGTATATTAAGGATATTAAATTAATCCATAGTTAATCCAGTTAACCATCTGCATTGGTCATAAAATTGATATTTAGCTATTATTAAATGAGAGAAAAAGCAATCTTAGTTGATTAGGTGGGTGTTAGAACACTGACTATAAAAATAAAATGATGGAGGGGGGTATCATACAGGTAGCTCTGCTGAGCCTGTGGTTTATCTTTAATTTTTAGCCTGTGTTTTAAGATCGTATACCTTAAGACACCTTACCAATGAAATTTCTGTTTCTTTATCTCTTTTCTTTTTAACACCATTCAAAAATTCAAATGGAAAATTGGCCAAAGACAAGTTTTGATTAATTGGTGAAGACTTTAGTAAAACTAGAATTGATGTTGGAATGATACGTATGGAATTGTCAAAAAAAAAAAAATTATTTATCAGATATTTTGTTCTTTTTTAATTTTATTAGAACTTAATTATTTTTTTAAATTTTGTTTCTATACCACTAAAACATCACATAACCACCATTGATTTCTTCTACTATCCTTTGATTACTATGGCTTGCACTAGGTGGCACTATTGTATGGAGAGAGTTGCTACTGTTTTAATTTAGTTTCTGTAGTATGATAGTTAATATGAATGTGTTACTCTCATGTATGGTTAATAGAGCTTTTAGTTTTTTTTATACAGAATATTAGCTGAAACTTATGTCCATGTTTAATACTTTTTTTATTCTCATTTTATCAATTTTTAAGTATTTATTTTAACGACTAATAATAATAAGTAAATAGTTTATTTGAAAGATTTTGTAACACTTGAGTACTAGAAGACATACTTTATTGAACACAGCATTCTTTGCAAGTGGAGTCTTAGGATCATTAAACTTCATTCTTGTAATTCACTTAACATATGTAACTAAACAGAAGTCTAGTTGTTTTATTGTTTTCATTTTCATGCTTATGCATGAAACAATTATGTACAATAAAGATTCTGGTTGTTTTACAAGCTGCATTGAGCTCTCATTGTGTGGATTATTTAATATGGTTTTAGTGACAAGGCTTCAGCAGTAGAAGGCTTTTATCATTGAAGAATTTGTGGAGAAATCTTTACACCATTTAATGTGCAAAATTGATATCAATTAAATTGTAAAATATGTTACCTATATTTGCAAACAAAGAAATTTTAAAAGGAGTGAAATTTATTTAAAATTAAAAAATACTGAGAGGGCTTTCAGCCTTTGCATGCTATAATTGCGGCCAGTATTAAAAATAATGCTGACTTGTAGAGATCTAACTATTTCTTGAAATTCTAAAACTGCTTTAATTGCATCTTATTGAACTTTTATTAAAGGTCTTTCTTGAATTTGCTTTACATCGTGTTTCCTTTATTGTCTGTTTTTTTTTTTTTTTATATACTGCACTTACATTATTAGGGCTTAGTGCACAACCTTTTTTTATTCATGGTTTTTTTTAAAAAAATAATGCATTTGAAGTCATTTTGTGAATGATTGTGGATGTGGATGTTTGACTCTTGTATTCAAATTCATTCTTGTTTCACCATAATATATTGATTGCCAGCCCGGATTCCCACATATTATCACATCCAAAATATCATCACCACAAACCTTCAGGCAAACACTTAGGATATATTGTCTGTTTTTTTAAAAATAAAATTATTAACATTAAATTAAAATCTCCAATCATTTTTTTCTTGAGAGCAATCTTTATAAAGAGCATCAGAAAATATAAACTTGTCTATACTAGCCATTTCGAATGAAACATCATTTCAGGTAATCCAGATACATATTACAACTCAAATTACTCTGCCACTTGTATTAATATCTATACAATATTATTTGAATACTTTGAATTTGATAGATATTTTTATAAATTAAATCAATTTAGATTTTTTCAACACAGTGATATAATATTACATCATTATATGTAAAATGAGAAAAAATAAAGTGATCGTGTGACTTAAATTTAGGTTTTATCCAAATGAATTCACCATATAATAGACAAAAGCTTTCTAGTTGTAATTCTTATTTTTAATTTTATTTTTTTACCATTTTTTAATACAGAAATAATACAGTGAAACCATGAGATATATACTGCATCAATGTACACTTTTTCAATGATATGCTATCCAACATAAAAAAAAAAAGGAATGCAACAAAAAATATATATTAAAATTTGAACACTCTACTCAATCACATTTATTAATAACATTTCTTCATCTTATGTTGAAACCATTTATTTTTATTATTCTTTCCAAATTTGACATACAGCATTTCGGGTAATAAATATTTTGTAAGCAATGCTAAAAGTTTTATGAAATTCAAAAACATTCTTAAATTCAATATGGACTTAAAAACATCAAAACAACTAGAGTGAGTAAAGTCTATTGGAAATGAAACTATTATTAGATTTCAATAGGAAAAAAAAAAGTTATTGAAGAAAAAGAATATCATCTAAAGCATATTTAATTGCAATGAAAGCAGACATTTTACCATTCATTTTATTTAAAGAAAATAAAGATACAGCAAAATAATGTTTTTGAATGAATGAATGAATGAATGAACACTCATGTAGTAAATATATATGTAAATGTTCCCCATTTATCATTAATAACTGTCTAATTTTGTTTATACTGCAGTTTTAATTTATACATGCATGTCATACATATAAAAATGTCTTTGTGTCATATGTGTACATGTTAAACACTCACAGTTCAATAAACAATCCATATTCTACTGTAATCAAAGCTTATCAGTAAAACAAGAGCTATTATCTGATGTATTGCAATACAATATAGAGAATATCATGACTCCATGTATCAAAACAGGCAAAACTCTATACATGTTGCCACTAGTGCAAGCCAGAGTAATCAATGGATGCCAGAAGGCTTGTGCATAAAATCCCCATCTAGTGCCTACTTATCCAATATCCCCAGACTAGTTTCTGGCTTGTGGCCTTCGTCAGTGAGGAGCCTTGGAATGCACTGAGTGGCAATATGTATAGAGAGTTTTGCCTGTTTTAATAACAGTTATAAGCAAGCATATATTTTAAAGTTTTTATTATAGGGATCAGTTTTAGAGTAAAATAAAAAATGCAAACAAATTTATATCTTAACAAATTCTTAGATATCTAGAAATCATTTCTTGGTGTTATATATATATATATATATTTGTAGCTCTTATTGAAAACTAAAATTACATCTTTAAAAGTGTAAACAAACTCAAGCTAATGTCATAAAAAAAGTCACAGTTCTTAGAAATTGCCATTCAGTATGTCTCCTTTTTCATTTGGAATTATTTTTTGTTAGCAACAAATAGATAATGAGGAGGCAATGATCCAGATGTTAAGGTGACATAGATAGCTGATGCTCTGCAAGAAATAAAGATTCTAAAATGTCTTGAACATTCAAGTGCTATGTTAGATAATCGCATTCATCATGGAGTTTGCAATTGTTGATAGTTTCATAGTTTTTTATTTTTCTTTTTAATCACAACATTAGATAGACATTCTAACTGCTTTTCAAACCCATGACTACAATTATGCATATGCAGAAGAATAATTAAGAAAACAAAACACTATGGAATTTTCACTGCTAAAAGTTGCAAGTAAATAGGAAATTGAACTAAATTAGTAATTTCCACCTTACAAAATGTGACAGACTTATATTGCTCTAGATTTCATTGTAATATTTGCATTGGTTATACAAAATTTAATGAGGAAGCAATTATGGCACAATCCATTCACTTATTGTAACAACTCACTGCGTGTATCTTTGCTGGACTGTGCATGTAAAATGAATGAACAATGATAAATTTCCCTAAAAGGGTATTTTATGGTGAGTTTGAGCATGGTTTTCATAGGAGAGGTAGATTCTGTCTACTTATAAGTATTATCTTATTATTTTTTGTTAGCTACCAACTTAGACCTATGTAAATTGGAAGGTTGATTAAAAAAAGGAAATAAACATTTAAATTATTCTAATAATTTGTGCTTAATTTTGATCAAATCTTTTTTTATATTCGTTAATAAACTACATACTCATGACCTAATTTAACGTTCTTGTATTACAAATATTATCTAATGAGCCTGCCAATCGCTCTTAACAAGCTTTTCAGAATATTCCCAACCCAGACTGTTTCTGTTTCTGGCTTCCTCAGTGAAGTGCTAGGATATTCAAACCTTAGATTTAAATTGCCAGGTCAAGTCCAGCACTTTATCTAATAGTTAACTATTAAGTAGAAAATCTCATTTCAGACATCCATATGTCTTTATATCCAGCTATCTAACTTAAATAGCCATATAGGATAGAACTAAGTTCAGATACACCATATATTAATAGCTTTAGCAATATAAAATTGCCAAAGCCTTAATAGCAAAAAATACAATGGCAAAGAAATCAAGTCATATATCACATGATCTACTTTAACAAGCTTGTATTACAAATGTTATCTAATGAGCTTGTCATAGCTCTTAACAAGCTTTTCAGAATATGCCCAACCCCAGACTGGTTTCTGCTTTTGGCTTCCTCAGTGAGGTGCTGGGATATTCAAGCCTTAGATTTAAAATACCAAGTCAAGCCCAGCAAATCTAATGCTCGAATATCCTAGCACCTCACTGAGGAAGCTAGAAGCAGAAACAGGTCTGGGATTGAGGATATTCTGAAAAAGCTTGTTAACAGCTATTGGCAAGCTCATTAGATAATAATTGTTAAACTGGTATTGTTTAAATTTATTTATTTTTTAATTAATAATCTTTTTAAAGCAAAAAGTACAAGAATAGTTTTTAGGTTTTTTTTTTTCAATTATAACTGCAATGCTGTCTTTTTTTTTTAAGTGTCATAGCATCGGCTGGGACGCGAACCCGCAACCTGGGCAACTGCCTGCAAGTGCAAGGCAGTCGCGCTGACCTCTCGACCACCAATGCAAGACTGCAATGCTGTCTTTAATTGACTAATGTTCAAATACCTAACATATCTGAATCCAAAAAGAATCAAGAAGCAAGGATTTTAGAATAATAATATTCAACTTTTATATTTTAGAATTCTTTAGTAAGCTCCAATGTTTATAACTAGACTAAAAAATAAAACTCGTTACTTTCTTAACTCGTTATTTTCTTTGTTATAATCTTTCATAATTATTAAATTAATAGGAGTCAATAAATAAATGGGAACCATTTTGTATCATTGCTTACATCCTTGCAAATATATATTTATGAAAAAATTAAATACTATTACTGAAATTAATAACTTGCTTTTACAACTGATAATTGCGATCTATTAAAAACAAGATAATCTTAGTATTAACATAAAATATATACTGTATATAAAAGCGAAAGTATAATATAAAGTGATCTTTAAATAGCCTACTGGCGGGAGGGGGAGATGTTTCTCCAACAGATTCCAATATGGGTGTTGGTTATACTCGCAAGACTTGCTAGCACCTGGTGGACAGAGTTTGTTAGCTTTCCTCTTTATTTTAGCCTCTTAGTAAAAATAGCTCGATATCCAGTTACTGATTAAATATTGGATGATCAGATAGTTTGACTATGGATCAATTTTCTGATAAAGCATTAGAATCCATACATTTTTCAATTTTTTTCCTGGCCTGGATCCGAATCTAAATGATAGAGAGGCAAACTGATGCCCTACCATTATGTCACAAGGCCTTTGATAAGTTATATATGTATAATTTAATTAATAAATATATATATATATATATGTGTGTGCGCGTCTGCACACGAATTATTTACATATACAAAATGATCTGTCCACAAGCCAACTGCCAAGTTGCATACTATGGGGAGACCCGGGCCAACATAGCCAATAGAGTAGCACAACACAAATATATCTACAATAAAACCAAGCAAGAAGGTAACTCCTTCTGCGAACACGAAAGAGTATCAGGCCATAAATTTGAACCCACAACTGCCAGCATCATATGCTCTGAAAGACATGACGCCCGACGCAAAATTAGAGGCTTATTACATAGCTAACGACCCCAGGTCCATCAATAGGAAAGAAGTATGCTTTGCTCTGTCTCGGTAAGGGCAATTATAACTCATTTGCATAAATTCCATTTCCATTTCTACAACGCAGTTATAACAACAATAACTATGAGTATGAGAGCCAGTGGTCTCTTGAAAGCGGTCAGCTCTTTAATTTAATAGCTTTAAATTTTAATAAATTAAAAAAAAAAAAAGTCGCTTTATTCTAGCTTCATTATCTGTGTAAACAGCGCATATATATATTAGTTTACATATACAATACAATAGCTGCTTAAAGAGGAGGGGAAATCTCATTAATTTTTTTAAATAGTTTTTTAAATTCTTAATTAAACGTTCTTAAATCATCCATGAATTCAGAATATGTATATATTTGTATGTATGACCCCCCCCCTACTTTTTTTTTTTTAAAAAAAAACCAACTTTGCTATAAATAATAATAATAATAGTTTAATTTTACATTCTAATGAATAACTTGCTGTTTTACTGATTGGGTCATATAACTGAATTAGGCCAGATTATTTGAGCTAATATGAGGTTATTCACCTCTGCCTGCGTAGTTTCTTAATATGTTCATAAATGCGCGTACTATTCATTTTAATACAACTAAAGAAATTGGTTTTTTAAGGCTTTATATTTTTTAAACTCATTGATTGAAATATCATCTAACAATATAAATACATGTTTTTCATCCTGGAAAAAACTAGAAGGGGAAAGTCCATAAAAATAATTTTAATTATTTTAGTACTAATGGCGTATAATTAATTTTTATTATTATACGCTGTGCGTCCGATTTAGGATGAGAGGTTTCTGGTTCGATTCTGGCGCTTCCCGAGCAATAAAGCCATGTGTCTTTCTTTCTATTATTATTATCTACTGAAGAGTAAATTATACCTTGAATAAACTTACGTAACGTTAACAAATTTATTTCTATAAATCAGAGATCATTTTATTCATTTTTTTACCATGTTAAGTTGAAAATGAATAAATTAACAAATAAGAAAAGTTATATTTCCGCCTTGTTTTTTTTTTTTTTTAAGAGTTATCAAAATAGAAATTAAGGGTATTAATCTACGAAGGATACGTAATGGGAATTATTAGAAGGGCATTTAAAATGACGTGTTGAGAACTAAAACCGAGGAATACATATTTGCTTTTTTTCTCATGATGAAAGTTTATTCATAAAAAAAAAAAAAAAACAGATACAAATATAGTTAGAAAAAGGTTTACAAGGGAGTGATTATTTGATAAATTGAAATTTCAGAAGCAACAGGTAAGAGGGGAAAGATACATGTGAAAAAGGAATGGGAAGTGGAAAGGGGAAACAGTGTGTAGTCCAGGCCAGTCCGAGCTGCATGTTTTCATTGGACAAGCACTGCATGGGTCACAAACTTTGAATGATTGAGTCCTATGACAGAGGCTGAGAGGATGGGAGTTGGAGGATTGCCCAAGTGTCTGTAAGGGTGGGGCTAGTTTGGTATCTCTGGTTTTGAGAGAGTGAATTAGGTCCAATAGCTTTTGATTCGCTGATTGGACTCTGGGCAAAAATAATGGCACATCAGAGCAACCAGAGTGCATAGATGAGGAAATCTGATAATCTAATAGTTGCAAAGACCCCTGTTTCTATGAATTCTTGGAGGTTGAAGATGGTATTCCTGTGCAAGGAAAGGCAGGAGTTGATGGCATGTCTCACTCCAACTTACTTTTAGCTTAATTTTTCTTTCCAAAATTTACAAATCATGTATACATTTTTAAAATAGTATTACAGTTAGTTCTTTAAAGTAGTATTATAGTTAGTTTGTGTTAAGTTTACTATTCTAAGACAAGTAGAGCAACTAGATATGGAAATATTATAACCGAAACTAATCATCATTGATGGTGTCTCACCATTGATTGCCATTTTCATAAGACAATTTTTTTGTATATCTCAGTTCTAGGACTACATCACAAACTTTAGTAAATCCTTATATACCATTAAGATGTGCAAATATTTATATTACTATAATGGTCAAATATCCAATACAATTTATTTGTCCATAATGTCACAAATACATATATAAATAATCAATCAAAACAAGATTGAAAAAACAATTATTAATAACTATATTATAATATTTTTCAAACTAGCTTTCATCTCCATTGAGACATTCTCAAAATATTATAATATATAATAACATGTTGAAAAGATTTCAGTGGAGATGAAAGCTGGGTTGATAAATATTATAGTTATTAATAGTTGTTTATTTCAATCTTGTTTTGATTGATTATTTATTTATTTAAATATGTATATACCAACACAAATGTATTGAAATTATAAGTATATTTTTTGCAAACACATTTATTTATTGTTAATTTTATATTGTTGTCTATATTTGTATAATCACCATACAAGTTAGATTCTTTGATTTTTTTAAAGTGAATAATGAAATCAATTCAAAAGAAAATTTACATGTATCTGTTTAACAATGATTAATCTAGAAATAAGGACTTTTGAAAGGTGTTACGAGTATATGATCAAGTATTATCCTGCAAGAAAATGACTTCAGATTTCCTTATAGGACAGCAACCATTTGAGCTGTTGTTTTATATGCATACCATTTGGTTATCATTGTTTATCAGTGATATGAATTAAAGGATAACTTTTCTTATAAAGTATCTGAAGGAAAGCAGAATGCTTCTCAAATCTAGCTCACTGTTACCAGTAGTTGTAATGTTGACTTAGCAAAATTGTGAATTATGTCTCAGTGTGATTTGGTACAAGTATTGCCATCATGAAACTTCTATGATGGTCAATAATAGTGACCATAGACACTTCAAGGAGTTCAGATAATCTGCCATTGCCAATATTTGTTCAGAATTTGCTTCATGATAACAATGTCTCTTGCCATTGTTAACATTCATAAAGTGTACAGGCTTTTATATCCAGTTTATCTTCAACTTGGCTTGAACATATTCTTATCACATAACTTTGTCAACAATATCTCTATTTTTTCCCACCTATCTTTTTTTATTTTTAAACATCTACAATGGTTTTATCATTTCCAAAATTGTCTATTCTTCATAGATTTGAGAAAATCTCATCTCTTTGTGTAGAATATGGTGCCATTTTACTTTAATATTGTTACTTCTTTTCTTAATTCACACTATTGTTTTGTGAAACCATGGCATTCTTTGTTCTTATCATTAAAACAACTTTCAGTATTAAAATGATTATTTATACTTTTTGAGTTTGGTATTCACTTCGATGACTTTTCTCATTATTTCATAACTAGTTTTTGTTTTTTTCATTTTCTGAGTCAATGCATATTTTTCATCTCATTGTGTCCTGCATGCTTTAAAGAAATGAAAAAGTGATGGGCTCAAGCCCATGGATCATAGGTCAGTTATTTATACTTTTTGTGAGTTTGCATACTTTATAATTTTGAGATTCTTCAGTAGCTTTCATTTCTATTTGACAGTTGACTTTGGTTTGTCCAGTTTTGATTCAATGCATATCTTACATGTTATTAGCAGTTACTCTTTGTCATACTCTGTATGGTAAAAGAGCAATCTGTAGAGCTCATGGCCCATGGATCATTGGTTGGGATTCATGTAATTTTCATGTGAATTTCAAGCAATGAAATATTCTATTTTATTGTTATTTTTACTTCCTGTGATGAGTCTTTTTAACTCTTTATATATTTTTTTATTAATCAAAGCCATACTTTATATTTTAATCAAAGATATAAAATAAAACAAGAAAGTAATGGTTTAAATTGTTAGTATTGCTGAATACAAAAATTATTTGTTTTTCAGAATTATTTTAAAATGCTAGTGATTTAACATCATGTTTGCATTATTGTTATGTTTTTATTTAGCATCTTTACAGATCTGCAATTTCTCTTATTTCTGATTCCACTTGTTGGTATGTAATTCTGAATTATACTTTCCTAAGTCACTAAACATCACATGATCACCATTTCTAACATTTGCTCATAACTGTTATTAAAACAAGCAAAACTCCATACAGTAGTGCCATTCAGTATAAGACAGAGTAATCAATGGATGCCAGAAGGCTTGTGCATAAAATCCCTGTCTAGTGCCTACTCATCCAATCTAGCTTGTGGCCTTCATCTGCAAGGAGCCTTGGATCTGAGAGCAATGTACTAGGATCTAATACAACTCTCCAGCAGCCACCTTTTATCTCTACTTAACTACAAAACTATGAGAATAAAATTGAAAACACAATATTTTTTCAATCCAAGCTCATTAGCTTATATAGTTATATATATTTAATAATAATGATCATGTGATGTTTACTGGTGTAATACCAATCCTTTCTAATAGGATAGTGATGTTATGGTTATTAAAAAACCAAAGACACCAAAATATATGAGTACTGAACTGAGTTCAGACCTATATAAGCTAATGAGCTTGGATTGAAAATATTATTTTCAATTTTATTCTCATAGTTTTGTAGTTAAGTAGAGATAAGAGGTGGCTGCTGGAGGCTTGCATTAGATCCTAAGATCTAGGTGCAGTGCTCTCAGATCCAAGGCTAATCACTGACTAAAGCCACAAGCTAGAAACTAGTCTGTAGGTACAGGATGAATAGGCACTAGATAGGGATTTTATGCACAAGCCTTTTGGCATCCATTATTTACTCTGGCTTGCACTGACTGGCACTACTATATGGAGAGTTTTTGCCTGTTTTAATCGTTCTAATTCTTTTGTGATCAATAGCCATAATGTCGATTGTTGTTGTTCTATCTGTCGTTTATTTTGAATCTCATTTTACATGTATATTATTGCTCTAATTTTGATTACATGTTCAATTTGAAAATCAATCGGCTCTTTAACTTTCGTTTTAAGTTTTATTTGAAAGTAACTCTACAGTTGTAGATGTCCGAATATAAAGTTGTTAAATAGCTACCTACAACTGAGTTTAACGTTTCTTTTCACCTTTTACTTTTAAATGCTAATTGCTACTTCGGTTGACAACTTTACATTTTAGAAAAACGAGTTGTAGTTATATATATATGAATATATACTTGTAAATAATAAATAACTTTAGATTATATGTAACTGAACAGGAAGTAATTAATCGGAAGCTTCAATTACTTTCCTGTTCGGTTATAAATATATATATTTGTAAAAGTAAATTTATAATATTTTAAATACAAGTATATTTTATATACGTAGTGTCTATATGTAGTACAGATGGTTTGAACACAGACCTTCAAACTCCCTTCAGCCTTTCACTCTTATTATATACAACCGATATACATAACCAGACACGTGAAAAAGATAAATGATCTCCAATATACATATTTCATGCTGAACCAGCACTCCTCAGTTGGCCCAGATCATAATCTGCCACACATATATAATCAGTGCTTGGTTTAAAGTGTGAAGATTTGCTATCTTAATATAAACCGAGCACTGCCTTTTTCACATGTGTGTTTACATGTGTATCGGTTGTATGAGATAGAGTAGAAGGCTGAAGGGAACTTGAAGGTCTGTGTTCAAATCCCCTATATAAAAGTAAATTTACTTTTAGTTACAATGTAATGTTTATGATAAAAGCATTCTACTTGTAGTTTAATTATATGTTAGTTGTCATCTAATTAAATTGTTAAATGTTTTTTTTTTTAAAAAAAATATTCAAACTTGTCTTTCAAAAAAAAAGAGAGAGAAATAAAATTAAGTGCCATTTATAAAATTTCCAACGATTATGGTCTTCGGTAGAATAGTCTAATTGATTAGAATATAACTTTAAATTTAGACCTTTATAAATTCAGTTTTCGCGAATCTAAAGGTCACCAGTTCAATTCCTCTGCTAGACTGACGCTGATCAGGCCAGCTTCGTCTGAAGAAGGAAAATAATCTCTCGCGAAACTTTGTGTAGCGCTCTAACAATTGAATGTATTTAGAAAAGTATAAAGTTAGAATTTTCCTAAAACTATGTGATGGAAATAGACCAACATAAAACTATAATGTATAAAGATGAGATTAATTTAAACAAATAATAGTTGCATTAAAGTTCTTTCTAGCCCTATATGATTATCTGATTTTAAAAAGTAGTAATAATTTAGTATTAATTTTACGCTTTTTTTTTTTGTACGTAATGCCTTTTTTCGCCAATAATTTTATAATGCCATTGGATGAATATGGTGTATATCCTAACACTTGTTTTTTTTTTTTTAATGCTAACCAAGATTTCGCCTCTCATTTATTCTTTTCTTATTTAAACAAATGCAGTTTTTAGGAAGCACCAGCTTCTTTAAAGTTCTTCTAAAGTTGAATAACCTCTGGAAAGTTTTCCCAAGTGGAACACGCTGCGCCTTTGATCTCAACCAAAATAGAAACCTGGAAACGTTTTTTTTTTTTTTTTTTGTCTATACGGTGCAGTATTTTCGTAGGGGAGATCAAAATTTTAGTCACATTTATTTTCTTATATATACAGTATACAAATATTGTACATTTTAATTTATGCGCATCATTTAGATAAACATTCTTCTTTATGTTAAATAAATAATGAAAAACGGTTTTTCATGTGTTGTTTTCGCGTATTTATATACACGTGTATGTGCGTGTGCAAGGTATTATGTATTTTCGAATTAAATTCTTAGTTTTAGAAGGAACTTTATTCAATACAAATATTGTACATTTTAATTTATGCGCATCATTTAGATAAACATTCTTCTTTATGTTAAATAAATAAAGAAAAACGTTTTTCCATGTGTTGTTTTCGCGTATTTACTTACACGTGTATGTGCAAGATATTATATATTTTCGAATTAAATTCTTAGTTTTAGAAGGAACTTTATTCAAGGAAATACGTATCTACAGATATTTCAGTTTAAAAGAAAAAAAAATTATACATAACTAATCTAAGAATACTATAAGGAGTATGTTCAATAGTATTCAGTGAATTATACTATTATTAAGAATATTTACAATAAAATAGGAAGCAGAAAGTACATCTCACTAGGGGTTAATGCACTGATGGTCAAGTGACCAAATGGCTGCGAAAATGTCTGACGGGATGATTTTTTAATATCTTTGTTTTATTGTCTCTAATTTATTTTTAAAACTTAAAAATTTTTTTGCATTATTTTTGTAAAGATAAGTACACCTTGTGCACCATAATGCATACAGCATAAGACTATAATTGAACTTACAGTGAGTGGCTGAAGTAATTAACAAGCAAGGGGTAATAATGCTATATCACATCGCCAGGTGGCTCTGGGATATAATAGAATGAATTATTTTTTCTAATGCAAATGCTGATGGTAGATATATCACAGAGATTTTTAATACTACCAAAACTGGTCTCTAAGATCTCTTCAGATCTTGGGATTTACTTTAACTTATTCATTGTATCAAATTGACTACTGGTTTGCTGTGGCACACAATCATCTAGTTAAAATCGGATTCTCTATCTATGACTTTCATTAATTTTCCATTCTATAAATACATGTTTCTCTTTCATTACCAGCAGTTATAAAATGTCTTGCTTTGAACTATTAATCAACATGTGTGTGACAAGAATCTCAGCCTCAGGGTGGCCTTTGAGCATTTCATCATCAGATTTTCAATTGGATGGACGGTTGAAGAGTTGGAAGGTGAAGTAGATTGAAGCCTGTCCATTAAAGTATGAGGATGGGCCATCTTAATATATATCTGAGAACTTGTAGCATATATGTGTAGAGATGGTAATCTGGACCAACTGATGATTGCTGGTTTAGCATGAAATACATATATTGGTGATTATTTATCTTTTCAACATATATGTGTTCAAGTGTATCAATGTTATGAGATAGTGTAAAGAGTGGTGGAGTGTGTGAAAGTCTGTGCTCATATACCCTATATATAACATGTTTATAATAATTTCTTTATTATCTAGAATACTTTTACTTATACTATTATTTTTATCATGCTGTATAATTATCTTATTTTCAACCATAATTTATTCAGTTGATTCCAGTTTTTTTTTTGTATACTTTCTGCAAACCATGCATTTGTTTTATTTTGATGACATTAATAAAATGGTTAAGTATGTTTAAATTTTTAAAAAATCCGATATATTAATCTTTAACAGAGATTTAAAGTTTATATCTGGGCTAGAGGCAATCTCTAGTTGAATAAATGATTAGTGGTAATCATAATTGTATTTATCCAGAGTGGATGGTAGCAAAGTTGTGGGTGGAGTAAATTTGACACTTGTAATTCAAAATGTAACAACTTACTATTAATTGTTTCTTCACTTTTTTTTTGCTTTTATTGTTAAAACACTAAATTTATTAATTTTTAATTGTTATTTACTCCAAAGTGTTAGAGTGTTATCTATAGATTGTTCTCAGGGTTTATTTAACATATTTAAAAAAATTTATATAGTCATATTTATGATAATGATTACGAATATTGTTAATATTGTCATTTTATTTTGTTTGTTTAATTTGTAGGATATATACATTCAATATCATCAGCATCATTTTTAATTTGCAGGTGAAAGGTCTCCAAATTTAGTTCAGTTTTTTGATAAATAGCTTTTCTTCTCTTCATCACAGGAGCAAATTTTTTTGTATTACCCATCTGTCTCACGTGCGATTTTTTTTCTAAATATTTTATGATCTCTTGGATTTAATATTTCAACTGTTCACTTATCCCCTTTCTAGCAGTATATCCATCCAAGCTTTATTTCGGTCCTCTTAATTCTTACAAAGATGACAAGGACCCCTGTTTGCTCTCTTGCACCATGTATTTGTTTTTGATATCTTCTTTCATATTACTCCCTATATAAATGTCTCCATTTGAAATCTGTATTGTTTTTTGTTTGTATCAAAAGTCTATGTCTCAAATCTATAAATAAGAATTGATAAAAAAAAAATTATTAAAAACTTCTCTTATCAAATACATGAGCACATTTTCTTTTAATGTTGGGTTATTATTGCAAACGTGGTTTATTCAAGCTTAATTCTATGTTTAATTTCATCCATTACATTTCTATTTGTATTTATCATCTGACCAAGGTAGTTGTAGCTGTTAACTTTTTCTAATTCATAATTATCAATCCTTTTTTTTTCTTCAGAGAAAATGCATTGGACATTACTTTAGTCTTTTTAGCATTTATCTGTAATTGTATTTTCTGAATTTCATCTCATAACTCCTGGAACATTTCCTGAAACTCTGAAGCGCTATTTGCAAAAACAATTATATCATCTGCAAAATCCAGATGACTTAAATGATCTTCATGTACTTTTCTTCTATTTGCTTCCCAATTTAATCCACAAAATATTTATTTTAAAAGTGCTTTAAAATTTTTTGGAGATGTGGAATCAATCCTTGTCAATATTCTCGATGTCACCATTTAAAGTAATCATTACTGCTGCATTGTGACATATATAAACAATGCATTATGCTATATGAAATCAATATAAAATATTTGAAATGCCCCATAGTTATATTATTTCAGTCACACTCCCCCTTTAAATAAAGAACTACAAACTAAACATTACCCACAATTCCACTTACTTCCCATACACCCTTAATATTAAAAGAAGTTCTTTTATATTAAGGGTATATGAGAAATAAGTGGAATTGTGTGTGTTTAGTCTAAATATCTTTAATATTAAGGGTGTATGGGAAGTAAATGGAATTGTGAGTAATGTTTAGTTTAAATATGTTGTTACTTTGTAGTTATTTACACTTGAAGACTGTGCTTGTAGCAATGAAACCATTGGTAGTGTTTTAGAGTTTATTTTCTTGGCTAATCTGGTTGAGTTGTGTATTTGGTGTAATTTTGATTATTTATTGACTAGTTTAGCTTTATGCTTTTAATGTTTATATATATATAAAGCTAATTTAAATAAGCAAAGACTTGACATTGCAAATAAACAAATACTTCTAATTTTAAATATACATGAAAGAGTATACAGTAATCATTTTTACACCCCAAACTCAAATATAAGAAATATAAACAATGCATAATGCTAGCTATATTTAGTTTGGGGTGTAAAAATATCTTGTATAGTTTTTCTATGTATATTTAAAATTAAACATGTTGATTTATTTGCAATACTTCTTATTTAAATACTTCTTATTTAAATTAACTTGAATTTTAATATACACACATATATAATATTATTGCAGTCTACATTGTAGAGAAGTTCTTTTTCAATGGGCTGCAAAAATTCAAGCCTCTCTTTATTTAAAGGGGAAGTGTGATTGAAGTAATATAGCTATGGACATATCAAGTATTTTATACATTGTTTTCTATTTCTCATATTTGAGTTTGGGGTGTAAATGACTATTGCATGGTCTAAATATATTTAAAATTAAACAAGTTTGTTTATTTGCAATGTAAGATCTTTACTTACTTAATTTCACACTCTTTATTTAAATTAGCTTGAATTTTAATATATATATAACATCATTGCAGTATACATTGAAGAGTTGTTCCTTTTCAGTGGGCTCCAAAAATGCAAGCGTTTATTAAAGAGGGGGAGTGTGGTTGAAATAATATAGTTATAGGGCATTTCAAATATACATATATATTACCTTTATATAAAGGGTTACTTGTTATTAATAATAAATAAATAAAAATTACTAAATTTTCATGTTTTTAACTGCAGTAGTAAAAAAAAATTTATATAAAGAAACAATACAGTATTGAATTAATATCTTGCATTAATGAAAAATAATTGAATAAATGGTTGCTTGCAATGTCATGTGACATTAAGTACGGAAGTGATAGTTTGTGATAGTTTTATCGTCAATCTGGAAATCTTTAACTTTTAAATCTGCTAAGTATCTTTGCATGGAATATAATTAGAAGGATTACACAGCATAAGGTAATGGCAAAATATTATCTGTAGAAGTTTGGCACCACCCCTTCCTAATCAGTTGCTAATAAAACATCAAAGTACAAACGTCTGTTTTGTTTTATAATCAATTTGTAGAAATTGATGTAATTTATCCTCTAACTAATAGTAGTTAGATATATATATATTTACTGATCATAACTGGATAGCTAACTAATAATAGTTAGATATCCTTTTGCTGATCAGTAACTGGATAACTGACTGGTTTAATTATTGGCAGAAGTTAGATTCCATTTAAGAAGGGGCGCCCATCAGTCACGCAAATAATACTAGATATTCTCTTACATTGTAATAAAATATCCTTCCAACCTTATTTGTTCTATATTGAAGGTTTTTATATATATATATATTTTTTTTTATAAAAAAAAAAAGAATGATGTTGTTTTGATGCAAAATAATTGTATATACATGTGCGCTTATTTGCTTTAACAAGTCCAACATATTTACACATTAAGTATGCATGCTGTGTTAAACTTTATATTTGCGTATATGTATATTGGGGGGGGGGACTGGTCTTTTAATATAGAATTAAATTTTGTATTACTTTGGGGAGAGGATTTAACTGGTCTTTTGGGATTGAATTACTCTCTTTGTATCATAAGAATTGCGCTAGAAGTCATGTCTCTCAATCTAGACTGATCTTAGAACCATAATTAGCCAACGTAAGACTTTAATGATGGAGAGAAAGAAGTACTGTATGATATTATTAATGGATACTAACAAAAAATGACTGAATTTTTTATATTAGTATCTGATATATATAAAATCTAACCATACAATTGAAATAAAGTTAAACGTGCTATTTGAACTAAAGACTTTGGGGGCCGGTATTAAAGTATCTCAGGTCATAATAACTGACTGATACTTCTATTATTAGGAGAAAAGATGAGGTCATAAAGTATGTAAATCCAGTTCTATAAAGCTGAATTGTAAACAAAACATAACAAACGTCATATAATAACTTAAAAAAAAAAAAAGAAACATTTCTCAGGTTAAACTAGCTTTGATTCAGATAAAATAAAAAAGTTCTATATTGAAATTTTATTTTATTATAAATATTTCATCTAAACAATTTTTAGTTCGTAGACAATAGCGTAGGTCGTGAAATGAACAAGCTAGTATGTGGGCGTGTGGGTCTTAGGGCTCTTTGAGTGGTCATTCTTTTTATCGTTTGGATTTCTTTTTTCACACAGTTTAATTTGCCAACGAAATACCTTAAAGGAATCTCTAGCGATTCCAAACAGGTAATAGATTTATTAGCGGCTTTATTTTGCCACTGTAACTATACATTCGGAAATCATCTACATAATCAACCATTGTTAAATTCTATGCATGAAACTGGTGATAACCATGATTGTTATTTAACTTACTTAACCATTAGCTATCAAAGCTATTTATAAAAAAAACCCGATCCATATATATTGCTTTGGTTTGGCGATAGTTTTTGCACCAATGCGATACAATCTTATTTATAATTAACGGCTTATTCTTGTAATTAATTTTGCAGCTGCGAATATTGAAGCAAGAGAGAAAAGAAAAACATGTTAAAAATTGTCTTGATATATATATGATTAAATTATTCCGCTATCATATACAATTATATATTTTATTAATAAATTTTACTTCCACCTTCCTCGCATTCTTTCTTATCTTGTATTTGTATATTCACGCATATAAATATGCATTATTACATCGGTTATTAAGAGTTCATTCATTGAGTAAACATAACGGTATTTAATTTATCCGTATTTTTTTTCTTTTCTGAATAATCAAAAGAGGTTAAGTCTAGTCTATTGAGGCATATTGATAAGAGGTTATTGAACTGTATGCTACAAATTTATTGATCTTATAAACAAATAAATAAAAGTTTGATTATATATATTTTTCTAAATAATAAAATAAATAGTATAATAAATTAAACGAGGGGTTATTTAATTTAAACTTCTGACGATTTAAGTTCTGTATAATGACTGAATTATTTTTCAAATATACAGTACTGTTATTTCTTCCTGTTTTTCTATTTTTAAATTAAATCATCTAGATTTTGTTATGATAAATAAAGTTTATTTATATGCAGTAAATTTATAAATATGCAATAAAAAAAAAATTAATGGACGGCCTCGTGGTTTAGTGGAAGAGCATCTGCCTGCTACGTTCAGACCTGGATTTGAACTTGGCTGGGTAGAATTTGAAATTTTTTTAGGCTTTTGGAATGTTTTTTTTATTTCTCGGACTGTTGGCATATGGTCAGTTTGCTATATTTTCTATATTGGTCAGCAAAGGTAGAAAAATCATGCGTTATCATCTATATCCTCTCCTGTATTTTTTGTATGTGCAGCCGTCGAAGAAGCTTTGTCCTGGGACAGGCTTTTAAATATGTTTATCATTCTTTTTTTCATTATCTACAATATGCGAAGTTTTGATAAATGAAATTGGTTTACTAGTAGCAACATGCGAGTATATAGTTCTTTGGACAATAAATTTATACAGAGATTGAGGAGTCCTTACAACAAATAAAATAATTAAGGTAGGTATGAAGGGTTTCGGGGCATCATGATTGTGCTTGTTCTATGCCCATAACCTAAAGTTGAATCCTGTTTGGATAGAATTTGAATTTTATTTAGTTTTTCTAGAGTTTAGATTTTTATCAGGAGTAGGATGACCTCCAAGTAGCCAACCAGTATTCGACTGTAAAAAGAGAAAAACATTCAAAGTCTCATTATCTGGCAATTTTTATATTAGGTGACTAATACTATCTTGTCCATTGGGCCTCTATTGGGGAAAGAGATGACGGATTGAATAGATGTTTGTTTTGTATAGTAGGCTATTTAAAAACTAAAGTAGCATCCTGTAAATGTATTGTTTTTTGAGTAAATTTATGTGAAAGGTGAGGAACCCTTATATCAAATGGGCAATTCTCAAATGACCATGTGGTTTTTGAGCATGCTAATGGCAAATTGGGCATATAACAGTTCATTATGTACTGAGTTTTTTTTTTATCTTATCAGCTGAATCTTCCTCTCTACTACTGTGCCAAACTGTGTCTAGGATTGCCATCTTTATTATATCTTGCCATTCAAGATAAGAATAGATCTCAGACAAAAGCAGTTATATAATCTGATAATAGATTATATAATAGCAGCTGGCTATTCTATCTTTTCCAAAAACTTTATCATGTGGTTGAGTGTTAGTATTCATTCATTTATAGTTAAAATCTTCAAAGTGCATGTGCAACAGCGTAATGCTGTGTTAAATATTAGTTTACAAACATCGCGCTATAAAAAATGATTTATTTAAATATATTCAATAATAAATATCATTTATGCTTCCACACACTTCCCAACTCCAACAAACTAATCAATAACACTAAAGACAGCCTACCACCCTCGCTGACACCTCAGGTGTTCTATAATATTGCCTGCCCTGAAAAATATTGTAAATCATCATATTATGGTGAGACCAGGGCCTCTCTGTCCACTAGGCTATCCCAACACACATACTCCTATAATAAAGCACTGGTGGACACTTCTTATAGTTCAGTTTTTGCACAGCATCACACTTCAGCTAGTCACGATTGCCAACCTAGAGATCCAGTGGTGGTTTGCAGAGAGCGACACGATCTCAAAAGGAAATATAAAAGAGGCTTACTTTATCGCTAGAGATAGCGACGCCATGAATAGAAAGGGCTCTTGCTACATAAATATCCAGGAAATGGAATACGTAACTATCGCATTTGCATAAATTTACATCGTTCCTAATCAATTTCTTATCTATTTACAAAATGGCTATGAATATGAGGGCTCTGATCCTTGAAAGCGTTTAGCCACTTAATTAAATATATGTATTATAATAATATATATACATTTCTTTATTTGTCTTCAGCTTTGTGTGATTGGGCGTGTTAGCGCATTTTATAATTTGCACTTTAGAACATTTAACCACGAAGTTTAAACTGTTTGCTCATTTGAAAGTAGTAGTGTGAAAATTACACTTCAGAAATATTATTCATTAAATGGATAATCTCTAATCTAAGGAATGACTACTAAAAAATACCAATCTCGTTATTATATCTGTTTTATTATATAATTATTTTATGTTAGTTTTAACGCGAAATTTATAGTTTTAAAGCATATAAATTATATTCCGCTTATGTAATTTAATACTAGGTTTGACAGTGATAAATTACAAAAAAAGACAAAATCCTGGCCATTAATTATTTTTAAATTTTTGACTGTTTGTACTTTCATTTTTGTTTTTATTAAAGTGAAACTTTCACTATGCCTTTTTACCTTCAGGTAAAACAGTTAAAAAGGGTTTAGAAGTATTTTTATTTTTAAATCTTGCAACTTAATTTTAATAGTTAAAGGCCACGAAAGAAAACCTCAAGCTTGAATAATCTTTAAAATTGTCAAATTTTTGGTTTAAAAAAAAAAAGGCAAATACCTTGCAGAAACTGAAAGATCTTCATTTGGTTATCTTTTCTCATTATTAATTCACTATTTTAAAAGAAAACATAAAATTTTGAAATTCTTAAGCATATCGATATTTTAGATCAGATAAGAAAATAGCTTGGAAGAGACTAAATATTTGGAAATGTGAATATTGGAAATTTGAAAAAATATGTACATGCATGCACACACAAAGTGGTTAAACAATTTATTAGTTTAAAAAGGAACAAATTATTAAAAATATATTGCAAAAAAGCCAACAATTTTATGAATATAAAGAACATATCAGTTCGATTGGAAAATGATTCTAAGAGTAGAAATGAAACCTGCAAGAAAATAAAATAAATTAAAAACAAGTGACGCAGTAAATTAAATATATAGATAAACTATCATTTTTCTCTCCAAATTCTTGGTTTTGATTTTTTTCAGATTTAAATATTTTGTGAGTTTAAACAAAATCACTCAAATATATGTTATTTGCTTGAAGGTATGTGATGATGGTATATTAGATATGATAATATGGCGGACTATTTCCACCATCTATCAGTAAATGTTGAATGTATAGAAAATTTTAAACTTTATTTAAATTTTTCAAATACAAACAACTTGTTAGTAATAACACACAAATACACACAGGTTAGTAATTACACAATGTTTTGAATAGTATCATTCTCCACTTTTTTTCAGGGATTACTAGCTTGACCAGTGACAGCACAGGCCAGTATTACACCTCAGAAAGAGTGGAGAATAATACAACTCGAAATGTTGCTTAATTACTAACCTGTGTTGTCTATTTGTGTGTTATTACTAACAAGTTGTTTGTATTTGAAAAGTTTAAATAAGATTTTAAATTCTCTATACATTCAATATTTACTGAAATAGTCTAACATATTACCATACTCAAATATATATCGTTAATTTTGGAGAAATGCTTAAAAAGTATTTCTGTATTTGTTGTTTAAAAAAGACTGAAAACATTATTAATTGAATGAAATTAAATGTAATTTATTAAATATTTATCTGGGAATATTTCAACAGAAGAGCGTCATTAAATAATAATAATAAACTTCTCTCCCACACATACCCATGCACACATACATAAATCTATTTAAAAGTTTAAAAATGGACTTTTTTTCTTATAGTTTATACTCTTAAAATGTAATTTCTCATCTTTAAATGTCAATAGAATAAAATTATCCATTTTGGTACTTATGTATTATCCTGTCCAGGCTGTTTTTTTTTTTTTTAATTATATAGTTTCAAAGGCCTACAAGTATTTTTTTAATGTTTTTTCTTCAATTTTATATTACCGAATTTGTGTTAGTTGTTAAGTTTAAAAAATAAATCAATTATAAATTCCATTCAGAAGGATTTTTTTTTTTTTTTAAGTGTCATAGCATCGGCCGGGACCGCCTGCAAGTGCAAGGCAGTCGCGCTGACCTCTCGACCACCAATTTTATATTATAATGTCTAAAAGCCCATATGCTCCAACATGAATAATCTTCTCTTAATCATCTACACTTCGTTACAAATAATGTATGTAAAGATACTTCAGATTTTATGTATATTTTTTATTAATGTTTAAATCTGCCTTAATAAGAACGATATATTTTACAATAAAATGGAAATATAATTAATTTTTGTAGAATTTTTTTTTTAAAATAATAATAAAAAAAACCCAGTAAATATTAAATATGATCACTTTTTGTCAGCCATTTAATTTTAAATATTTATTGTAAGCTCCGGAAACTGTGTAATTAAAAAAATGACTGCCAAGCTTGGTAGACAGGGTAATATGTAAGTATCTATACATGTATATAAGAAACATATAGAATTATTTATAAATTGAGACATTCAAATGATACTCAAGTGGCTTATTTTTCTGTATATTTATATTTTTCAATGTTTTCAACAAATTAATTTTTTTTTATATTTAAACTTCAAAACATATAGGGTATTATATATTAATGTGCACTAGTGTCCTAATAGTAGTCAATTTTAATCACTTTTAATATATATGTAAATTATCATTTTTAATTTTAATCAGTCCATTGCAAAATGAAAGTCTGAGATTAATCCAGTTTTTTAGATCCATGGCATCTCTTCTTCACCTTATGCAGTAAACTTTTTTATTCATTCACCTCATATGTCATATTTTGCTAAATCTCTTTAAAATCTAGAGGTTCAATATAGAATTCAATTGGCCATTAATTGTCATCTTAAGTAGCAATGTATCTGGACTATCTTCATTTTAACATTTTAATTCTCTTTATGTCAATGATACACATGTGTTCGATGTATTTTCCCAGTGTTATGAATGAATTTAAGACTTGGACACTTAAAAGAAGAATTCCACAAAGACAACAGACCATATAGAAAAGCATGAAAATATGGATATCATAATTAACTACTATATAATTATTTTATCATCTTCTATAGCTTTTTTATTCTTTAAAATAGTTGTTATACATATAGGAACTATTTTATTTTCCTATTTTTAAGTAAATTTTTAAAAAGTAAATCTTTAAAATACTCACTTGTTTGCATTTTTCATAATACTTTTTATTCAATTTATGTGATCAATTCATCTTCTCCGATCTTTAGCTTCTCCACATCCATTCCTGCACATTTTTTTATGTTATCCATCCATCTCACATGTGGTCTCTTTCTGGATCATTTACAATATCTTGGAATCCAGTTTATTATTTCAACTGTCCTTCTATTATCATCTCTTCTAACAATATGTTCAGCTCAATTCTGAATTCTTTCAATGATGTCATTAACACCTATTTGTTCTCTTATCCATGTATTGTATTTTCAATCTCTTTTTGTTACTTCTAACATACATCTCTCCATACTTCTTTAAGTGGTCTGAAGTCTCTGGATAGCTCTTCTATTAAGTGTTCAAGTCTCAGATCCATAAGTAATAACTGATAAAACAATTATTAAAAACTTTCCGTTTCAAACACATAGGCATATTTCTTTTTAATATTAAGTTATTTCTACCAAAAGCATAACCATATTTAATTCTGTGATTAATTTCATTCATTATGTTTCCATCTGTAGTAATAATCTGACTAAGGTATTTATTTGTAGTTGTTAACTTCTTCTAACTCATCATAATCAATCTTTATTTTTATCTTTTGGTAAAATTCACTGAACATTACTTTAGTTTTTTTAGCATTTACTTTTAATCATACTTTCTTACTTTCATCTGATAACTCTTGCAACATTTCATGAAGCTCTCTGAAGCATTAGGTGCAAAAACAATCAACATCATTTTCAAAATCTAAATGACTTAAATCATCTCCATTTACTTTTACTCCTTTAGTTTCCCATTTTAATCCACAAAATACTTCTTGCAACATTGTTCGAAAAAAATATGGAGTCACCCTGTTTTACACTCTTCTCTGTGTTAAACTTCCTAATATCGTTATGTAATCTAATTGTTGCTGTCGCTTGCATTTTTATAAATATTCTTCAGAATATAACAATATTCTGGGTCTATACCTTGAAGATCCAATGCTTAATCATTGAAGAAATGCTCGTAGAATCAAATGCCTTTTCATAATCTACAAATTCAAAGCATAATGACATCTCATATTCATTGGTCCTTTCTATAACTTATCTCAATATTCTTGGATTTGATCTGCTGTTCTAAACTCACTGTAAATCCAGCTTGTTCTTTTGGTTGGTTGAAATCTAATGTTTTCTGCAGTATTTTAGTAAAAATTTTTTGTATAAAACTGATAAAAGACTGATAGGTCTGTAATTTCTAATATCTTCTCTATCACCATTTTTAAATATTAATATTATTACTGCATTCTTCCAATCATCTGGTACATCTTTATCATTTCGACATTTGGTGTATAACTTTGCCAAAAAAATTTCTATTTCTTCACCTGCTCCTTTTAATATATTGATTATAATTCCATCATTATCTGGAGCTTTTCCCTTCATAAATTTAATTATATGTCTCACTTCTTCATTTAAAATTCTGGGCAATTCGTGAGATATAATAGATATAGGAGGTATTTGTTCTTTATTACCATAAAATTCTTGATACAACCCTTCTACCCATTTCATGATGTCAGCTCTCTTTTTAGTAATAGTTTCATCTTTTTTTCTTATTGCAGTTATAAGTTTCTTATCAATACCAAAATGTTTTACATTCTTAGGACTTTTATTCTCTTCTATACCTTTTCTTGCTAGTTCACAATTATACTTTGTTATATCATTATCAACTCTTTTTCACACCATCTTGCAAAATTTGAGATATTTAATCCTTCTTAATGGATTTATATATATTTTCATATTCTTTCTTTTCTTAATAAATTCTCTAGACTCAGTAAAAAATTTTATTGGTCAGTTGCTTGTTTTTTACTAGCTATCTTTGTTGCAGTTTTTAAAAGTGCATCGGTTATTTTCCTATTATTAATTTCATTCAAATCTGAATCACTTCAAAATCTACTAATAATTGAAAATGATTTGCAAGTTCTAATTTAAATTTTTTAGAATGTTTCTGAAGATTAGGAATATCAACTGTAAATATTGTTTTTTTTAATAATTTTTGTCACTCTAGTTTTGCATTAACGCGTATCTTACATCTTACTAATCGATGATCACTTCCTGTGTTAAATCTATTAAGAACATTACAATCTTGAAATATGTATTTTCTGTTAGTCAAAATATAATCCAATTCTACTGTATCTTCATTTGGATGCTTATTTCCATTTCCTTTCAACATTTTTCTCAAAAAAAAGAATTCATAATATAAAGTTTTTCTTTTTCTGCAAACTCCACAAGTCTGTGTCCTCTCTTATTTCTATTACCATAACCAAATTTACCTGCAGCACTTTCATTTTTTATTTGTTTACCAATTCTAGCATTAAAATCTCCCATAACAATTTTAAAATGTTTTTAGTCTGATCAAGAGCCTTTTGTACATCCATATAAAAATCTTCTACTACTTTGTCATTATGAGAACTTGTTGGAGAATAAACCTGAATTATCTGCATTTGGGATCTGCTATTAAGTTGTATAACTAATCTTGCCGGTCTGATACACCATCACTCTCTACAATGTTATTCTTCTACTTTTTATTTATAATAAATGCTACTCCACTTGTACTTCCAATATTTGTATCTTTGTAGCAGAGTGCATGTTCATTTTTTAAATCAATTATCTCTTCACCTTTTCTTCTAACTTCACAAAGTTCAATAATGTCCCATTTAATATGAGACAGTTTTTCTTCCAATTCTTGCAGTTTTCCTTTACTTAAAGTGATCTGCAGTTGTAAGTATCTAAATAAAAAGTCATAAACAAATGGCAGTCTGGGCCCACACTCAGAGGATTCTTAGCACCCTCTGCTTTCATCCACCAACTGCTACCTTGGCTGGTGACTTTGGGCCATGATTTATTTTTGTCTGTAATGATTATATACATCTATTAGAGAAAAAATCATTCACACACACATTCATGACTAATGCGTGTTGGTGAGCTACCTATCCATGTTCATATACTATTTGAATAATCACATAGTAATAACAGCTGTAGTGACAAGAACATATGAAGTGGACATTGGGAAATTTGCTCTGCTTGGTTCTTTTAAAGCCTCCAAGAGGAATCAAAGGATCTTCTTTCAGTTAACAGCTTAGTGAAAATATGGAAATATAAGAATAAGAGTTCAAAACTGCCCCATAAATTGAATAAAAAGCATTACAAAAAGTTGTAAAAAGAGTGGCTTTATTACATATAAACAATAAGACTATTTTCTTGTTTTTTTTTATTGGTATTCTTGTTTTTAGTAATGTGCCATTTTTTTTTGTTAATATTTATAATGATATATAACTTTATTTTCATAAATTAAATATGTAGCTTTCTGGGGTTTTTCAATATCTCTGTACTATTTCATCTATATTCAAGCTATTAAAAAGTTATATTTACATCTATTAACTGAAGATTAATTTAATATTAAGGTGTTATTAAATATGAGGTTCAGCCATTCTTTCTGATTAGTTATAGTGATTTTAGAATAACCTGTAATTGTCTTGAAATTACATTACTATAAACCATGCTCTGGATGTATGTCTGTAAATGATATGTTTATATATGATCAAAGCTGAAGTATAGTGGGCTCATTCTACATTTTACATTTACCGACAGTTAGTTTACATATATCTCACTGGAGGTTTTCAGTACTTCCACATGATTTCATATTTAAGATTTGTAAATATTACAATGCAAAGAAAAAAATGGTTCATTGCTAAAAGCAGGATGTGAAGTGTATAGAAAAATTCTATAAAGAAATCCATCATGCATATACAAATACTATATAGTGTAATAGTCAGATAAGTATAGTTAGTAAAACTTAATCTTAGGAACCAAGCAATGATCACTAACTTGAACATCAGTATAAACATTATCACAAACAATACAAAATCGAACCTATGCCCCCCAAAACAATTTTCACATGACTAACATATCTGATGTTTTACATAAATATATTATAACATGCCCCAACCAAAGGGGGGCCATTGAATTAACCACATACGCTGGAATATGGATTTTTTAATGATATATATGAGATTTATATATGATGAGGGTACGTGTATATAATCTTTCATGCATATATATATATCAATAGAAAGTCATATTTTTTTCTTGATTTAAGAGTCAGCTGTCGACTTATTTTTTTACCAGATTGAAAAAGGATGGACAACTTATAATAAAGCACAAATTTTTTTTCTCCCTAGTAGGTATGAGTTTTGTTTTTGTGTATGCATTGGAATTTTATTTTAGAAACATACATAGGCAGACTAGCAGTGTAGGACTTCATGGGCATTAAATGGTCAGATTAGGATTCAAATTACAACACTCACCTGGAATATGGATGTTGGAGCTGACCAGTTTAGTGTAGCATAAAGAAATTTTTTGTGATAAATTTTATATGATGGAAAACAATTTAGTAATAAATAACATGGAGTCAGATATTAGTATAGACAATACTATCATGAAATGGGAAGATAGTCATTTGACATACAGAGCCCAGAGATCACATTCAAGGATTCCCATAAGGTCACATATGACCATGATATGGAAGGAAAATAAAAGCCAGAACAAAGCATATTGCTTCAATTAATAGAGGAAATGAGGAAAGCAGAACAAAGATAACTAAAATATGATGAAATGGTGAGAGAAATTAGGGAGGAGTTGAAAGAAATGGTAGTAAAAGTGGATCAAAGGCTCATAAAAGTAATCAAGAACCAATATGGATTCAAATAAGAAAAGAGGTCCAAGAGATCCAGGAAGGAAATGAAAAGATTAGTGGAGCCCAGAAGGATTCTATAAAGAGGTCCAGAAATCAGCAGAAACATTCAAAGAATCAGAAAGAGATGATCATGAAATGGACCTTATTCCCACCAAGGATCAAGATCAAGATAGTATATACCTAGTACAAGATGATTGTCACAAATATGACCATAAGGAAATAATAAATAGATGACACTCAAGAAAAAAAGAAAAAAATGACACTGAATGAGAAGAGATCAAGATAGATGTCCAAGAAAAAATAGAACTGAATGTGGAACATTCATTCATGGATGTAAACCCTGGTCATGGCTATTGTCATAAAATGTTTGCTTATTCACAAAAGGGGTTTGTTTTGTGCTGCAACCAGGCTGAGGGTACCATCAATTTTTATGATGGTGTGGATGTTGCAACAAAAGGCACCAAAATAAGTTACCATTTTCAGATTTCCATAAAATCAAGGGTGTAAGCTTCTTTCATAGTGTTAAAGAACAGAGAGTAAACATGGAAAAGTCATCCCATATTCTCATTAAATGCCATTGTGAACACAAGATTTCCACCACCCACCTGGTTTAACAGAATGGAAATTTCCTGGGATTAAATCCATGCTGAGATTATATCTTACAAATCTAAAATACAACAGCTGATTGGGAAATATAGAGAGTATCTTCATTTCCAAAACATTTTACTCCATACATAATTGACTTTAGTGGCTTCTTATTTCTGGAATAACCGGGCAGCGGGCTAAATTATTTGTGAAGGCAGAAACATCAGCACAGGTACATGGGTCAGCAGACTTCATATGGACAGCAGTTCACCAACTCCATTGGGATTCCAAACCTGTGCTCACCTGATATGGTGAAGGGGAAGTGGTCATAAGCTTCTACACACAGGTTAGCATTAAATGTGGCTTCTAGCAGCCAAATAATAGTTGAGCTTCTTAGAACTTGCTGGATGGAGATCTTAGTACTGTTGCTCTGTATGAAAAATTCTTCAAGCTGTTGTTTTGAGAAGAGAATATTCTTCATGTGACAAATTTTCGAGGTTGATTTGATTACAAAAAAAAAAAAACAGTTTTCAAAATACAAAACATGTTTTTTTTTGTATTAACATTTAAAAAAAGTATGTTTTTTTGTATTAACATTAAAAAAAGTACATATATCACTTACTATAAAGTTTAGTAATCTTCAAAGTGGTTTATAATCACCATCAAACTTATTATTTGTACAACAAAGAACATATGTAATAAATATTATTACTGAGCCCAATGTAAATGTAATGTTTTGAGATTAATTCTGCCCTTCTTAATCATAATTGAAGGCCCTTCTACCCTTAGTGTTTGACATAATGAAATGTCTTCTAGCCTTAGCATTAGACATACTTTTATCAGAAAAGAGTCTTAAGTCTTTTCTGATTTCTCATTCATATAATATTGAAGAATATTTTAAACACTTGAACTAGAAGGAAGGAATATTTAAGTCAATCAAGAAATTTTGTTTCTAAACATTTTAAATTGTTTGATATTTGTAATTGACAAATCTGAGATTTCTTTCATTTTTTAAAAAAATTGTCTACTATGATTCAAATGTTGAAAATATGTAAAAATGTTATTAGTTTCCAATATAAATGTAATATTGTGAGATTAATTCTATGCAACTATTCGTATATATGAATGACAAAGTTTTAAAAATGAGAGAATCTCGGATTTGTCAATTAAAAATATCAATCAATTTAAAAGGAATATATAAATCACTCTTTTGTTCACAATATTTTTCTTGCCTGGTAACAAAAAATATATCTGTCTTGCTCCTTGATTCTCTACTACCATATTCCGTCTCTGGTAATAATTTATCTATGTCCTGAAGCAATGTATGCAACAAAATCTTCAATAATACCTTTTACAGTAGATAATAATGATATTCCACAAAAATTATTGCAACTTATCTATTTGCTTTATTTTTAAAGATTAGAACAATGAAAGCATATTGCACTACTTTACTTGTCTGATATAATTACAGGTGATTGATATTTCAATTTTACGATTTCTGATGCATTCTTAGAATCATGGAGCATCACTATATAAATTCATATATTCCAAAAAAAACAACAACAATATATTTAAAGTGAACAACCACATTTTAAAACTTCTCCATGTCTCGTCAAGACTTGAAACTTTTCCATTTTAAAGATTTTTAACTTCATTCAGCTGTATATCTTTGTTCAAATCTAAATGAGTAGAAAGAATGGATAGATCATTAAAAATTGTCATCTCACTTCTGGTAAGAACATGATCAAAATGCCACTTCCATCTGTACAAAATATCATTATCATGATATAAAAGAGCTATTGATAGGTTTAATAGCATTATGATATCATTTTTCAATTTCTTACAATACTTTCAGTGCATCAGTAAGGATCTAAAGTGAGCATAGTTAACAAATGCTTCTATTTCCTTTCCTTTTTTACTCCATCATCATTTTAGAACCTTTTGGTTAGGCATCAAACTTCTGCGTTTAAATCTCCATATTGATTATGAAAATCCACATTGAATTTATTATTTTTTCAAGCAGAAAATGCCATGCTTTCCTCTAAAAAATTCATTAATAATAATATCCTTGTCATATAATATTAATATCATCTATGTTCTTTATTACTTTCTACAATGTTTTCTTATAACCCGCGATAATTTCGATTGCCCAAAATTTCTACTTATACAAGTATAAGTTCTGAAGAAGATTGCTGGGGCAATCAAAACTCGTGGGTTGTAAAAAAGCATTGTAGAAAATAAAGAACATAGATGTTATTAGTATTATCCATTCGAATTCTTTTTTGTAGTGAATTCAAAGATAGATTTATTTGTATCTATAATACACTTCTTAAAAGAATTTCATATGTCAATGATATTGCAATTATAAATATCCAAATCAGCAATTAACTAATTCCAATTTTTATTTCTCTATCTTTTCAAATATATCTATTCAAGATTCTCACTAGCACATTAGCTGTTTGATGGTCTAAGCCACCATATAGTTTGTATCTGTATGCAGAAACTATACAGTGTCCCACCAAAATTTAAAAAACAAATTGTGTGTATGTAGTATATGTATTTATTTTTAAAAAAGTTTCAAAAAATTTTCAAGAGTGTAAAGAGACGATTTTGTCAAATGGTGACTCCGATGATGCCATAAACTCATAAAAATCTTCAGGACTTTTTTTTTTTATAAATTAATCTTTTCAGGTTTAGATTTTTATTAATATTTTTTAGAATGAATGAGAAAAGATATGACATATGGGCTAAAAAAAAAAAAAAAAAAGCTTTCAGCTATAGATAGCACTTCTGGAAGGTCTTTACAATTCACTTGCCACTTGTGGGATATACCATATATTTTGTATCCTGGCAGGGTTATAATTATTGTAACATTTTTGTAGGATGTATACATATTTATTTTTGAAAAGTGTCAATCTTTTAAGAATTTATAAAGAGGATTTTGTCTGATCTGTTGATTCCAATAATATCATTAAATCCATAAAAATCTTCACCTATCTTCAGGATTTTTTTTTTATATACAAATTCAGCTGTATAAGTTTTGAGCACATTCATTTATATTAGTATTTTTAAGATGAATGAGAATAGATTTGAAAGATGTATTTAAAAAAAGCTTGCAGCATAGACAGTTTTTCTGGAAGATCCTTGTCAAGATGTCTCCTGGTAGAGTTCTAATTTTTTTTTTTTTTTAAACATCTTTTCGCATATAATGGAATACAATATAAGTTATTAGAAAATAATTCCCTTAAACAATCAAACTTTCAAAATTAAGAGTAATTTACCGGTATAGATAATTCCTCCTGGAAAATATAAATATTTGTCAGACATGAACATGTGTAAAACTATTAAAAATGTACGTTTTAACTGAGTTTAAAATATATATCTGGGCTAGGTATGATAGATAATCTCTAACCTAATAAATGATTACGAGTAGTCAGGAATACATTAATCTAAAGTGATTAGTGCCAAAGATAAGATTGGAAGAAGTTTGATATATGTAAATCAAATTGTAGTAATTCATACATATATATATGTGTGTGTGTGTGTCTTACATAGAAATGAATTTACGTTTGTTTTCTATAATACGTTTTTAATTTTATTAAAATATCTGTAGCGAAGTTTTTTTAATATAATACTTTTATAAACTCAGTGTATTTGTTGATAAGATTTAATTAGTTTAACATTTTAATATATATTTTTTTATTAAAGAGAAAAAAAACGAATACCCCAATGTCTGCCTTTCACTGCTTGACTCTACGTATTTACGTAATTATTTTCCACTTTTTTTTCATTGAGGGTGAGATGTTAACCTCTTTACGATAAAACTTTGTTATTAAAAAAAAAAAAAATTCCAGTCTACGAAAAATAAAACGAGATAATCATTGTTCTCAAAACTATTGAATTTTATTAATTATTTAGCATTTATATAAATAAAAATTATATATTTTTATTTCTCCATCATTATCGCTTTCCAACTTGATTTATTGCAAGCCCTTATTTGATTTGACGTAATGATAGAATGTCAAATTCCGGAGCTCCACGGTTTTTGAACCAGGGTCCAGGTCTGATATTTCCGGTGCTCGAACTTTTTACGAACTCCCGAGAAATAAACTATTCAATTGTTTTATTTACTTACTTCTTTCCAGGGTGAAGTCTTCCCTAAGTTTATCATAATTCTCTGATTTATAGCTTTTCTGCCCCATTTCCATTCTGACAAACGTTCTTATCTTACCCATCTATCTTACACGTAGTTTCAATTTACGTCTTGAAATCTGTGGCCTAGTTTTATCTCATCCATCCATCTCAATATATCTCTATATATTTTAAGATCTATAAAGCCCAGTTTAGAACTTTTATTATTAACTGAAACACACAGGCTTATTATATACCTGTGTTTATGTAATATATAGGATATATGAGCACAGACTTTCAACCGACCCACCACTCTCCACACTATCTCATAACACTGATACACTTGAACACATATATGTTGAAAAGATTAATAATCACCAATATACGTATTTCATGCTAAACCAGCAATCATCAGTTGGTCCAGATTACCATCTCTACATATATATGCTACAAGTGCTCAGATATATATTAAGATAGCCAATCCTCAGGCTTCAAACTACTCCACACTCCAACTCTTCAACCGTCCATCCATTTGAAAATCTGATGATGGAATGCTCAAAGGCCACTCTGAGGCCGAGATTCTTGTCACACCCATGTTGACCTAAGGTCAATCTAACCCCTCATGTACAGGATATAATCCATTACATATACAAGGGATGAGCAGACATCTCTACTATTATTATTATTATTTCTAGCAACATGTTTAGTGTAGGCTATATTTAGACTTTTTCATTCTATTTTTGATGTCATTGATATCTGTTTGTTCTCTCACTGCGTTTGCTTTCAACCTTTCTTAACTTGTCCATTTGCAGTCTCTGTGTTGCACTTCTATTATTTCTTTATTATTCAGTTATTTACTTATTTATTTGCCTGTATGGTTTAAGGCAGTAGGCAAGTGTCAGACCCTGGAATATAATAAATGGACAGTTGAAATCTTAAAGTGGATTCCAAGAGATAGTAAAAGACCATATGTGAGATGGATGGATGAAATAAAGGGGTGTGCTGGAATGATATGGAGAAAAAAAGCTAGAGATCGGGGAAGATGGATTGAACTTGGAGAGACTTTCATTCTGCAGTGGATCAATAATGGTTGACAATGATGATGATAATAATATTAGTTAAATACATCTGTGTATTTATAATTAGTCTTTGATATATATATTTTTTGATGTTTATTAATTTATTATTTTGAATCATAAAATAGTAATGTCCGTAGGTACATTTTGAAAACAATCAAGGATTTTTAGAATAAGTAAATAATATTGGTATTTAACTTATTTTGTTGTCTGTGGGTCATTCTCTTTGTTGTCTTACCTTCTATGCCAGAAATATCAATTCTCTATTAATCCTGAGTGTCATTTTCTGAGTTGAGAAAAGCGGGATTGTTACTGTGTGCCCTGAGATGATTAAGCCAGAGGATAAATATTCATATGTGATCTTTCTTGGAAGAAAGTGATATTAGAATGCACTTCAAACCCCATACATTTAAATAAACCCTTATAAATAAATGTTAAATGTGACCCTCTGATATAGGATTTGATATATGATGATCATGAAATATCACCAGGGTACCTGATATAGATATTTATATAAGGGATTGAATGTTTGATCATCATCATCAAGAACCATTTTAAATTGTCATTTGAGATTCAAATATCAATTAATATTTGGATAAACTTATGTGGTACATATTATGTTCAAATAATTCACATGTACACCCAAAGAGTTATCATTGTGATTTCTAGATATATGAATTGTCAATGTAAATATCAATGTCATCATATAATAGAAAGGACTTCCTAGAATAACATATTTCATGGTTTTTTTTTTAAATCTTGATATTAATATTGGATTTTTTTGCCTATCTGGTATAGCTTTATCAATTTAGTCATTTTGTGTAGATTTTGTCCAGTAATTTATTTATTTGAAAAAGTTTTATATTAATTTCATCATTTTTATAGTTTTTTTTGTTTCTCATAGATTTAATTGCTTATTTCTTTATTTAGGATATATGGCATTTCAACTGATATTTTTTTTTTCTCTCTCTTTTCATATGTCAAAGCATCGGCTGGGAAGTGAACCCGGGACAACTGCTTGTAAGGCAGCTGTGCTGACCACTCGACCACCAACACTTGACACTGATATTATTATTATTATATAAATTTGTGGGTGTTTTCAGTTTTTTTCTACTACTTGTTTTAGAATTCTTCCATATATTTCATTATCGTATTAAGTCATTTTATTCTTTTTATTTATAATTTGAAACTTTTGTTCTCTTCTCCCGATTTCTAGCTATTTTACAATTATATTTTCTCATGCCATTTTAATTCTGTTTTATGAGTAAACAGTTTCACATTTTTTAATTATTTCTTGCCCATACAGCTTTGTCTTATCTGAAAATTTACTGTTAGTTGTTTTTATATCTTTAGAGGTGATTTTAATAAATGTCACTTATTTTTGTAGTGATTTTTACTGTCTTTGCAAAGTTATTTCTAAGTTCTAGATTAAAGTTATTAGAATATTTTTAATGCTTAGAATATTAAATGCTGATATTAAATTTTGTAATCTTACGTTTTTCTTATATCGTACTAATCATTGTTTGCCTTTGATGTTGAATCCTGTTAAGTATATTTTAATCCTTTAGATTTTTTTTTTTTAAAAAAGGTCATGTGTGTGTGTGTGATTATAACACAACTCAAAGTAAAAGCTTGCAGAACAGAGATGGTCACTGACAAAAATATATTCATCTTCATAACTACTAATTATGTATAGAAATTTCTCATTGTAAATGTCTATTCCATAATGTGTCTTAATATAGATAAAAATATCCTACTTTGTGTGAAGATTAAGTTGGTGTTGGACTGCTGGGTTGAATATGGTAGGGAAATACAGCAAGTTCATGCTTTAAAATCAAATAAGTCATATTAAATAATAAATATAACAGTAATTAACTATTGTATACGGTCTTTCAATCTGCAGAAGTACTTTTGGTTAATTTTTTAACCCTCCTCAACTGCTGTTAAATTCAAAAAACATAACAGAAGCAAACACCCTCAAATTAAATCCCATCAATTCCGAATTTTAGCATTAACAGCTTGTCTATTAATTAAATTCATTTTATTTCTATTTATTAAATTTGCCTCCTTAATTTTTCTTTTATTATGATTTCTCTCTTCATGAAGAATCTTAACACTTTCAATATCAAATTTATATTTACAAGACCATTCATGATCCAAGAGAACTGAAGCAATCATTAAATCATTATTATTTTTGCTTTTCACATGCTCCTTTAATCTTTTTTCAATACTGCACCTCAACTGATCTGTATATCATAACACAAACTCATAAAAAATTTGATATACAACATTATTTTTCTGCAAATTATTATTTTCAGAATTTCAAGAAAGATGTTAATCTTCTTCATTCCCACACTTACAATTACCAGTAATAGCTTTCTAGGTTTAAATCCATATAACAACTTGGATTTGAAGTAAAAGAGGATTCTTTTTACTTCACTAAAAATCCCATATCAAAAGAGATACTGTATGGAGGATAACTGAGAAAAACTTATTTAGCCTCAATATTTGAATCATATACAATGATTTCAAAATGAATGAAATGTTTTAAAGGTATTAATTCTAAATAATATGTAAAGAGTATAATGTATAACACATATAAATGTATTTCAAATCCTAGAAAATCCTATATTACAACAAAATGTTAGATTTAAAACATTTATGACTTTGTATAGAAGAGATAATGGGAATTTTTATTTAAGAAAATTAAATATAAATATATGAATTTCAAGAACTTATTAAAGAAAATCATTTTTCGTAAGCAAGAACAGGAATTTGCAGACAATGAAACACACCAGGAAGGCTGTATATATATATTGTACCGGTCGGTTTCGTCTGTTCATATAACAAGATCTAGCATTTAGGCAAAAGTACCTCGAATCCAATCCTGTGCAAGATACATAAGTCAGGAACATTCATGAACTCTGCCCTATTTGCCTATTTTCCAGATCTACCCACTTATGAGCAACAATTCCAATGATACTGATCTAATTTATTCCTACCCCGCCGGCATCACAAAGTCGTGACACAAAAAGACTCTTATTCGAACTTGGTTCATGTCTAGGATATTATAATTAGCGATTTTCAATCATCTAGTAAGTGAAACCTTTTTATATTACATCAAAATTATTTCTATTCAATGAAACAATGACTTAGATATTTAGAAAGATATAAAATTTATTAAATCAACTTGGAATATATCTGATTGCCAACGTTATTGGTATTACAATGTAAATAAAATGGGTGTTTATCTCCCTTGGACAACATTAACCTCCCTTACAATACTATACAATGAACATATTTAATCATCAATAACAAATCATTCATGGCTTTATTCTAGTGCGGCTATTTATATGTCAATAATTTATCGATTGACTGGGATACATAAGATTTTTAATAATAGCGCTAGACTACGGTACCCGAAGTTATTTGAATCCACCAGTAATAAGAACAGCAGCATTCAGACCAATACGTAAGTTTATTCAGTTGGATGATAAGGGTAATTTTATTTAATTAATATTTGCGTTTTGCTATATAAGAACGTGTGTGGGAAGCTAATTTGGGAAATAATAATAATGGCAGAAGTGTCGTATCTGAAAGTGTGAATGAAATATATATAAAAAGTGGTAATCCATTTAGTATAATCATAACAGTACGGTTTAGGAGAATTAATAGGCTTTTAACAAAAACGAAATATGGGAGAGCGGTACGTGTATGAGGGCAATGGAACGATTTATTCTAAGATCTAAGAAGATGATTCAATTCACCGTTAATGAAATGCGACTCTCTGCAAACGTCAGCAGGGTCGGGTCATAAACAACTAAGAAGGCGCTTTATTGAATTGCCATAGGCTGGACTTTTGCCAGAGCGAACCCTATGCAATAATATCTCGCGCTGAAGAAATCCAAAGAGGTTTGCCAAACTTTGTCCTTGGGATTGGAAGTAAAAATGAATGAAGCACAAAGATATATATATCACGAAAGGCCGGTATACACGTAATGCTTGCATTAATATAAATATGTAGATATTTAGCTAAGGAATAAATAATTATCGCCTATCTTTATTAATAAAAACCCCTCGTACTGGTATGATTTGATTACTACGTGGATGTGGAAGAATTACAGTTAATGCTAATATAATATAGCTCATAGAACTAAACGATCCCCCCCCCTTATGTATTATTTTAAACTACACGTAAACTTTCCACAACGTATAAATATAAATCTTTGGTTTTGAATGCTTGAATAAATAAATACTTATTAAATAGATATATAGTCGGTGGTGGCTATTGATTTCAATAAAGTAGGATTAATTTTACTCATATAAATCTATTTGCAGATTTTAGAAGTTAGCGCTATTATTTAATCAACCAAATAAACACATTTCTAAGAAAATAGATTTTTACTTAGTTTTAGAAAATAACACTGTATAATAATTATCAAATTCTGATTTTATTTCCCCAGACTGGCAGGCACCCGCTATACTAGGAATAACAAATTTGTTTTTAGAAACTACTAGGTTAATTACCCTCTGAAAAGTAAGGAGGGTTTTCTTTTATTAAAAGAGATAGCGTAAGCATTTGCGATTCTGGGGGAAAATTATCAACATATAATTTCGTATCTGAAAGTATAAAACATAATAATGAGAATAAAATATTGCCGCATAGATGTGACATTAAGAACTAATAATTATTCAGGCGAGATTTAATGTCGGAGAGATTACAGCTAAGTTATATAGAGAGAGAACAAGGTACAATTAACAAAAAGGTAAGAACTTTACAAATTAATTCATAACTAATATTAAATTTTACAAATGAAAGATTTACAAAATGTTTAAAGAAATAGATAGGTGAAAGTTAAAATTATTCATGGTAACTTTAAGAGTCTAGCAGCATTTGAAATGATTACCTCTGTAAAACATGGCGGTTCTTTTGATGATTTCAATTCCCGCGGAGACTAGATCTAGTTTATCAAACATAGTTACTCAGGCAGGTAGTAATTTTATGATTTAACGAACAGGCATATCAGTATAGTCTATGAGTATTGGGATCCATGGGCACAGATTGCAGGGAAGGCCATCTCGAATGGCGAGAAAGGCGATTTAGATTTACTCAGTACACATTGAAATTAACGAACGCAAATTTTTTTGGTGACTGCTCTCCTCGACTGTCCTAGTTACTCTCTCAATTAATTCGTAATTAATTCCATGCCTCGGTATTTTTGGAATCCCTTTCTGATTGGTCATTGCAATCTAATTTCCAAAAGAATTCGTATACAAGCTTTTACCTATTGTGATGGAAGATGCCATTGTTAGATAAGTATTCAAACTTTAATTAATTTTGATAAAAGAAAATGTTTGTAACAAAAGTAAATCAATTAAGTTTAGTTTCTACTTTTGATTTTAGAGAAACTTTTAATTAAAGTTATGTTAGAATATTATACAAGATTACGCTTCTCACCTTTAATTAATTTTGACTAATTACAATTGCATCTTCCATATTGGATTTAAAAGAAAAGTGGAGTTTAATGGCAAAAATAATTTAAAAACACAATTTTATAAAATTACATATCACGAACTTTTCCACTAAATATTGGCTCAGTACTTTTGTCTCTACAATATCTATAGATATCTGAGCTGCAATTAACAAACAATTACTATAACTTTTATAAAATAAATAAATACAGAAATTATAATATATTTTGATATTATAAGTCCGTGATAATTAATCCCCCATTCCCTATTGCGTATACGAATTTTCAGATGCTACATTTATTAATTTTATTTTGCATGTTTAAATTCAGATATTTATGCCAATATCTTCGTTAATACATATGTTAGTTAATAATACTCAAACAAAAAGATACAAACAAATGTGTTAGTGAGTGGAATATATATGCAAGAATAGGGTTTGAATTTAGGTTGGTAGCGGAAGATTGGAAGTGGGCTGTGAAGTGCAATCTGAATCTCAGATTCCGCTTCAATATATATATAAATAAGTCTGATATAATTTATTTATTCATAGATTGATTAATAAATCAATTTGGACATTTCATTCTTCTATAATCCCAGAGAACGAATGAAAATATTTAAGTTTAATCACAATGCAGTGCAAAATGAGTTAAAGAAGAAGAGATAGGTGTAAGTTTAAGATAACACTGCTAGAAAGTACTTCTTAGTGCTAATTTTATTGGAGTCATGATAAAAAAATATTCTTTTTGAAGGTTGCTTTCAACAGTATGTGCTGATTGTAATCAGAAATATAACAGACACACTTCCAAAGTTCAATTTTTCAATGGTAACAATCAATTCTTAAGTATCAACAATCTCATCCTGTAGTCAAGGCAAACTCCAATAACAATAAAGGTGGTCCAACCTTTATATATGGTCTGATATAATTATATAGACCCTAAAGATTACAAATTGGCCAAGGAGTGTGAGATTAATAATGCAAAGAAATTTAAACAAATCTCATTAATCAGACAAATATAACCTGTTCTGAAAGCAAACTAATAGTCATTTATAACTTCCAAATTCCATATGAGGTATATATTTACTAAGACAATAAAGCCAATTATTCAAGGCTTTAATGGTCCCATGCCATATCTCATAGTTGCTACCCCAAAGACATTAATGATGATAAAACCAGTCACTTTTTGCCTTTGCTGCTATCTTGATAGAAGTTTGTTTCTATTCCACAAAAGTTGTTTTAACTTGTTGAAGTGAAGCAATATATCTCTCAAAGAATTCAAAGAGAACCAAAGATAGAGATATAATTTCAAGTATGGCTAAAAAGAAACCATAGAATAGCATAAACTGATATTAAGTGACTACCATGCAGAAGATAAATTATATTTTTGGCATGGTACCTGATCAAGAAGTTTACTAATTGTTAAATCTGCAAGATATTAATAATTTTTATTAGTCAATGATCCACTTATTAAATAATATTTTTGTAGTGTAATTTTCACTACACCAATCTCACTTAATGTAAGGACTGGTTTCTATCCACTTTTAACATTTTATGTGTATGTGTGTGTGTGTGTGGGGGGGGGTGTAAACATGACCAAAGACATGAAAAAGTTGTATGATCCCCAAAATGTGCATTTCATGCTGAACCAGCACTCATCAGTTGGCCCAGATCGCAATCTCTTACACATATCTTTATCATTGTTCAGTATATATAGTGAAGCAGTCGGATCTAAGTTCGATCCTAGCTTCATAATATCTCACATGTTGCCTTCTTCAAACCCTAGTACTAACCATGAATTTCTGATGCAATGGGGCTAGTTTGACATTTAAACTAATCAGTGTCATTAATAAATTCATGATAAAATTATTCATGAATTTATATATATTATAACTGCGTGGATTGTGCGTATATATTTATATATATTTAAATATATATATTCGTTATAAAGTTTCATTGCATCGGGAATGCTTTATTTTACTTTTAAACAGTTTGTTCAAATTTTAGTGATTAAAAGCTACATTCTTTCGATAAGCTTTCAGATTGTCCTTTTCCAAAGACAATGGGGAAAGTTTTATTAATTAGCAAAAAGATAATAATTTAAAATGTAAGGACGGTTCCTGATTAAACTGGTTTTTTAGTTTTATAAATTCATTTTCTAATTAGAAAATGAATTCAAAGTTAATGAATTTGAAAGCCTTATCGAAGGAATGTATCTAAAATCAATTAGCAAAATTTGTAATTTTGATCATCAAGAAGCATTAGCCTGAAGGCATCTAGAATAGGCAGGAAACCTGAGGACAGTATAAATAGCCTGGAAAAGTTTGGAGAAGCCACATTTGTTTTAACAGAAGTGCTACTAGAATCTACGGTGTCTTTAAATTATGAATTTCAATAGTGTCTCCATAATGGTGAGGGGCTAAACTTCGGGAGTCTGACTACTGGGCCTGAAGTCCCCAGATCTTCAATGTGGCTGCTAAACTAAACCTTTTCCAGACCAATCGTGCTGCCCAAAAATCATGAAAGAATCAATCAACATGTCGTTCAAATAATTTATAAAATGCATGCCTACGTTTCACCCAACTGGACTCTGCCATGTGTAATCTAAGGAACCAACCACGGAAGGAATGGTAACATGTTTCTTTAATGAACCGTAACTTTCTGGCCAGTTTCCGAACTTTAATTTACACTACCTTTAAATTAAATACTGTTAAAAGCTTTTCTCATTTCTTAATGTATTAATGCTATTTTAAATTATATAGTAATTCTCAATCTATTTCTAGTCTTTAAATTTAATATTTGCTAACCTTCTTTTCTTATGATGGTGGTTCGTTTATCTAACCTTACTATATATATTAAATAATCATTAATGTCATTTATTTCTATTATATGCCAATAATCCTTCGACTTGATGATCTCCTTTGTTTCATTTGCCTTATACAAGTAATATGATATTAAGTCTTATATTAATTCTCGCCCATTAGAACTAGATTAATACCGTTCTATTAATCGTCGAGTCGAAAGAATTTATTAAATGTTTACTATTTTACTAACAGCTGATATTTACGATTAGCTATTTCTAACCTATGCCCCCGCTATTTTCTTAAGTTTCACCAATATTTATTTATTCATATATAATGTTAAAATGTTTTGCAAAAAGGTCATTAAAGGAATTAAATGAATATACTCTAATTTAAATTTTATACTTCCTATTAATATTCGGGGAGGGCATGATGTTTATAGCATAATTAATATAATTATATAATTACGTTAAATATTTTAGTTAAAAGATCGTTTGACTTTAATTCCATGATCAGGTCATCACGTAGAGCATTCTTTTTATAAAATGGGTTTTATTAATACACTTGATGATTATCGAGTCATCATTTTTGAACGTTGCTGGCACGAGCCATCTCCTGCCTCGTGGGCTTGTCCTCGGTGATATTATTATTATTATTTTAATTCCATAGGAAGAAAGCACTTCCTCACTTGCTCGTTTTTATATTTGGAACACCAGAGGTTCAAGGCTACGACCCAACCTGGATTACCCTGTGTTCCACGTCTTTTTGATAGGGCATAAAGACTTGTAAAACACAAGCCGCCCTCCTACTTAAGTCACCGACAAGCCATTCTCTTTCATATTCATTTTTATAGCTCATAAGTCGTCAGCACCGTTAATTCTCAGTTCAAATAATGCACCGCTCTCATGCTCGTAAATCGTGATGAATTGATTTTATTAAAGTCGAACAAATTCTTATTCATTTCTAATTAAATAAGTTTCATGTTAAATAGTAAAGTTATGCCCTAAATACTTATCTTGCTCTTCATGAATTGATTTACGAATGTGAAAATAAATCTCACATTCTTTTCTTTAGAATTAGAATAATAATTCCAGTCAAAACCAAATACCTTTATCTACCCTTTATTTTCTTGTCGGGGGCATAGACATATATAATCATCCTATAATATTGTGTAATAGTTATTGGCATATAATAAGGACTTTCATTCTTATTGTAAATGATAAATTCCGTTTAAAGACTAGAGGTAATCTATATAATCATAATCTAAAAGTTGAACAAAATTATTATTATTATTATTAAACATTTTATTAACACATTTGGTTTTTTAACTCGCGTTTTTATTCAATAGTTATTTTAATATTAATGCTTTCTGTCTGTATTGACAACCCGAACATATACATATATGAGTTGACTTAGAAATATCCTTAGTTATTTTATTATACATTATTAGTGTCAGTTCTTCAGGGGTCTCAAATCATCATCATCCGTTGAGCTAGTTTCTTGGTGCATAGTCATGTACCGTCGATTTATGTCATCCATTGATTTGATCTGAGCTTGTGAGTTGGGTTTGAATTCAGTTTGGTTCGGCTGAGTTTGAATCCGACTTTGAGTTTTGGTCTTATTATGGTGGTGGGGTTATTTGACTGGTACAATAGATAGCCAATTACAACAGTTTAATTGATGAGTGTCAAACTTACCACCCTCACAACTTTGACACAAACCATTTGATGGAAATATATTAATAATTTTTATTAATCATCCATTAGACTAGATATTATCCCCTTAATGAATAATATTTCTGTAATACAATTTTCACTACACCACTCATACAAGGTAAAGACTGATTTCTATCTGCTTTGGCATGATTACATCCCTCTACAAGATGTTAACTGCAGCAAGATTGTTTTTGATTTTAATAACATGTAAATGAACTTAGACCTAAAGCAATTTTTTTTCTTATTTGTAAATTTTATTATTATTATTATTCATTTTATTTTTATTTAGATTTATTATAGTTTTTGTTTAAATTTTTCGTTGTTTTTCACTGTGATTCAAAAGCTGTAGTTGTGTTCTAATGCAGTGTTCCTTTGAATTATTGTAAAATGTTCATATATAATTGACAGTCAATTTAATGTATAAAGGATTGTGTGTATCAATAAGAAATGGCAAGTTAATTGGTTAGTGAAGGTTGGACAAGACGGCTTCTTATAAATTAAGTTTATTTCCCCTCTCTCTTTAGTAATAGCTTTCTGATATAATCCGTTCAAGAATGATTTATATTGTGTGTATATTAATGGTGATTTCAGCTTATTTAGTCTGCATATAGTTTAAAACTATGTCAAAAAACTAAGTATATAACAACAGAACTAAAAGATAGATTAATATCCTTCTATTATTTTATAATTGTTGACGTTACATAACTCAATAGGAGATAGTTGCTTCCATTTCTATTGCATATAACTATAGACAATTTTTAATTAAATCATTTTAATAAATTATTCATTTTTATTATTTAACTTTACTATCGGTAAATTACTTTCATATGGTTGGTCTTTAAGCTTGGTGCTTTAGCAATTATCTGATCAATCCAGATTAATTCTGTCTAATAAATATTTGGATAGCCAATTATTGATCAGTACTATTTTGATTATTTTATTTGGTTATATGCCAGATACTTAATGAAAATCTTTAAATGCGCTTGTGAGTAAAAGAAAAAAAATTCTAAGTTTCATCCATCACAAAAGTGGCAGAGTAACATGCTGACCACTAATCTTAAAATCCATCCAAAGTCCTTTGTGAATACACAGTTGTTGTCATTATCCCAGTAGTTTGTTTTTCTTGTTTTAAAAAGGAATCAATTTGTCAACTCTTTTTTGCTTTTTGAATGAAATTGCAATTATTGTTCGCATCAATTCTTGTAATGAAATACTTTGTTTCAATTTGCCTAAATATTGATTCTTTGTTAGGTCTATTAATATGTCTATACTAGAAATCAACGCTATCAAAAATATGTAATTAACCCATACATTCAGTGTACTGAATGTTTACTATAGTAAGTAGAGGGATTTGAACTTAGAATTTTTGTCTACATTCATTCTCCACACCAGCTCAAACAACCGATACACATGACCACGCACATGTGAAAAAAGATAAATGATCCCCTATATAGTATTTCATACAGAACCAGCACTCATCAGTTGGGCCAGATCATAATCTCTACAATCAGTGCTTGGTTTACATTAAGATAATAATTTCTTAAACTTTAATGGACAGGCTTCAATCTTCTCATCCATCTAACAATTCAACCGTCCATTTCATTGAAAAACCAACGATGACTTAATAAGTTATCTTAATAAATTCTAATACTTTATATATATAAAAGATTCATCATAACGTGAAAATCATTTTAGCTGTTTATATTTTTATTGATTTTTGATTGCTCAAACTGATATATCTTTTATTCGAGTCCCTTTAGCTGAGTAATGCTTTCTTTCCCTTTCAACTTTTATATTTATGGTGTAATTACTCTTGCTTTTTTAAAAATGGAAAATTCTGAAACGAGTCGCTTAAATTTCATTTTGTAATATTTAAATAGAGGTCATGAGTTATGCAAGGGTTATAGCTTGAAGGCTTTAGAGAGGTAATGAGGATACAATTTCAGATTTTATCACCAAATTTATGATTGAAGAATTATTTTTCAAGCAAGATTTTTGTACGGATTAAAATACACGCTCGCACAAAATTATTGATTGAAGCCATATTGATTTAGTTCAGTGTGCTTAGCCAAAATCTTTTTTTTTTTTAAAATAAATAAATAAAAAAAATTTCAATATTATAATTTGTTTTTAGCGATTTTTTTCAAATCTTCAGTTGTATCATTCTAAAACATAATTTAAAGAATTAAACTATGGATTTTCCATCTTTGCGTATATGGTGCTTTTTACTCTTGAGAAAAGGAATATCATCATAATTTAATTATCTTCTGTTCAAAATGATCTGGAATAATTAATCTCCTGACAGCAATATCTTGATATCTGCATTGACATTTCCTTCAGTGGAATGAAACTGATCTGGGGCTTAGAATAGCTGGAAGATCCACTTTTGCTCTTGTTTGGTGACTAATGGTGTTGACTTTTGTCAGCTTCTTGAAAATTTTTCCAACTTCACCCTATATTTGATCTCCAGATTTTTATCATGGAAGCTACCATACTAACTGCTGCTTCGCATTGCACTTTAACACAGCAATATCATTACCATATTAAATGGCATATCTTGTAAACCAAATCAGATTACCTTTTTGTGTTTGCTACTCTGCTTTTTCAAATATTGTGACTGTTTTGCTCTTAAAGATCATCAGTCACTTTTTTTATATTCTTATCTAGTTTCATGTTCCATATACTTTTGTTTTCTGCATGTCTTTTATAATATTATTGCCTCTAAGTGTATTCTGTGTTCTCGAATTAATTTCTACTTTCGTAATTTCCCTTTTTATTTACACTTTTGAAAACATCAATTCTAATTATATTCTTCCATCTTGCATCTTTCTATCTTATATCAGCCAATGATGAATGATAGGATTTTTATATTGGCTTATGGGATGATTTGGTCTTTATTGAGAAAAGATAAGGAAGAGATTGGAAATCTATTGCCTCTTTGGAAAATAATGGCTTGCAGTTAGTAATGGATAAATCAAAATCTTTCTTGATTATTTGTAAATTGCAAATTACCATAAATTTTGCAGTTTTCTGTCTGGTACATTTGAAGGAGTCAGCGAATTAAATCCCTAAGGACTATCACATGATCACCATTTTTTATGCTTGCTTATAACTAAGGACTATATGTACAAATGGTATGAAAGCTGATATTGATATCAGAATTCAATTAAAAATTGGACTAATTACACTAAGAGTTATAGAAAGGAAAATAGTTTGCAGGAAGTCCAACATACATAATTATAACTTTAAGGAGAGTTGATATTATTATATTGTAATGGTCAGATTCGTCTATCTCACTAACACACTGCAGAATTCAAACCCCAAACATGAAACTGAACACTCTAGGCGGGGTTGCCTTCTAGATATACTAAGTTCAAATCTAAAGTCCAAATTCCACAGCACCACCTATGTGATAACGCATCTGATGCTACTAATAATATATCCCTTTACCGGTGCCTGGTGGTCAGGGAGAAACAAAGAGACTCTATACCACGAGATAAGTTTGGGTTGCTAATTAACATCTACAGATAGTACAAAAGAAATGTATAAAATAGATATATAGACCGAGACAGTGATAGGGATCAATAAAATAAAGATCAAAATTAGTTTTATAAGATTTAAAAGATTTATTCACATAGTAAGAAATATATATATAACACCCACTGTCTGCTTATATTAGACAGGGACTCTTACTAAAATGGCTGTTAGCACAACATTCCATAAAAATTACATTAAAAGGTTGTTAAATACATAGTCTATACCTCGGGCTAATATAGTATTATGATAATGTGCTTAAAAGAGATGGGAAGATGTGCAAGGCGCTTTGAGTAAATTATAAAAAGTTTAATAAAGCATTTGCACATTAAGGTTTAATATAATATTTCTTGACTTTGAGAATAGCACGGACCAATGCTTATTAAGCGATGAAGTGGGGACATGATCAAGGCATTTATTTTATAATTATAATTAAGTTATATTGGGAGGTTGGTGTTTCTAATAAGGAATTTATGTATAGGATGGAGGGTGTGATACGTTTAAATCATGGATGGTTTGTAAAATATAAATAAGCAAAATTATAATGAATATGTGAAACGACTATGGAGGGCATCTCGCTGTTGAACCATAGGAATGTGTTGTCATGGACAGCCGAAGTCTGGACTCATCCAAAACTTAATGACTGGGTGACGGCTGCATCTAATTCCCAGGTGTGACATTTGAGTACACACTCTGCCTGGGAACTGCAGACAGTGAAAGGGAAAATGGTCTTGGCCATTTAAAGCCCTTGAAGAGAAACAAAGCGGTCTCAACAACCAATACGCTTACCAGCAACACTCGACTAACGTATATAAAGTATGCAAAAGGGATTTACTTAGATTGAGAAAATGCCTAATCAATTCCCCAATAATTATTTAAAGAGAGTCCACCCATTCTTGACCTCAAATTACCAGCTTGAAATTAAAGCAAAATATTTTAAAACTGAAAAATGCATGCTTGCGGATTTGAAAAGAAAGCCTAGATTTATTTATGCAATCATGCATTTATGACACATTTAATAATTGACCTCGCACATACTCTCATATTAGGTTAAAATCGATAAAATGTGGATTTTAAACTATAAAATTATTATACATATTGACTAAGATTAGAATAGCCCTTGAATGAGTGATTCATGAGATAATAAAATGGGAACTATTTATAATTTTAAAATGCCTTAATATCAGCATCTTGCTTTCAACAAAGGGAATTATTCACTCGGTCAAAGACTACTCTGGCACACTATCATAATAAAATAAAAGAAAGATTAATAAATGTAAAATATTAACCCAAGGATAGAGAGCAAAATTACTGATTACATTAGAACATTTTAAAGGAAAACAATGATAAAGTAAAGTAAAATGGAAAACAATTTAAATAGCTATAGCGTATTAATTATAGGAGAGAATCACAAGAGCTCTTGGGTTAATGTTGGGGTTACCTCTGCAGAAGCATTTGCAGGTAGGTTGATTGTCAGCAGGTTCCATATGACTCAGCAGCAAACTCTGGGTATTGTTCATATTTTGGCAGCAGCAGCAGTTTCAGGGTTTCCTATGTGGCAGCATTAGATGGTATAGAGCAGTGGCTGGCCATTTCCGAGGGGGAAATAGCCTTCTTGCCGGCTCTCCTCCATCATTTTAAAGCTAACAATTTTAAAGGTTGGGTGATTCATAAATATTTCAAGTGAGATTGTAGAACACGGTAAAATTTATTTGAAGATGAAACTCGGCTTCAAATACTTGAATTTGCAGGCACGTAGCTATTTGAGTCTGAAAGTCTCAGATAGTTCAGCAACAATTATTTTAGAAAGCTCAGCAATAAAAAAATACCTCAAAGAATAATGCTAGAAATCTTGCTAGAATGCTAGAATGAAGAACAAAAGAAAAAACCTCCTATATATAGTGAAATTACACAATAAAACTGCCCTGGAGCATTACAAAAATATTCCAAAATTTGCCCACTTATCAGCTATAATCAATCCTATCCGAATGTCTAAAGGAATTCAACAAAATTTTAATTAATTTCTATTGTTAATTTCCCTGTCAACATTCGAATTACAACTTTGATTTAATTAAACAAACTTTTGCTAATTGAAAGAAATAACCTTAAGTGGACATCTGCTGCATTTCTAGATAAGCTCCTATAACATTAAATAATTAAAACTATTGTTCCTACCAGCCCTCATTTATTTTAAACAGAAAATATATGGTGTGATTTTTAAATTTAAAAGAAAATTATTTTACTTTTAATTTTCAATATTTGAATCTATTTACGAAACGAATATAAATTTTATTTTAAATCAAAAACAAATATTACGACTGTAATATATTTTTGTAATCAGATTCAAACAAAATAATTTTAAATAACAATTTATTATTTTAACATAAGTTTTAAAATAAATATCACAGTGTGTGCTCAATTACGACCTATATAATCTACTTTTTAAATAAATCTAAATTATATGAACATACACATAATTTATAACATTTTATTTATTGGGCATATAAGCGCATTGCAGACACCCTATGATACATTGGGGTTTAAACTAAGGTATGAGAGTAGGAAAGAGGTGAGAAAAGGTGAAATGAAGATCTGCTCCTACTGTTTCAATATATACATAAAATTGAACAATATCTTAGAAAGGATGAGCAGAAATTCAAGATATTTGAAGGGACAATATTGTGTAAAATTTTTGATGGTGTGAAAAATAATGTTGATGAAAACTAAAAGATTTTCAAAAATGCACATATTTATGATATGTATAATAAACTTGATATTGTAGCCAAAGGAAGACTTTCCTGTGGGCCAAAGATCAATAGGATATCCAAAATTGTGATTTTGTCATGGCATAAAAATGTAAAGGTCATGGGAGTTCACAAATGGAAAAATGCTTGTATGAACAGAAACACATAGATATTGGAAATCAGCAGTAAATAGCATACATGGTGTACGATTATTTAATAATAATCTTATCCATTCTTTTCAAAATTCATATCTTTTTAATCTTTTTCATATTTCAGCTTCATTTAATTACATTCAAACAAAATGTTTAATATTCTTCTTTTTTTCCCTCAAAGCAACTTTATTAAGTCACTAAAGTATGATCCACCTGTGCAGGGACCATATTCTGTCACCTGAAGCAGTGGGCCATAGAGGCTACAATGTTACATTGATATTCTGAAACTGGATGGTGGCTCAAAGTTTAGTGGATTAATGAATAACCTCCCATTCTTACAAATACCTGGTTTAATCAATTTGATTGTCTTAATTAATTCTTTGTGACTACCAACCAAAACCAAGCATTTAAAACATAAACCTGTTTTCCTGCCCAATGCTTTCTATTCATTTTCTTGCTAATTATTTTCAGAACTTTTGTTTTATTTGTGTTTATTTTCATCCCAAACTTTCTATAATCTCCATCAATCCTAAGTAAGATTTTATTTAGCATTGTCCTTTCTATCGCCAATTCTAATATCATGAACATTCCAACTCCTAATAATAATTCTATCCTTATCAGAATAACTGATTTCATAACTCAGCAAAATATTTATTAAATAAAATAGAGCAATGTCTTTTCATATTTTTATCTTTTTCATAAAAAGCCATTTAAATTGTTAAGCATTGGTGGCCTAATGGTTAGCATAGCTGCCTTCCAAGCAGCTGGCTCGGGTTCGCTTCCCGGGCAACGCTTTGACATATTAAAAAAAGATATTTAAATTTACAAATATCTTCTAAATTGTAAACCTATTCATGAAATAATCAAATGTGAAATTGTCATTATGATTATTCACAAGCCAAATAAATCCCCAAAGAATTATTAAAGTGAACTTTGCCATAATGCCATTTTTTTCTTATATCTATGTCCATCTATTTCTCAAATTATCTAACCTCCAGTTTGTTATATACTAATAAATGCAAGCACTGATTCTTGAAAAGATAAAAACTTTTAATAGCGATTTTAACAGTTTTAAACATTAATTCAGATGAAATTCTAATGATTATAACAAGCCCATTAATAAATTATGGCTTATCAAATAAGTAATTCTGATAATATAAACCTACATTAAGTTCATTGGACCTCAAAGAATCATTTAAATGATCTTGAAAATATACCCATCTTTTCTTGTATCTATACTAATTTATGTGTCAGTAAAAATGATCATTTTTATCTTACCTCCAATTTGTTATATAGTAATAAATCAAACATTGTTACTTGAAATTATCAACATTACTTGTTTGATAAACCATAAGTTGTTTACAAACATTAAAATCATTAGAATGTTATCTTATAGCAGTATACTGGTTTGATAATATGTTGGACTATTTCCATCATCAGTTGGTTAGAGGGTTGCCTTCAAGAATCTAAAGATGTAAGTTTGATTCCTATGCTAGAATTGTCACTGTTCGGCACCATCTGAAGAAGAGTGGAAAATAAGACCACTTGAAATGTTGTGTAACCTATTAATGTCTGTTGTCTTTGTGCAGTATTATTAACAATTGTTTGTATTTGGGAAAGTTTTAAGAAAAAATTAAAATTTCCTAGGCATTCAACATTCAATGATAGTTGATGGAAAGTGTCCAACATATTATCTCATCTACATTACCACATCATCACAAGCATTTGGGAGTAACTGGTTTGATTTACTACAATAGAGCAATCTGGAGGTCAGATAAAATAAATCATTTTTAATCTGACAAATAGATTGGCATTATTTGTATTTCATTTTCAAAGGTTTGATCCCATCAATGTATACCGATCTACCTTTATAATTTTTAATACGTTTACAAAAATCCATAATAAAATTTATAGAGAAGCTCTCCCCCACAAGTATATATAACCTAATACAATTCCATCAACAAATGCACGGCAGAACCATCTGTACTTTAGCTTGAATTGTATGTAAGTATTCAATTTATTGCCTTATCACAACACAGAGTTTGACATATAGAACAACTACAAGCTATTCTGGAATCATTGTTTATTAATGGAGTTGTATTAGTTTACATATAGCTTGCTGGAGATATTCAGTAGCTTCCACATGAATTTCATCTACATTCGAGCTCTCACAATTTATAAAAATCCATAATAGTGTAATAAAAATTTATGCAAATAAACTAACAGTGTTCTAAAAGGAAAATAATGTTTCTGAATTCATGGTTATGATAGAGAAGTCAGATCAAGTTTAATCATGAATGTATCATGTGAAGAATTGTCTATTGTAAGGAAAAGATTAAATGGTGATAATAGTTTATAACCAGAACAGCTCTTCTTATTGATAGTATAATGGAACTATTAATATTCTGCATAGAAACAACCTACTTTCAGTATAACACAGAATCCTTCCCAACAAAATCAAAGAATGGCTATGGGCTCACCATTGCCTCCCCTGATTAGCAATATTTACATGGCCGAACTTGAAACCTTAGCCATAAAATCTCCATATCCACCTAAAGTTTGGCTTCACTATGTGGATATACATTTGTTGTACGGCACATGGTGAAGCACTGCTACAAACTTTCTGGAAACACATCAGCAACATATCCCCTTCAATTAAATTCACAATAGAATCGGAACAAGAACAAAAATTGGAATTCTTATAGAAGTTCTTGTGACAAGACTCCCTCATGGCAAAATCAAAACTACAGTTTATCGAAAACCTACATATACAGGAAAATACCTAGCCTATACATCAAATCACATCAGAAACACAAAACATGGAGTTACACTATCACTATGGAACAGAGCAAAAGAAGTTTTGTTCAGAAACCAGTAATTTGGAAAAAGAAAAGATCTATATAGAATAAACTCTTATGAGAAATGGTTATCCATCAGCTGTTATTAAGAAAACGTTAAATAGAGAACAAAAAGAACCATCAAGAGAAAAGACAATTATTGATATTGTAGGATACCATACATTCTAAAAATAGCAGTCAAATTAAGGAAAATCTGCAATTAGTATAACATCAGAACAGCTTTCCAGAGCCATACTACGCTACAAGGAATTCTAACATTTATAAAGCCTAAACTTGAAATGCTGAAAAGAAAAAACTGCATTTATGAAATACTATGTGATTGTGAAAGAACATATATTGGTGAGACCAGTTGTCTCATTAAAAAGCACTTGCAAGAACACAAACTGATGATTAGAAGAGAGAAAACACGTGTGTGCCAATGAACAAATGTTCAATTGGGAAAATACGAAAATATTGGATCGAGAAGAAAAGGTATAAAGAAGAAAATTTAAAGAAGCTGCTCACATGACAATGGCAAAAAAATCCCATAAGCCAAGCCAGTGTGACTATACATAATGTATGGAAACCACTAATCAACTTTGTTCTTAGGAAAAACTGGAGAAATCAGGAGGAACCTCATAGATAAGTATATGGAATTTCTACAGACTGTTGCCTTTGGCAGGATGGTTCAATTGGTTAGAGCATTACCTTGAAATTCAATACTCAAAGAATCCAAGGGTACAGGTTTGAATCCCATGCTAGTATGGTCGCTGGTCAGGCCAGCAACACCTGCAGAAGAGGGGAGAATAATACCTCTCAAAACATGCATATACTAGCCTGTTTGATATGCTATTACTAACAGTTGAATGTATTTGAAATATTTAAATAAAGTTAAAGTTTTCTAAAGACATTCAACACGCATATTTGATGGCGGAAATATTCCAATATAAAAATGCAACTCCACTGTGTGTTCTTCTGTCAGTGGAAGATTCCAAATTTTAAGTTTTTGGCAAAATGTTCCTCACCAAAAAGCTGCTTAATAACAATCTTACACTTAATGTAAAAAAATCATGACAATGTTCACAACATGTTAACGTTTGTACATTGTAATATTTCATGCTAAACCAGCAATCATCAGTTGGTCTAGATTACTATCCTCACATATATATATAATCAGTACTCAGCTTTATATTAAGATAGCCAATCTTTATACTTTAATGGACAGGCTTCAAACTATTCCAACTCACAACTCTTCAGCCTTCCATTTCATTGAAAATCTGATGATGGAACGTTCAAAGCCCTTGTTAGTGCCAAGGTTGTCATCCTACCCATGTTGACATATTAGTCATTCTGACCCCTCATATACAGGAGAATAATCCATTTATACGTACATATGCGAGGGATGGGCAGACCTTTTACACTATTTATATAAATTAATACATTGTACAGGCTTAAACCTGAATTTATATATGTGATATATGCGGGGTTTGAACTCAGACTTTCACACGACCCACCACTCTCAGTGCCATCTCATATTGCTGACCCACCTGATCACACACATGTTGAAAAGATAAATAATCACCAATATATGTATTTCATGCTAAACCAGCAATCATCAGTTGGTCTAGATTACTAAACTTACAGGAATTTGTAATCGATTTTTTAAATATTTTTTAAACTTAACAAGTAACACATATTCGGTAAACTAATTTTGTCAAGAAAGCATAAGCAAATAATTCAACACTCCGGAAATAAATAATTAAACAAAAACAAAAAAAACACTTGGGAAAGTTCCAGTAATGGGGAAAAAATGTGAATACCTTTAATTTTAGCAGAAACTATGCTTAATTTTCATTCTTATTAGTTTTGTTATTAATTATTTGGATATTATTCATATGAATTCATTGTAGCTAATTTTTCTCTGAATTATATTGCTTTCCATGCCCAATTATTTTATCAAGAAAGCTGTAACAATTTTCTCAAATTGTCACTGGATGATTGTATTATTCTAGATAAATGACTCTGTAAGAATATCAAAAAATTTTAAGCTCAGATTAACATTACATTCATAGAAAAATAGTTTTATTTGAGGTTCACAGATAGCTCTTGCAGTTTTAAAAAATGTGAACAGTTTTCAGTGATCATTTTGATTTAAGGGGTCTGATGAATGGTTGTTATGATATTATAAAAGAATCGAACAACACATGAAGCAGCGAGTAAAAGAGTACAAAAACGTCCATTTTAAAGCAATAAATTTGATATGGGATGTTTCTATATAAGCACAATAAATAAAAACAAAACATGTTCTAGTTATAAGTGTAGATGGTATTAATAAACAAATTAATAAATAATAATGGATGGTTATTAACGAAATGAGATAGCGGTCATGCTAACTTGATAGTTAACAGTTATTTATTTTGTATATTGATTTTTTTTATACCACTAACTATAAACCTAAACAATCCAAGCCAGAAAATGTACACACGAGATCTTTAAAGAATCATTTTAAATAAACTTGCAAATTATGCTTTTTTCTCATATTTATGCATACATATTTATCAGATACGAAACGACTACTTTCATCTGGTCTCCAGTTTGTTATATTGCAGGGGTGGCCAAGATGTCAACCGTGAAGCTGATGTGAACATTGATAAATTATAGTGATAAATTCAGAGCTGATTTAAATATAAAAAAAATAATAAAATTAAAATTGAAAATTATTCTCCTTTAAAAATAAATTTAAAATAATACCTGTTGTTATTGTCGATCTCAAAAATAACCCCAGGTTGAAAGAAGCTGAAACAATAATTTTCTTTTTTTTCTCTATATATTTTCTTGATTTTTTTTATTTTTTATTCAGGATCAGCTCTAAAAAATAATTATTTATAGGTAATTTAATAATTATGATTTAATAAATATTTTATAAAGCGACATGGACAAATTGTAATACTTGAGGGAGCTGAGGTAATTTAATAGTAGTCATAGTAAAATGTCTTTGACAGTTCATATCTTATAGAAAAAAAATTCATCAGTTTGTAAGTATCTTCTAAAAACATCACCAATATTTGTGAATACCTAAAAAGTCCTTATAAAATAAAATAAAAACAATTCGTAAGTACATTTAAAAAAAACCTGAACTTTGAATTGTATTTTTTTCTGTTCCGGTTTTCGTTCCAGCAAAAATAACTTTTTATTTCTGGTTTTAAGTTCAAAGTCCTGAAAAAAATGTAGTCACCCTCAGGTATACTTTCACCAAAAAAATCACCCCAAACATATAAAAGTTTGGCTATCCCTGTTATATAGTAATAAATTAAGCATTATTACTCAAGAATGGTGAAGATTTTTATTAGCTGATTTTTGATTTACAGTTTTAAAATATTAACTCAGATGAAATTTTAATAAACCTGTAAATAAATTACGGCTTTATCAAATATGTAATGCTGATAATATTGACCTATTCACGGGACAGCCAAGTCCAAAAATATTATGATCATTTACAAATCAGATTTGTAAAGGTTTTGCATAAAATCTTTATCTAGTGGTTATATGGAGAGTTTAGCATCTGTGTAAACAGCTTGTGTAAGCATAAAGAATGGTGATCGCTATATATACATACACACACATTCAAACCAACCAAATGAACAAGCTGGCTTTAAAAGTGGTTGGCAGCAGATTACATCCAAATATTAAGATAAGTTACAAAAATGGTCAATGAGTTGCCATTATATTTTAGATTCTATATGCATCTCTGCAGTAATTAAATTGCATGGTGACAAATTTAATATTGATTTGAATGAATTTCATATCTCCAAACCTTATTATACCAATTTGATGGCAAGTATTTTGTGGATTAAAATGGGAGGATAATAAAAATAAATGGAGATTATTTGGCATTTAGATTGTGCTATATTATGTGATTGTTTTTCTTTTTGCAAATAATGTTTCAGGAAATATTATCAGATGACAACAATAAAGTAGAATTAAAGATAAATGCTGAAAAAGACTAAAATAATGTTCAATGGTTTTTCATTTTCCAGGAAAGAAAGGTCGATAATAACGAATTAGAAAAAAATTGGCAATCTTAAATCAGATTATTAATAAAAATGGAAACAGATTGAATAAAATTTAGTCATGGAATTAATTCTGAATGAAGTGCTTTTGGTTGAAAAGAAAGTATGCATATTTTGAAAAATATTTTTAATAAAAGTATTAATCACTTTGGACATATATATTTGCGACCTGGATGCTTAATAAAAGCAGTACAGATATTTCAGATGGCATAATGAAGTATGGATAGATATATATTAGTAATAAGAAAAAATTGAAAGTGAAATATTTGGATGAAATAACAAATTGTTATTTGCCTGAAAGTTTGTTAGTAATAACACACAAATAGATAACACAGGTTAGTAATTACACAACATTTCGAATAGTAGTATTCTCCACTCTTCTTCAGGTGTTTCTGGCCTGATATGCACAGTGATCGTATTCGCATAGAAGTTGACTCGCACCTTTAGATTTTTGCTGGCCTGATATGTACAGTGACAGTATTCACATAGAAGTTTAGATGCTGAAAGGGAATTGGGCTGAACATATTTCCATAAGAGATGACAATAGCTGGATGGTTGAAGTTTTATACTGGATTCCAAAATATTGTAAAAGACCTAGAAAGTGACCGTGTGTGGGATGGATAGATGAAATGGCTGTGATGATGTGGATGGATTGGAGAAACTGAATTAAACTTTAGTGACTTTCATCTAATGGTTGAAAATAATAATTATGATTACCTACATCATTATTTAAATCATGATAACAGATTGTTGAAGTTAATGGTAATCATAAAATTTCAGACGCTCAGAACTAAAGGTTCAGACCGAAGCCTCAATTTGTCACTTTTCATGTTCGAAAGTCATGTGATCTAAACAATCAACCATTAAATTATTTTAATTAATTTTGAGAATTATTTTTAAACATTTAAAAGAAAACGTTTATAATATCTAAATTTGTGATTTACTTGTGTTTATGTCTGTTTTTTTTTTTTTTTCAAGGTTAATGGAAATGATTCTTTCGGAACGGATTCCTTCGGTCAAAGAACATATCCTCAGTACTTTGCATAATTTTTGTTGCCACAAAATTCTTGAAAATGTATGTACAGATTTTATAATCTATTTCTTTATATATTTTAGTTTTAAGTGCTTTTAAACTAATCATTAGTTTAATTTTAATTTATCACTTTGAAAATATTATGTAATAATTGATGCTATTAATTATAATATAGCATATTTATGATGAACTGGTAATTTACAGTGGCATTAAAATGAGTCCTTTGAATTTCTATCTTGAAAATACATTTATGGCAATGTGAACTAACAGACATCTCCCTAGATTTTACATTGAATATTGGTTATGCCTTTGTCTGTAAGGTTTCCCTAATAAATAACTGGAGCTGTAAGTGAAATTGGTTTCATTTTCACTGCTTTCAAATTGGATGATTATGTGAGTGAGATAGTTAATTAAAAGTTAATATAAACAATACAGTGAAAGTTGATTTCCCCCTAACATATCACATAGTAAATCGTTTTTGCATTTAAAAACTTTATATATACACTACACATTACCCTACTAGTAATAATCTATTATATATATATTTAATGTTTTCACAATTGTATGATATAGATAAATTATTATTTTTTGGGTTAGACCATGTGTTATTTTCCATTACATAGCGATATTTCGACGAACTAGCATCCGCCATTGTCAATGTTAACTTTCGAAAGCTAATATTAGACCATATGTTATTTTTCATTATGTACCGATATTTCCCCGAACTAACATCCGCCATTGCCAAGGTTAACTTTTCAAAGGATATAGATAAATTATTATTTTTGAATTAGACTATGTGTTATTTTCCATTACATACTGATATTTCGACGAACTAGCATCCGCCATTGTCAAGTTTAACTTTCGAAAGCTGATATAGATAAATTATTATTTTTTGGGTTAAACTGTGTGTTATTTTCCATTACATACCGATATTTAGACAAACTAGCATCCGCCATTGTCAAGGTTAACTTTTGAAAGCCTTGACAATGGCAGATGCTAGTTCGTCGAAATATCAGTATATAATGGAAAATAACACATGGTCTAACCCAAAAAATAATAATTTATCTATATATATATATAGTGTAGATATATGATATATATATGTATAGTGCATATATATGTTAAAACAAAACTTTGCATGGGCTGCAGATACTGTGCTGCCCCAAAAATAAGCCCTAGCATGATTCTTCAGGATGTTGATAATATAAGCCCTATCCCAAATATAAGATCTAGTTAAGATTGTCAATCTGATGGATGGATTTCATTCATTCATTGAAACACATGATGAATGTATTGAATTATAAAGTAATGAATATAATGTTCAGTATGTTTATACATATTCAAATATGTTTAAAAATAGCAACAAAGATTACAAATTATAAAATTATTATATAAAAGCCTTTTTCGGCAAATTATATTTTTTTGCCCTTTTCAATATGTCTCCACGATTTAAAGCACATACAGTGACATCTATATCAATACATGAGAGAAGATAGATAAACAAATGGATATCTGACATGATCTATTATGTGTTTTTTTTTCCCCCTCAATTCTACTACAAAATTACTCTGTTATATCTATTGAATGGATATATATCCACATATATTAATTAATTAACTATCCATTCTTTATCCATTAACCACTTATTATTTAACTTAATGGATGTTTTGTATATATTCATACAGTTGTTTTTATTATACATGATGTAGTTTGTTTCATATATTTTACGTCTATTAACATTTTTAATATAATCAAGAACACTTATATTATCAATACAATTTATTTTATGTCCATACTGCAAATAATGAACATATAACGCAGATCTATCATCTTTCCTAGCAATAGCATCATTGTTAATAGACGTAAAATATATGAAACAAACTACATCATGTATAATAAAAACAACTGTATGAATATATACAAAACATCCATTAAGTTAAATAATAAGTGGTTAATGAATAAAGAATGGATAGTTAATTAATTAATATATGTGGATATATATCCATTCAATATATATAACAGAGTAATTTTGTAGTAGAATTGAGGGGAAAAAAAAAAACACATAATAGATCATGTCAGATATCCATTTGTTTATCTATCTTCTCTCATGTATTGATATAGATGTCACTGTGTGTGCTTTAAATCGTGGAGACATATTGAAAAGGGCAAAAAAACATAATTTGCCGAAAAAGGCTTTTATATAATAATTTTATAATTTGTAATCTTTGTTGCTATTTTTAAACATATTTGAATATTGTATACTTGAAGTGCAACATAAAAAAAGAATTGATTTTAATTCTGATTCTTTTTCTGTATAGTTTATACATATACATCACAACTAGTATAAGAAAAGAAAAAACATTTTAAATTAAAGTAATGAATGTATAAATGCAGATTTCTGTACTTGAATAAATGTTACTCAAAATTATTTTGCAGATAGACTCACAACTAATTATTTTAATAAACTTGCAAATACGATTTTACCTTTCATTCATCAATGCGCGATCATTCCGTCTGATATGACAATTTCTCTTTCATTTGATGTCCCACCATATATATACTGATATTCGATAAGACCGAAACTTATTACTAACGGGTGATCTTAGTTTACAAATTGATCAGGTCACCTTAACATTTCATATATTATTAATTTCAACATGTAAATAACTTTTAATATTCTCATATATAAATTCTGTGATATAATTATAATCCTAAACATGATATACTTATGCAGTAGTAAACGTTATTTCTGCACTTGAAATTAGAAATACTGAATAAATGTAGATTTTTATATTTAAATGAATGTAAATTTTTGTATTTGAATAAATATAGATTTTTGTACTTGAATAATTGTATATCTTTGTATGTGAAAAAATTAGACATCCCCTGAAAATAAGCCCTAAGCCATATTTTGGAGTCAAAATTAATAGAAGACCAGGTCTTATTTTCAGGGAAACATGGTATAAATGTTATATTGCCTGGGTTCATTTGTGTACGATTTATAATACTTGTGAAATGAAATTTTGCTAGATTACAATAGATAACAAGTGGTAATGAATGTTATAAAAACTGTTGTAGGGTTGCTGTAAGCATTGATATATTATAAGAATGAACATTCACTCAGTAAAAAAAATGAACAGAAGATATTTTAAATATAAAGATTGGTGTAGAATAATAGAAAAAAAAAAAATCAGAAGCTATTCAGATTAATGGATTTTAAAAAAATTCTTTCAAATGGAAGATATTTTATATGTATCATCATATTTGTTGATACAATCTGGACTTTTAAGGATCTTAGTGATTTGTCTGATAGATACAAATCATAATATAATTGTATTTATTGTTTGGACTATTTCCATCATCTAATATGAGTATTGAATGTCTTTAGAAACATTTAACTTTATTTAAATATTCCAAATATATTCAACTGTTAGTAATATCACATCAAACAAATGTGCTATTACTAACAGTTGAATGCATTTGGAATATTTAAATAAAGTTAAATTTTCTAAAGACATTCAATACTCATATTAGATGATGGAAATAGTCCAAACAAAAATACACTAAAACGCCATCATCACAAACCTTTAGGAAAATCATAATATAGATTTCTCAGACACCAGGATTCTATTCAGATGTGACACCCCACCAATGTAAAATCAGAGAAGCTATTAAGATCCTTACAAGGCCAAGTTGTACCAACAAACATGATAATTTATGCAAACTATCTTTTATTTGGAAGAATTTTTTGAAACTCATTAATCTGAATAACTTTTGCTTTTTTATTTATTTATTTTTATTCCATCCCCAACCTTTATATTTTTAAATGTTCTATTTCTGGTTTCTATTCGCTGAATCTTAATCTTATTATCAATGGTTACAAGGACTCTGTAAGCGATTTTTATAACATTTATTATTCACTTGTCAGCCGGTGCGATCCAACCAAAATGTCTGTATATTTGTACTATGAATCATACAAAAATGAACCTAGACAATATGTTATTTTTATGTGGGTGCATATATGTAAACATGCATGCATAATCGGAATGTATAAATTTATACAAGTTAAAATAAAAAATGTGTTGCAAAACTATTTTACATGAGTAAGTTTCAGGCATATAAACTAGTATTTTGTATTCAACTTAATATGGTTAAAAGGTAAATAAATTTATAGCACTTCAGAGATATAGTGATTCATTTTATTAAGTTTCATTTAATTAAGTGAAAGGATAGAGGTATAGTATGATTTCAGGAGCAGGTTTTTTCATTCTTTCCCAGAGGTTCCCAACATTTTTTGGATCGCAATTCATCTTTTCAAATAGCAATTCAATCAGTGCCCTCTTTACAAAAATAAAGACAGATTCTTTTCAATTTATTTGTTATAAGAATGATTGTCTTGCTCAAAGTAGAATAAATAAAAAATATCAAAAATGCAGCTGAGCTTGATGTGATGGCACTAATTTTTTAGTATTCGGTGCCATTTTTGTCACCAGCAGTCTTAAGTTGCCACATTGCACTATTAACAATGTTTCTTTTTGTTGTTGTTGTTGTTATTAATAGATTGGTAACCATGCTAAATCCCCTTTCTGCTAAATATGCTGACGGGAATGCAATAAAGACTTTTTTGTGCAGTTCATAAATCTGAATATAATATTGGGATTTGTTTTTGAAGCCAAAATTCTTGATATCCATTTTAGGTTGGTGATAATTCGATCAATTCCTCCTGCAGCAATAATTCTGCTGCATGTTGATTTGAGGAATGTTCTAGAATCCAATCTGGAATAGCCATATTGAAGATGTTCTGAAATCCATTCATGAAATCTTCTTCAAGTGCTTCCAAATGCTAGGTATATATCAGAATGTCATCATCATTTGTTGCCACTGAGGTAAGATTTGGAAACTGGTAAAATTCTCTTCGGTCTTCATTTTGTTTGTACATGGCAAGTTTTGACAATAGTCACTTTTGCTTTGATGAAATTTACATCATCCCCTTGTAACAGTAGGTTTGTTTTATTAAATTTATTAAACAAATGTTTCAAGCAAGCTAGATCATTCTTAAACTCGATTAAATTCCTTCTTAACAAATCATCTCTGTTTGAAAACTCTAAAACTGAGTCAACGAGCCCTTGAATAACCAATGAACTTCTGTATTCAATAGTAAATGACTGAAACCTTTGTCATTTTCATCGCAAAACTTTCCAAACAAATTATCAGGGAGAGCATTGCTTCTTATCTTGATATTTGCTATGATTACATACTGTAGGGAGTAATGAACATGGACATTCAGGTTTTTTGCAACCAAATGTTGTCAGTGAATTGCACAATGTACGGCTACTATATTTGGTATTGTCTTTTTCAAATATAAAATAAATCCATGGTAACATCCAACCATCACCAAACACCATCAGTAGCATCTGACAATATATTACTCAAAGGAACACTTTTCTGTAAAATAGCATTCCAATATGCCAAATATAGATTTTCTTTTTTGTGTCCGTTTCTTATTGTCTTGCGAATAATAGCACTTCAATTTTTTACAAAGCAAACATATGCTTAGAAGTAAAGCCTCATTGTTTGGTTAAGTTGCAAAGAAAAGTCATTAGCCTTCAAGAGCTTATGTAGTGAACTCTTCACATTGGGCCATTTCATTGATTTTTTTTTACACTTTATTATTGCTCAATGGGATCTTTTTATTAATATTATATGCTGGCTTATGCAATACAGTGCAGAGAATCTCACTGTGGTAGTTTTAATTCTTCATCAATAGTATGCAGTTTCCCTGATATAGCAATCCAGCAATAAAATATTGTAAGAGGCATGCAATCCATCATTGTCCCGCTTTGCTGCCACTGAAAACATATCAGGCAAAATTGGATAACCTGAATGTTTATTTTTAAGTATTTAAAAGTAGGATAAATCTTTATTTTTTCTGTCAGGATGAATTTTAATCAAATGTTCTTCTAATCATGAAGATTTCATGGCTTCTTTAATCAAGTGTTCTTTTAATCATGAAGATTTCATGGCTTCATTCAGGAAAATTTTCTGTCAAATCAGGAACATTGGTAGTTTCTTGTTTATAGATGACTAAATAAAACACTACTTCAAAATAGTCAATATCGTACTGTCTGCCATTTTTCTTTGAATCTGACATAGTTCTATCTGGAAAATATAACAAATAAGGTAATTAATTTCATTATATTTAAATTTAGTATAACATGGTTTATGTTATGTAAATATCTCCTACTAATAAAAAACTTAAAAGATCATACCTACGTCAGATATATGTAGGTGACAAATAGAAAATCGATCAATATTTTTAACATAAAAAATAAAACAACTATTAATTAATTAGGACTCAGAAATTTAAATCCAGACCTTTAACAAAGTAAAACTTGATTGTTAATTGAGCCACATAGATTCATACAATCATTCAAAGTGAACTCTGTAAGATATTTTGTAGTGAAACTAAATTGAAACAAACGTAAACATTAGTTTCGGTCGAGAATCGAACTCAAGCCATTTGGTAACTGTCATATCTAGTATCCATCTAATTTTCTTGCCTCACCAACACAATAACATCATAATAAATATGATAATCTTATGCAAAATTTAAAATACATAATAATAATATCAAATAAATAAAAAACAATTAAGTACTTATCTATTTGATAGTAATTATTTGTGCAATAATACAAAGAACATGACATAAGATATTCTTTCATTGTAATCTCTGTATAGCCTGCACTGAATTTTAGTTTTACAATTTCTCTGAAGGAATCCAAACAAACTGTCTATTAATTACTCATGCTAACTGCAAATGGCGTTGGAGTAGGGCAAAGAAAACTGCTCCTGACAGCAGATGTTGAATATAAGCAGAAACTTTAAATCTCAGTTAAATATTACTATATCTGTTTTTTTTTTTTAATTAACCATGTACAAATATTAAAGCATATTTTGTAGCACTCTTTTATACTTATACATTCTAATTTATAAATAATATTAAGAATCATTGAGAATCAAGGGTGATGATTATTTAAGAATTGCATCTTAAGAGTTTATTATTTTGTGAAGTTCTAAACATCAGAATTTATTAACGTTTATGATATAGCTGTAAAATGCATCGTGTTAATGGTGAGAAATCTACTTTCAAACATAGATATTTGATTGACAAATCTACATTCAAACATAGATCTTAAGATTGACAAAAATATACAAACAGAGATCTTAATTTACCATATACTTGAAGATTTATTCTATGTTTGCTTTAGTAAGGAAGAAAATTAGTCTTTTAACAATTCTGTTGTTTTGCTTTTGTAATTTTAAATTTTTATATGTACTTTAGAAATTATGAATAACCATATTAGTAGTTTACTGCTGCAATGATGTTAACTGGAAGCATGACTGATATGTTTGAACATCGATCGCTAATATATTCTCGCTGATATGCTCAAATCAGTACCTTAGTTCAGTACATGATATTTGATTCCTCCATTATCCTAGTCATTTGGTCAAGTATTCTTCCAAATTGATAATCACTGGTCAAGATAACCTTGATGACTATTTTTCAAGTTACAATAGTTCACTTTTTTTGATAATGAAGTATTGCGGTATATTGGGTTTTCTTAAATTTAGATTCATGGTGGGAGCTGGTAGATATTTTCATTGAAGTCATATTCATTGTGTTGTAAATGCTATATTAACAGAGTGAAAAGTGATAATTTTTATCACTTCATTTTTTACATAAAGGTTGAAAAAATAAAGCACTTTCATAACTCAATATGTCTAGTCTTATTTTATTCATTAATATTTATTATAAGTATATAAAATTCTATAACATTAATAGGCCCAGAGATATATTTGTGTTAATAAATACATCCCCTTGTTAAGATTAGAATGTATTTTAAAATGCAGAATATAGAGAAAAAAGTGCTGTAAACAAGGGTCTTTTAACAATGGGTAAAAATCAGATAGTAATATTCAATTACAGTAATTTTCCTTTATCTATAGACTTGCTACACTCCGTTTCAGTTATCCATGGTTTGAAACCCTATTTAATAATAAAATTAGGAATACATAAATTTCACATGTATCATCATGCATTATCTCTCAACTATTTTATCATCTTGTGAAATCATTCTGCTGGGTGATTGTTCCATCTCTTATTATTAATGTACTGTCTTTTTCTAATGGCTTTTTTTTTTTTTTGGAAATAATTTTTATTGATGGGACAAATCATTTCTGGACAGATGTATTTCCCGCAATCTTAATCTCTATGGTAACATTATACGGAAGAATATATTTTTATATTTTAAAATAAAACATTTCTGTAAAAAATAAATATGTAATAATATATACTTTTGATCTCTAATAACTATTACTCAATTACAATACAAATATAATCATAAACTTTCCAAAAAAATCAAGTTTTTAGACCGTAGTAATATTTTCTCAAAGTAATCTCGCAAATTTCGAGATTGGCAAATATACAATGACTACGCATCAACATGTGGTTTCAGATACTTTGAAATTCCTCCTTATTCGATTATCCTAATGTCTTTTGAATTTTTTGAAATTAAAATATTAGAAAAAATATATATGTGAATTTTAAAGCTATAAAAAATATGTTAGCAAAATTTCTCAATAGACGGCAAAAAACACAATTAAATTCCTGGATTTTTCAGGTGTGAGTTCTGGTGCCTGAAAGAAAGCATCGGTTAATGCAGGTGTTAAAATATAAGTTAAAAGTTAAATAATACTTTATTTAATATATGCCATTCTTTTACCAAAGAAACAAACATATATATAATTATTGACCTAGTACCAGATTCATATAGGTATATAAGCAAATTATCTTAGGTTCACTTTTTAGAGCAGTGATTCCCAACCTTTTTTTGGGCATGCCCCATTTAAACATCTCTAAAATCCTGATGCTCCACCCCCATGATATATAATTCTTATTATTCAAAAAGTGATCTATTTATGTGAGGAAGCCTAACAAGCCATTAATGAAAAGGCAGATGAAGTACAATGGAGTTTCAAGCTATTTAACTTGCTCTAGATAACAATGAAGAGGTAAGGAGTAAATGTTATTTAAATAAAAAAGACACAAAGAAGATAGCACAGAAAGAGGCAAATTAAAAAAAACATCCTTATCTTAATTTATATATAATAAGATCTTTCAAATTCATTGTTTATAACTCAAAAAAATTCATGTGCTCCGCCCCGCATTAGCAACCACTGCTTTACAGGGCTGAAACTTTCATATACTTGAATTATATATATATGTATAAAGAAAGATGTCTTCTGGATTGATAAGTGCAGCTTTTTTTTTCCTCTGATGACCTCCAACAGTCTGAAAGCAATGTCTAGACTCCTATACTTCTTCATCACATTGAGAACTTATTAGGGGCATAAACTTGCATTGCTTATGGTATCTTTTATCATGATGAATAACTAATCTTGTCATTTTGCATGATATACCGTCAATATCCATAATGTTGTTCTTCCACTTATTATTTATAATGAATCCTATTCCAAGCTTCCAATACATATGTCTTTACAGTATTTGTCTCTTCACCTTTTCTTCTAACTTCTTGAAGTCTAACAATCTCCCACTTAATATTAGACAGTTCTTTTTTTAGTTTAAGATTACTCCTTCACCTCAAAGTGATCTGCAGTTGCAAGTGGCTAAATAAAAGATTATCATTGAATGGTAGTCTGGACCCATAATTAAGGCATTAGCACCCTCTGCCTTCAGCCATTAACTGCTGCCTTGGTTGATAGTTTAACGGCCTTGTAGGAATAAGGGCCATAATTTAGTTTTGTCTTTCATGATTATGAATATCTAGATTACTACTGCTAATAAAGAAGTTGTATTTAATGCTTACATACATACAATCAGTATCTGTTTCAGAATATTGAAATTTAATTCTATGGATTGTTAAAATAATTGAAGCTTAAAATAGCACGTTATTTAATTTTATAAATGCATTTTTTTTTTTTTGCACTGAAATATTTTACCATTTTTGTCTGAATGCTGAGATAAATTATGTTTATTCATTTGTGTACTTTGTTTTTGTTTTTAAAAAAAAAAGAATATTTAGAAAGGAAATATATTAGTTATGTTGGAGCTAATTTTAAAAACTAAATTTATGTACTCATAAAAATTGTTGGTGTTTAGCTTTTGAATTCCATATTTATTTATTATGTTTGCTGCTACATAGTGATTCGTAATTCTGATGATAAGGTTAACAAGATGCATATTCTTGATTGTTCACATGTATGTGTCTCAAATAAATAAAGATAACAAGTCACCATTGTTCAGACATCTCACAGTTAAATGTAATAGATGAAATATACATTTTTAAATTTGGATTTTACATAAAGTAAAACTCACTGATTAAGATTTATGGTTCTTTAGTTCAGTATGAATTATTCATGTCATATAGTATCAAGTTTAACTGTGAAAGAGATAAAAAAAAATCCAATTTGCTTTCTGCCTGACATCTTTATTGTTGAAAGGAGGTTGCCTTGGCAACAGGTTGAGATTGTTGATTGTTATTAGTATTGGGATTGTCTAAGTGTTGACCGATTTTAATGATTAAATAGACATGTAGAATAAACAAGCCAGTTAATATGGAAATCTCATAAAATCTTGGGTTGGTTTACACTTCACACTGTTCTTATTATTGTTTATTTAAAGTTACCGTTTAAGTGCTTAGATGTTAGATGAATAAAGGAAATTCATTTTTTCAACTACTTGATATTGAGTGCTCTAGTATTTCAAATAATAATAAGTTAGACTATTTATAGTATTTTATTGAAAATGATTAGTTAATCAAAATTATATAGCTTTGAGAAATAACTTGGATAATCTCTGCTAGGATAACTTATCAAAAATAATGTATAAGATAATTCACATATTTAGATATGTTGTGTTAGTTACTTTTGGGTCCAACTTCTAGTATAATTAAGAGAATTTGTTTTGCATCTCATATAGGAACTGATTTGTTTTATACTTTCCATTAAACCATTGACTTATTATTATTATTTTCTTAATTACAGTTTTTTAGGGGATTAGATGCTTAAGTTAATACAGATACCAATCATAAGTTAGTATGGATACAAGTCATCATGAACATCTCACATCATCATTATTTGTCTGTACCGTGATGTTACCTTTCTTTAATGACACACAAGGCAGTTCTAACTTCAAACTTTTTTTTCTTCCATGTATTCTAAGTTTTTTTTCTTTATTTTTTTTATTATGAGTAATTTCTAATGAACCTTGAATATAAGAATATTTAAAATATTTTGTAAGTCGAAATGTAGGAAATTAAACAAATTAGTTATGATAATCGTATACCTGATTAACTGCATTTAGTAGTTCCATATTATAATTAAAAATATTATTAATTAAAAGTTATACAGATTGTGTTTATGAGATTAAAGTGTGATATTTGAAAATTCAGTTATGCTATATTTGTTTAAAAAAATGTATATAACTCTATTGCTTGGGAGTTCATAAGAAGTTCGAGTGCTAGACCTGCACACATCAGAATCGATCCTCGAACCTTCTGATCCTATGTTGGAATCTCTACACTCAACCAAATCATCCAGGGCTCGAAAAAAGATATATGGTTTTATTGATCAGGAGTTCATAAGAAATTCAAAAGGCAGATTTGCAAGCATCAGAATCAATCCTGGGATCTTCTGATCCCATGTCGGATGCTCTACGATCAGCCAAACCATTCAGGACTCAAAAAAAATATATGATTTTATTGATCAGGAGTTCATAAGAAATTGCAAGCATCAGAATCAATCCTGGGACCTTCTGATCCCAAGTCGGATGCTCTATACTCAGCCATACCATCCAGGACTCAAAAAAAGGTATGGTTTTATTGATCAGGAATTCATAAGAAATTCAAAAGCCAGACCTGCGAGCATCAGAATCAATCCTGAGACCTTCTGATCCCAAATTGTACTCTCTATTAACTATTGTAAATTGCACAGGGTGTGAAATTAAAAATGCTATTTAATGGAAATTAAATTTGTAGTATTTATGAAGTTAAAAGAAAACTTGCCATCTTTTGAAAATTTAGTATTTTGTGATTTTCAAACACCATAAGTAGCAGGTTGGTTGACCCTCAAAACTTTTCAAATCTATCATTCTACCACCACACGAGTCCATATAAAGTTTTTGGAATTGTATTTGCATGGCTTATTAAATTTTTAAAACACCATTGTCAGAAATTAAATTCATCTCATCTTCACAATAATCCAACATTTTGCTGATAGCTAAATACAAGAGTCTATGAATTTGTAATACCATTGGGTTTGTTTAATAATAGCGTGACCTATTATTGGCCTAACATAATAAATCTTTAAATAAAGATATTTTTTACGGAATAGGGAAGTCATGAAATTTAGTCATGTAATAAAATGGGTATAAATTATGCATATCAGTGAAAAATGATTTAAAGAATTCTCTTTCACCAGAAGAACTTATAAAACGCAAAACAAAAAACATCACTTAACCCCAGCTTACACAATGCTTTTCAAAAGTAAATTTTATTATACTATAGTTCTTCTGCCATCTATTGTAAAATTAAATAATCAGTAGATGCTAAGCAATTGGGGATTTGGACAGGTGAATTTGATATGCACTATTGATTGATTGATTACTCAAGCTTGCAATAGGTAGCAGAATTGGTGTAAACAAACAGAATTTGCTCCTAAAAAGCATGGAATAAATCACAATTATATGATGATGTACACAACTTGATAATATATTCTATATGATAACTTTTGGTCATTGTTGGGTTTTTTTTACTGATAAGTTATTCCATTGTGCCCAACACATTTCATATAGATGCTTAAATCTGTAAATAATATTGAAACATATGAAGCATACATGCATACCTAGGGTATACTTTAATTTTGACAATATACACATTGCTGCCACCCTGTGCCAATCAGAGTAATCAATGGATGCCAGAAGGCTTGTGCATAAAATCCCTATCTAGTGCCTACTCATCCAATATCCCCAGACTAGTTTCTGGCTTGTGGCCATTATCAGTGAGGAGCCTTGGATCTGAGAGCACTGCACCTAGATCTTAGGATCTAGATAGGGATTTTATGCACAAGCCTTCTGGCATCCATTGATTACTCTGATTGGCACAAGGTGGCACTACTGTATGGAGAGAGTTTTGCCTTGTTTAATAACAATTATGTGCTAGTATGAGATAGTGATCATGTGATATACACATTGACATATATTAAAACAAAGATTTTCATGGGTTACAGATATAAATGAAATGTTATCTGGGTATATGTGTGAATAATTAATTGTAAAAATATATAAATCAATATAATTGTAGTAAATATATTATATATTAAAGTTTTGATTAGATCACGCTGGTTATCATTTTTACCTCAATTAATTATACACAGTTGTACTCAAATAACGTTTTATTAACATATATTTCTATGTTTTGCAGAAAAAAAAATATAGGCTTTAGTAACTCAATAGTTATAAGTTATGAAGCTAAGTTTACTCTAGAGAAAAATAATAATGAAATGTAAATACATATCTAAGTTTTTAAAAAGCATTAAAAAAGGTCACTAAAAATTAAAGGAAATGTAATTAGATGTGTAAGTTTAAAAAGTAATGAAAAATAGATTCTGTAAAAAATAAAGGAAACTTTATTTTAGATAATTTTAATTTAAGTTTAATAGCAATGAAGAAAGAGGGTTTGCAAATAAATTAAACTTAAATAGGCAAAGATTGTAGGTTTAAAAGCATTCTACAAAAGATTGCTGAAAGATAAACCAAATTGTTAATTACAAGACTGGATATAACTGATGGTTTTAAGAGACAGAGAAAACTGCATATTGTTTAAAATAAAACATTAAACTAATTTTAGAGGAAAACAAATGGATAAGATATTTGGAGCTAATTACTAAGTAATGTTAATGGATATAATTAAAAGCTGGATGCTAATCATCGTTGTAGAGATGCATTAGTGAAATGTAGGTAATAGTTACATTGGAATGCTAGGAATTTATAAATGATATCAAGCAAAGAAAATGAATATAAATAGTGTGCACTAAAAGAGGAGGGGTTCATCAGCTTTCTGCACAAATTGGAAGCCATTGCTGTTGTGGTATCGTGGATATGAGAAGAACTTGAGAAAAGCTGAGAGAAAAGTGCCTGGACTTTTCTGCAATGAGGAATGTGTTCCAGAACCTCTGCCTCTGAAGGTGAAAGATAGCCAGCTAGGGAAAATGTTAATAGACCGCCCCGGTCTCTTATTATTTATGTACGCCTGAGAAGGCTCAAATAGGATTGTGTTTTGTGTAAAATAACCATGAGTATAAACTTTTATTCACTTAATGTTGACACTAGTATAGTGGCAGGATTTGTTACACAGTATGATAGGCAGTGCAGTTAGAATGTTAAATCAAGGACTATTTGTGATATGTGTAAATAAAGTAAATATGATTGTTATTCAGTTAAATCTTAATTTATGTGTATGTATACATTGTAAATAAATATATTTAATCATTATTAATAATGTTTTGGGAATTTATAATTTTGTGGTAATTGTTGGTAATCAGCTCATAGCTGAATACACAATATATATATATATATAATCATCAGAGATGAATCTTCCATGTATTGAACGGAATGAGTGCTTTCCTAGAAAAATTCATTAAAACTTTCAAAAGCTTTAATTAAAGTTCAATATAAAAAATTCACTTTCAATTTTTTTTACCAACAGTTGAATTGTTTTTATGTACAAAGAATGAGTTTGGCCAATGCATTATTGGTTGATTATAAGAAGTTCAAACAATGCTAAAATCTAATTTACATATAAAACTTGAGAATATTAAGAGCATTTGAAGATAAAAATATATTATTGATAATATATTGTCTATATTTAAACTAATCTCAGTTTGATTAACATAAAAAAAGAAGAATGAACAATTTAAACTCATTATATTTTGTATGGAATTTCTATCAACTTTCATTTTTTTTACCGACAATTGAATTGTTTTTATATATGGCAAAGAATGAATTTGACCAACACACTATTAGCTCATTTTGTATTATCTATATTTAAACTAATCATGGTCTGACTAACAGATAAAAGAGTTCCAGATTTTTCTAGATGTATATAATATTTATATATTAGCTATTACATAAAAATTGTTGCAGTAAGTAAAATAAGAACACGATGTACTTCTAGATGGACTTTGTGGCCGAGCAATTTCCATCACTGAAGGTGACAAAGTGGAATGTAGGCCATCATCTTATTATTATTTTCTATGCCATAAGGTCAGATTATATAAATGACTATATTACATTATATAAGTATAATAGTGTTAGGCTTAATTTAGTTTAATAGATATTTAAGTTGCATCTAGAGACAGATTTCACTAGGGAGGAAAGGTGTATTCAGTTGGGTCAAATTAATAATACATTATGAAATATACCTCCATCTGTACCTCTATGATTAGTTTATTACTTTGATAAGATGAATCTTTTAAATTCAATTTATAATTCTAATTGTGCAAGTCATAATCAATATTTAATCAATATAAAACAATCAAAAATATCATAATAAACGAACACAGAGCAGTGAGTTATTATTCTTAATACAATAAGATTTTAAAAAGCAGGCAAAATAAGATAAATAAACCTTATCTAGGTTTATTAAGTTGAATATATGGATTATAATATCTTCACCAAAGAATTATAAAATTAAATATAATAAAATGAAATTTTGAGAAGTAAAACAGATAAAAATATAGGCACAACCGCTGTATAAAATAGAAAATAGATTTTAAATAAACAAACGGTTATAATTATTCTATTTTAGAATAAGTAAATTTACAGGATGGCTCGGTTGGTTAGAGCGTTACCTTAAATTTCAATAATCAATAATCTAAGGACCCAGGTTCGAATCCCATGCTAGTACTGTCACTGGTCAGGCCAGCAACACCTGAAGAAGAGGGGAGAAAAATATCTCTCGAAACGTTGTGCGTATACTAACCTGTTTGCTGTGATATTACTAACAGTTAGTGCATATACTAACCTGTTTGCTGTGATATTATTAACATTTTTTTGTTGTGATATTACTAACAGTTGGTGCATATACTAACCTGTTTTCTGTGATATTACTAACAGTTGAATACATTTGGAATATTTAACTAAAAATTAAACTTTTCTAAAGACATTCAACACACATATTAGATGATGGAAATAGTCCAATATAAAAATAAAGTAAATTTACAGTTTACAAATGTAATCATAGGCAAGATTTATAATAGGGTTCATATTTATTTTAGACAAGCAATCAAAGAGTTAAATTTTGAATGTTCATTTTAAATTATAAGCTATAGCTTTAAAGACTAAGGTTTAAAGCACATTTAGAGCTGTCTGCAGTGTTTTGAGGAGTTGTTACTTGACTTCTCATCTCCATCAGAACTTCTGGATGGTGGATGGTAGAAAATATTGATCTACGGATAGGCAACATAGTTTTAGTTGTGATCTCCTTGCAGCAGGCCATTGATAGGAACATCTCCCATCTCCATGATATTGATGATACACCATTTTGCACATAGGATAGGACTAGAGATCACCATTTCCTACTCTGACATATTAAAATTAAAACCAGCGTGGTGTGTAGTAGTGATGCCTTTTTTATAATATAAAATTCAGCCTATTTATACTGGGCTGAGATCAACTCATAATTTTAAAAAACAAATTCCATCAGCACATTCGAATTTTGATATTTTTAATTACTAAAATAACTTCTATCCTTTGTTTTACTCTTTTAACAGAATATTTTTGGCTAAGTCTGATCATTTCTATCTTCCTAAGATTTAGCAATACTTCCAGTTGGTTAAATCTTGTTTACAAGAAAAATGTAATTTTAAGAAAATATTGACAAAACCAAAATTTGGACTTCTTCCTCATGCTACACTGAAATAGGTGGTGTGGGTGATTCTTGTTTACAACTTATTTTAAGTCAAACTTATACATTTTTTGATATGATCGAACAACATGATGCTATATAGGTATGGTGCTGGACTACACATTATACATGCGATTTTAAGTGTATAAAATATAGTCTTTTAAATTTAAATAAACAATAAATTAAAACATATATGACTTTAGAATAAATATCTCCTGCAATATAGCTATACCAATTATATTACAGACATTATATTCACATGTATGTGTGCGGGGTCACATATATAACCGTGTTAGCATCTTTAGATGGGATACTCTTTAAGGGTTTAAACGTGGTACAAATAGAGGTGTAGGGGTAAATAGGTGAAATGTACATAACGAAGGAAATATATTGTTTTAATATTAGCTATTATGTAAAAATTGTTGTGGCAATTAAAATAAAAAGATTATGTAGTGTGCTTCCATTCCTAAAAAAGTTACGCTTTGTCGCTGATAAGCATATACACCTGGGTCTCGTTTTATGCGAATTATTTTAATGCGAGTTTGAAGTTATGCGATTCATATTTCTTCTTAATATCTTTCGTATTTCACTATATTTATTAGATATCAAGAAATTAAAATTATTAATAACTTATTTTGATTTGAAATACTTTTTTTTTTCAAAAATATATCGTTATCTTAGCAGCTAACGTGAATATGGCCTGAAGCTATATTTAGAACTTAGCTTCTATGTAAATAACCTATTTATATTAATGAGTAAATAATAATAGATTTATACTTACATATACAAATATCGCAATAAATATTCAAAAAATTTAAACTTTTAAAACGTATTTTGTTATATATAACAGAAATAAATAATCTTTTAGATTTTTTAAAATAAAAAATGAAGATTTTATAAACTGAAAATAATCTTTCTAATGATAATGTATAATCTTTTTGTTTTGATTGCAATCTTATTTTTTAATATAGAAACAGGAAACCATTAACACAGCACAAGACTGAAAGTGGCGCTAGTTGTACATCACATCACAAATAAAAATAAAGTGGCTTAACAGGTTTCTCTGTGCATAATTGCTGAGAGATTCTTGACTTCATTTAAGGAGAAGCCACAATACATCACATCACATCGAATCTGATTTCTTACCAGTTTACAAACGAATGCTAGCGGTAATGATTAATAAAATATGTATGAAAAATGTAAAATTAAATACTGTAGTAATAAAAAAAAGTAAAAAAAGTTTATCTTGTATTAATATTTTTCAAATATTTGAAATTTTTTATTAGTCATACTTTATTTGCTTATTTTTTTAATGCTAATTTTAAAGTATTTTTCCCTTGTTGCTTTGCTTTTATGTGAATTCTGAAAATTACTGGAACATATCCCCCATTTTTCAAGGTAAATTAAGTCTATTTTTGTGCGATTTTTTTAAATGCGGGTTTTCTGTGGAACCTATCTACCGCTTAAAATGAGATCCAGGTGTATATATAACCATTAGAAACCAGTCAATACTTAGACAATACAATATAGATAACAATCAGCAATTTCAAGCTGTTGTCAAGGCAACCTCCTTTTAACAATAAAGGTGGAATTCCCTCACCTTTATTTATAGTACCATTTATTTATATAGACACTGCATATATCACTTATAAATGAGCACGACCATGCAAAATTCAAAGAAACAAATAAAAGAAAACTACACTAGAATTGAGTTCTGCAATGATTATACAAACTAATTTGTGAACCACAAGTACATTCACATGCTCCAATTTTTCTTTGTTTAATATTTTGCGATGCAATCTTTTAATTTTTTAGCAGAATACTTTTATTTCTGAAATAGTTCACAGTGTCTAGTCATAGCTCACCTATATATTCTATTCTTTACCACATCTTCCTAATGGAAACAATCAAAATAACATGTCTTTCAAATGTCTTTGAGATAATCCTCAATGTAGACAGGATCTACCTCTCCCATCAAAATAATGCTCAAATCACCTTAAAACACCCTTTTAGGAAGATATGCATCATTCCTTAGTTTTATATGTTTAATTAAATGAAGGTGTGAATGTACAATAATGGACCCTATAATTTCACATCCACCAAGTTGAAGAATATATTGATTGATTTAAAATCTTGCCATTATATTTTGCAATCTTTAAGGAACATCCTTAAATGAAACTTTTCTAATGCTTTTATCTTGCATTGATAGGGTGTTCAAGTCTTACATCAAGACATCAATAGAAGTATATATAAAGGAGTTGTAAAGATTACACCACTTATTTCATATTGTTATATAAAGAATAGCTGTTACAAACTTGGCAGAATTGCCATTCAGTAGCAAATTCTTTTATTCTCATTAATATAATGCCATCTAGTGTTAGCTTTAGTAATCAATGGATACCATATGGTAGGCTTAATAAATTCTTATCCAGTATGTCTTGTCCAAATGTCCTCAGATTGGTGTATCCATCAGTAAGGAGGTTTTGAATTTTTTATGAACAATGCATTTGAATCTTTTGGATTTAATACATCTTTCTATTAGCAGCCATGTTTTATTATTTGTTATTCTATCAAACTACCCACCCAAATTGAAAACCATTAAGCTTACTTGCTTGCATAGTTATATAGATCTGAAATCAGATCTGTTTCTATATATTATGGTGACCTTAGTTTTTTTAACTAACCTTGGGCACCTTTATTCTTTGGACAGAATTGGTACACAACTAATAAGACATCACATGACCTACAAGACATCACATGACACTAGATGACACAAAAGTAGTGAGAACAGAAGACTTTGGTAATGAATAACAATATGCAAGCTAAGGTCTTGTGATGTCTTGTTGGCTATTGGAATTGCCATTGTTACAATTTTACTTGAACAAAATTTTTAATCAAAAATTCACAGTAATAGAGTGTAAAATACCTTACTATATTATAGTAAGTCATGTTATTGAGTGCACACAGGATATGCAAATGAGGAAATGGCCAACAGAAGTGATTTAAGTATCCACACATACAGGCCTATATTAAATTTATGGATTCAAACCTATGGAAGATGATGATTTGTATGACTTTTTATGGTGGTTATGCACTGTTGATTTTTATAATAATTAGGCTGTTAATATGTTATAAATTGTTTCATAGTTATTTAGACAAAATATTATACCCTTCATAATAAAAATATTGTTTTAACTACAAACTGTCAAGAGTAAGTCTTATCAGGTCATTGTGCTGATCAGTTCATGATATTTTATGATTTTTGTCATGATAACATTGAGTCGTACAACATGCTTAATAGTGCATTAATAAAGAATGTAATCAGATCACCTGAATTAAGAACTATATTGCAGTAAAATGTTTCCAAAATTATTGATAAAGTTTTTTTTTTAATACATTGAAAGTTAAAATGGACCTAAAAAGTATCACCATATTTTTAAATCTACGAATAATATTCTTTTATATGATGATAATATTTAAAATATATGGAAAGGTTATTTTGATCACCTTTTGAGTCATGGTTCAAGAATTGAGAAGTTTTTTTTTAACGATGTATCCAACCTATCTCCTCATTTAGAATACACGTAAAATAGGGCCTTTGTAATCTTGAAAATCAATAGCTTTGAAACTATTGGAATTTTACCTTATTTTAATATTGCTTCCATTGTTCCAATTTATAAAGATAAAGGAACGGACAAGACTGCAATAATTATCGTAAAATATCATTGTTATCTGCTATATTTTCAAGAATTTAATTGAATAGATTACCTCCAGAAATAAATGAATACTAGTAAAGTGACTACCTTTTGACCAGACAATTTCTGGATATTATTTTTGAAAAAATCCAGAATAAAAACTAAACAATTGGGATGCTTTATTGTTATGCCAAGTTACAAAATATTTCACATATTCTTGATTTTTATACATATTTAGGTCATCATCATCATCAACCATTATCAATCCACTGCAGGATGGTCTCTCCAAGTTTAATCCATCTTTCTCCGATCTTTAGTTTCTCTTCTCCACATCACCCTTGCACACTTTCTTATTTCATCCATCCATCTCACATGTGGTCCCTTTCTGGGTCTTTTACAATCTCTTGGAATCCAGTTTAAGATTTCAATTGTCCATCTATTAACATCTCTTCTAGCAACATGTCCAGCCCAACTTCACTTCAATCTTTTAATTTTTTCAATGAGGTATATTTAGGCATATGCTGTTATATTAATTTTTAAAGTAGTCAGATTGAATAAAGCAGTTCTGTAAGTCAGTGGAATGTTTATTTATTATTAATTAAACAACTAAATCTAATATGTCTAAAATTAAACTAATAGTAAATAAATAAATAAAAATTTTAATAGCGCTTCCACACAGAGAATCGTTATTCTTTACAATGCTACCATTGTTCTATGTAAACATCTATCTCCTTTTACGTTTGATATGCTTGAAGATATAAATACAGTAAATTAATTAAAATATTATTCCTTATTTTGTTTTTTGTATTTTATGATAATGATAAATAGAATACTTTGAAAAACTACGCATGATCATTGTATTCAAAAATACATACTCATTTCACAGTTCTGGCTGACTTTTTTCCTTGTGAACTATTTCCGGTTCTAATTAACGAATGCACGCGAACGTATACATATATGGTTTAAAAGTATCCGCACGTGTAACAAACGTCCTTATTGTTTTAAATGAAAAAATGAGACTATGATCATTATGTTCATAAATGAATACTCATTTCATACTTCTGGCTGACCGATTTTTTCCTTGCAAATCATTTCCCACCCTAATTAACGTACGCATATGAACATATTTTACATATATGATTTAAAAGTATCAGCACTTGTTATAAACATCCTTATTATTTTAAATGAAAAACTGAGACTATGATCATTATATGCAAAAATACATACCCATTTCACAGTTCTGGCTGATTAATGTATGCACATATGAACATATTTCACACTCGTGATTTAAAATTATCAGCACTTGTAATAAACATCTTTATTATTGTAAATTATAAATTGAGACAAATGACATGCTACCTAGTATTTCTTTTGGAATACCTTTAGAGACAACTGAAAATTAGGGCAGTTCATCACTGTGATTACCGGAGACTGTGAGATTTTAGGAAATTATGAGTCATTACGGGCATGGCTTTTGTAACAGGCAAACGCAAAAAAAGTGTCAAGAGCTTCAAAATAATTTATATATTGCTTTTTCTGACTTTATAAAGGCATTTGATCCAGTTGATCACACAAGTCAGTGCCAATATTGGAAATTAGTTGGTTGACTGACAAAATTTATTCATACCATATAACTTCCATATGGAAGGAGTGTATGATCTACACAAATTCATCTTTTGAATACAGTCTATAAAGTCTTTTAATTCATTAATTAGTGTTCAAAAAAGCAAGTTCTTTATCAGTTAATGGAGGAAGAAAAGTCTTCAGAAATTTTTAGTTTGAATGGTTATCAAGATTTGTCAAGCATTGGTGGTCGAGAGGTCAGCGACAGCTGCTTTACAAGCAGTTGTCCCAGGTTAGCCGGTTCGCTTCCCGGCTGATGCTATGACACATGAGAAGAAAAAAAAACTTCAGAAGATTACACTTAAAAATAAATTAAAACATTTATCCTTTGTCTTATCTAGTAAGTTTTATTTTTTAAAATTGCATTTGAGTTAACCTAGACATACACCTACTCAACTGTATGTGCATATATTAGTATCAGCATATAATTAAAATGACTTTAATTGAAAAACAGTGTAAATGTACACACTACTTGGTGGCATTAAGATTAACATTGATACGGTTAAGTAATTTTGGAGATTAAAATAGACAGCAAAAGAAATAAAAATAAATGGAAAATAATTATCTAGATTTTGCAGAGGATGTTATTATTTTCATAAATAATGTTTTAGAGATGCCTAAAATGTTTTAAGAGTTATCAGATAAAAATAGAAATAAAAATTAAATAGAAAACAGATTAAAATAATTTAAAATTATATTTCATTCTAATATTAAGGTTCGATACTAATAAATTAGAAGTCAACAATTATAAATACCTTGGTGAGATGACAATTAATTACAGAATCGAACTTAGTTCGAATGCTTTTAGCAGTGGAAATTTTAAAACCAATAAGACGTCATATAATTCCTGCTTATATCAAGCTGATAAATTCTCTTTTTCTTTCCTCATTTTTGGCATCTATTTATTGCTCTTACGTTGCAAAAATGTAGTGAGAGAAAAAGAATTTGCTGCTGAACAGTTTGACGTAAACAGGTGGTATATGGCGTTTTATTATGTACTAATCCTGGCTTAAAGATGACTGTAACTATAAAAAATAAAATCATCGTAAAATATATTTTTTGAACTGATTTTGTATCTATGTAATTGTACAGGCAAAGTATTTGGGATTGAAAATGGTAACTTATTTTTTAAAATTGGGCTAGTAAATTGATAGTAAACCAAAGAAGTGGAAGATGGCTTCTAGAAGAAAGGTACATTAGATCCAAAAGATACAGATGCACTACTCCCAGATCTAAATGACCCTCAATAGTAGAAGCTATAAGTTATAAACTAGTCTGAGGGTGTTGCATAAGACAATACCAAATAGAGATGTATTAAGCATCATTATCTGGCATTTACTGAAAGCTTGCCCTAAGTAAGAAAAATGTGGGGAGAAAAAAAAAAGAATTTGCTGCAATATTAAAAGAAATTATGCCTATTTGTATTGAAATGGTTCTTAAAAAATGAATTCTTCAATGCTTACTTATTAGAAGGGATTTGAACCTACTTATTAGAGGCAATTTGAACCCAGACTTTCAAGCTCTTTTTAGTCATCCACTCCATCTTATACAACTGACACACCCAACCACATACATGCGAAAAAGATAAATGATCTCCAATATATATATTTCGTTGTGAACCAGCACTCATCAGTTGGCCCAGTGCTAGTTTTATATTAAGATAACAAATCTTCAAACTTTAATGGACAGGTTTGAATCTTCTCTACTCTCCAGCTCTTCACCCATCCATATCATTGAATACTGATCATGTTGCCAATTGATTGTTAATGTTGATTCCTGGTGGTACCCTGTTTGGTACATGTTGTGTAACCTTTGCTTCTGATACTGATCCTTGCCTCATTTATTCATCCATATTATTTATGAGTATATATTTGCATCATCACGTGGTACATATTTATTTTATATCATTGCAACATATAACAAAGTTTTTAGCCAAATCGCACTGAAGTGTGTCAATGGCTAAATAAGCAGTCACCCTTATAAATGCGTACAGAAAACAAACAACCATTCTGTCACTACATACAATTTTATTCCAGAGATTTTGTGATCTTAGAAATTAATATCACCCCAACCCTCATACCTCAACATGGATACTTAATATTTAAATCAGAAAAGTAATTCTATTCACCAGAGAAAGAAAAAAAATTAAAACTTTTGAAAAATGCATATTTACATATGTATTACAAATTTAAATAGTACACCAAGCCTATACTGTATCTCATCATTAAGTTTATGTATTGCTTGATTAATCAATTTTGTTTTATATATCTCTATCAATATCCAATACCAGAGGGCACCACTAGGCAAATAGCCTGGCTAACAGGTTTATCTGGGCATAGTTGCTGAGATATTCTTGACTTCGTTTAAGGAGAAGCCATAATACATCACATCACATCACATCACTAACAGGTTTATCTGGGCATAGTTGCTGAGATATTCTTGACTTCGTTTAAGGAGAAGCCAAATACATCACATCACATCACATCAATATCTTATCAAGAGAGATCATATGAGAGGGATGGGCTGAGATATTCTTGACTTCGTTTAAGGAGAAGCCAAATACATCACATCACATCACATCAATATCTTATCAAGAGAGATCATATGAGAGTTTACTGGTGACGATCTAATTATAAATGCCTACACAGTTACGCCATTACTAATAAATATTTAAAATTGCCCAAAGCAGACAACAGAACTAAACTGATCTGCAAACAAAACAAATTGTATTAATGTAGAACAGAGATTCTTACACAATTAACAAACAAACAACAGAACTAAACAGATCAAGTAGCAACAAAACAAATTTCATTATCAATTCAATATCATACACAAATGTATATATATTTGAAATTGCCCCTTGTCTGTTGGCATTTATTGCATTTAACATTGGGCAGTCTTTAAATATTAAAATAACTTTTTTTATTAGTAATTCTCTCATCTCTGAAAACATTAAATAACTATTGTTTAACTGATTCTGTTAGATATATGTTAGTTAAATTAAGATGTTCCCTTTTTTTTTCTTCTATTAACTAATAAGGCAATAATAAAACTTGAATTAATCAGACCTATACACTATGCATTTGATCGATATGCCACTTTGTAAGCAAGATAACAATAAATCGTTTACAACCCCCCCAAAAAAAACAAATTAAAGTCAAATTCATGGGTAACCATCTCTAAATCTGGAACAAAATCAATGTTATTCAAATTGGAATAGTATATGTCACAGAGATAAATGACATTAACAGAATTCAAGTGTGGCAGATAATATATCTATAGGATCTCTATATAAAATGTATACACATATATATACACATTGGTACATATATGTTGCAACAGTCAGAATCGTCTATCTCGCTAACACACTGCAGAATTCAAACCCCAAACACGAAACTGAACATTCTAGGAGGGGTCGCCTTCTAGATATACTAAGTTCGAATCTAAAGTCCAAATTTCACAGTGCCATCTACGTGATAACGCATCTGGTGCTACTACTAGTATAACCTTTTACCGGTGCCTGGTGGTCAGGGAGAAACAAAAGACTCTAAGTTAAGTTTGGATTGCTAATTAACGTCTATGGATGTACAAAAGAAATGTATAATATATATATAGACCGAGACAGTGATAGAAATCAATAAAATAGAATCAGAATTAGTTTTAAATGATTTCAAAATTTATTTATATAGAAATATATTACGACGCCACTGTCTGCTTATATGAGACAGGGACGCGTATTAAATAATTGTTGGCATTACATTCCAATAAATGACAAAAGATTTTAAAGCAAGATTATAAAGTCTATCCCTCGGGCTAATAGCATTACGATAATGTGATTACAGAGATTGGAACATGTGTGAGGTGCTTTTAGTAATTATAACAGTTTAATAAAATATTTCATATTACGGGTTATATAATGTTTATTGATCTCGAGAATGGCACAGACAAAAGCTTACTAAGCAATAAAGTGTGGGTGTGATCAAGGCATTTATTTGATAATAATAATTAAATTAGATGGGAGGTCAGTATTGCTAATAATGAATTTATTAAAGTTGGAGGGTGTAACACGTTTAAGTCACGGATGCTTTGTAAAAATAAATATAAAATAAAACAATAGTGAAATATTTGGAATGACTACGGAGGGCAGATCGCTGCTAACCTGTAGGGAAGTGTTGTCATGAACAGCCGAAACTTAGCGACTGGGTGACAACTGCGTTTAATTGCCAGATGTGACATTTGTGGACACACTCTGCCTGGAAACCGTAGGAAGCGAAGAGGATGGACTTGGCCGTGTAGGAATCATTGGAAAAGCAAAACAAAGCAGTCTCAACAACCAATTCATTTACCAGCAATACTAAACTAATGTATATAAGACATACTAAATGGGTTTTACTTGGATTAAGAGAAATGCCCAATCAAATTTCCAGAAATTCATTTAAAAGAGTCCACACATTCTCGACGTCAATGATGAACTTTGTAATTAAAGTAGAACACAGTATTTAAAATAGGAAAATGCATGCTTGCAGGTTGGAAAAGAAAGCATAGGTTTATTTACGCAATCATGCATTTGGGGACACATTTAAATCATTGACCTCACACATACTCTCATATTATGTTAAAATCAATAAAATGTAGATTTTAAACTATGTGATTATTATATATTAAAGAAGATTAGAATCGCCCTCGAACAAGTGATTTGTGAGATAATAAAAATGGGAATTATTATACATTTAAAATATGCCTTAATAGCAGCATCTTACTTTCAACAAAAGGAATAATTCACTCGATCAAAGACGATTCTGACACATTATCATAATAAAATAAAAGAAAGCTTTATAAATAGAAAATATTAACCCAAGGATAGAGCAAAACTGTTGATTATATTTGAATACTTTAAAGAAGTACATAATAAAGTTATATGAAATAAAAGAAAACAATTTAAAATAGCTATAGCATGTTAGTTAGGAATCACAAGAACTCTTGGGTTAATTTAGGTTACCTCTGGAGAAGCATTTGCAGGTAGATGTTCAGCAGGTTTTATAATTCAGCAGCAAAATCTGGAATGTTCATATTTTTGCAGCAACAGCAGTTCCGGGTCCTTATGTGATAGCTTCTGATGGTCTGGAGCAGCGGCTGGCTATTCCAAGGGGACATAGCCTTCTTGACGCCTCTACTCTGTCATTTCAAAGTTAGCAATTTTTGTGGTAAACATGGTTAGAAACATTTAATCAGCAAATGATCAGAATAAATTTGGTTAGCAATATTTCATCAGCAAATGGCTAGAAAGTCTTGGTTTGAAACAATTCATCAGCAAATGACTAGAAACATTTCATTAGAAACACCAGAAACATTTTATTAGAAAATGACCAGAATCATTTCATTAGCAAAAGCCCAGAATATTTCGGGTAGAAACACCAGAAACATTTCATTAGAAAATGAACAGAATAATTTTGGTTAGAAACATTTCATCAGAAAAAGGCCAGAATGAAGAACAAAAGAAAACCCTTTCTTTTATAGTAGAATTGAACAATAAAACTGCCCTGGAGTGTTACAAAAATATATCGGACTTATCAGCTGTAATTAAATCTATCTGAATGTCTAAAGGAATTTAACAAAATTTTAATTAATTTCTATTATTAATTTCCTTGTCGACATTCGAATTACAAACTAGATTTAATTAAAAATTACTTTTACTAATTAAAGAAAACTTTAAGTGGACATCTGCTGTTTTTTTAGATAATAATTACAACATGAAATAATTAAACTATTGTCCCTCATTTATTTTAACAGAAATATTTGGAATGACTTTTATTAAATTAAAGAAAATGATTTTACTTTTTAACTTGCAATATTTGAATCTATCTACTAGATGAATATGAACTTTATTTTAAATCAAAATATATTACGACTGTAATATTTTTGTAAATAGATTCAAACAAAATAACTTTAATTAACAATTTATAATTTTGATATGAGTTTTAAAATGCATATCATAGTGTGTGCGCAATTACAACTTATATAACCTACTTTTTAAATAAATCTAAATTATGTGAACATATACATAATCCATAATATTTTATTTATTTGGGAATGAATTATACTTATATATAATACGAGCATTGTACTCGTGGTTTAAAATTAGGCAGGATTTTCGGTATATAAGCGTATTGCAGACACATTATGATAGATTGGGGTTCAAACTAAGGTATGAGGGTAGGAAGTAGGTGAGAAAAGGTGAAATGAAGATCTGCAAAGCAGACCTTACTGTTTCAATGTGAGTGCTTTTTATTTCAGTTCTATTTTAATTTTAGACATGTATGTGAAACAGACAAAATAGCAAACTTCTTCAATGTTTTAGGCACAAAATCAACTTACTGAACTATTTACAGCATGTTAAACACATACTTTGAATTACATTACTTTTGCAATACATTGTTCAAGTGATTTTTGAATAGCTTCTGAGAGATAACTTTTATTAAACTAAATTTTAATATTTAAATCTAAATCTTATATTTTTTATGTATTTATTTTTTTAAAAAAACTTTTTCTTTCGGAGAAAGACTGACTTAACTTAAACTAAATTTTGATTATTAAAATCATTTCCCTTATTTAAAACTTCTTTAGGAGAAGAAAAAAACATATGAGACACAAAACTGATTTTTTTTATCTAGAATATTTAAAAGCATGCCATGATATACATGTCAAATTCTAAAACTAAAACATGGCATATAAATCTAAGTAATAAAATTAAGCTAATATGAAAAATAAATATATATAACCACAAATTAAATTATAAATTGACAGATCTTTAAATATAACTGACTTGTGGGTAACTAAAGTTTAAAAGTTTATTAAATTGTCAACAGATTATCTTAAGTTCAAGATATGATTGAGAGGAGATTGTTTTTTTATATATATAAAAAGTAAAATTACGTTTATGTATGTGCATTTTCACACAGAAATCTGGTGGTTTACTAGTAAAATCTTTATATTTATGGTTTTCAAAGCTTTGTCACAATCAAGTTTTATGTTTCCAAGTAGAGTTGATATGAAATCTTCAATATAGAGTTCATTTGAAATTTTTACTGTTGAGAAATGTGTGTTTTAATTGCAATTCCCTCTATATATAAGAAGATGGTTGGTATAGTGATGGGTATATCTCAGCAAGCAGGGTTTAACATCTTGATGGTTATGAGATCTATGCTGGAGTAAAGTTCTTTATTGACTTCTAGCCACATAAAATTATTAATTCAACTGCTGGTAGAGATTTTGTGTACATTTTGGTAGATGCAAAAGCAAAGACCAAAGACAGAATTATTTTCTGAGTCTTCTTTTTTAGAGTTATTAACTTGCAAAACATTTTTTTTAATTAAGCAAGTCAATAGTTATTTTAAATCACCCACATTTTCCAAATTCTTTAGATAAGTAACCCACATGTTTATAGATAACACAGCCATTTTGATCTCTAAAAATTTGTTTGATATTTTAAGGCATTTTCAAAACAGGAAACAAAGCTTAAAAGAACTTAGTTTTCCAAGAATGTTAAGTAATAATAAGATAAGCTATTTGAGGAAAAAAAAATAGTATTTATTATAACATAATTTTTAAAACAAATTTATTTGAAAGAAATTTAGTCATATCTTTTTAATAATAAATTTAAAATTAACATAATTTGATTTTAAACACAAACCTTAAGTATGTGTTCTTAATAGAAAACCAAATAAAAAATCTAATCAATTAGAACCTGAATTTTAATTGACAATTGCCAACTACTATATTTTTAAATATAAATTGAGATAGAAGAATATTTATCTCTCTATATATATGTGTGTGTGTGCAAACAATGTAAGATGTGTGCTTGACATGTTTAGCAGAGGTATTGCTAGTGAAAGCATCCATTATAATTGTCAGGTTAATTATACATTACTTTGCCCTAATACTTAATAATAGCTTTTTTGTTTGAGTTTAATTGAAATTAAAAGGAGATATCTTTTATTTCTAACACAAGCTGTTAAATGGAGTTAAACCCAGATAATTGTCTTTCAAGTATGAAGATTTAGAAGAATCACATATTTTGATATTCTATAAATAATTCATCTCAGAGATTTGTATGTTACATTAAATTTTCATGGATTGACTGTGATGTAAACAAACTAAAGGGGTGACTATTTCATTATAATAAACTAGAGACATGTTTAACACCTGTGGTTGCTAAAAAAAAAAACCTATAAATTATCATTGATAGTCCTAAGGCTAAACTACTCTGCTCTAGTATCCAGTAATATTTTTTTTACCTTGAGTTTAAGTAATTTAGCCTTAGGTCTATCAGTAATGATTGGTGGTTTTCTTACTAACATCATTGCTAACATATCTTGTTTATTACATGGAAGTAGCCTCACTCTTTACTTACATCATAATAAATTCATGAAAATATTTAATCTGACATACACAGGAAGACCTAAAAATAACTGGAATTTTGAATAAAAAATTGTATATTTATTTTTAGATTAAACCACTAAACATCACATGATCACTATTACTTACGCTTGCTCATAACTGTTATTAAAACACACAAAACTCTCCATATAGCAGTGCCACTCAGTGCAAGATAGTAATCAAGGGATGTCAGAAGGCTTGTGCATAAAATCCCTATCTAGTACTTACTCATCCAATATCCCCAGACTAGTTTCTGGTTTGTGGCCTTCGTCAGTGAGGAACCTTAGATCTGAGAGCAGTACACCTAGATCATAGGATCTAATATAATCCTCCAGAAGCCACCTTTTATCTCTACTTAACTACAAAACTATGAGAATAAAATTGAGAACAATAATATTTTCAATCCAAGCTCATTAGCTTATAAAAACTAATGAGCTTGGACTGAGAATATTATTGTGTTTTTAATTTTATTCTCATAGTTTTGTAGTTAAGTAGAGATAAAAGGTTGCTGCTGGCGGGTTGCATTAGATCCTAAGATCTAGGTGCAATGCTCTCAGATCTAAGGCTCCTCATCGACGAAGGACACAAGCCAGAAACTAGTCTGGGGATATTAGATGAGTAGGCAGTAGATAGCGATTTTATGCACAAGTCTTCTGGCATCCATTGATTACTTTAGCTTGCACAGAGTGGCACTACTGTATGGAGAGTTCTGCCTGTTTTATTTTTAGGTATTACAAATTGAATCTCTTTAAAAAGTATTGTTTATTAAATGCAAAATGATGCATTTTAACACTTTGTCACACACACACCCATTCTAAGTCCACGAAAAAAGAAAAAAATGAGACATTTTTTTATTTGAGAGATTAAAAAAAATTGCACAAAGCGAGGTCAAGCAAAAATGGCTGGTAAATAAACTGGGTCATACTAAATTTAATTAAAAAGTGTTTCACACTCAAGATTTTGAAAGATGACACTTTGTTGGCATGGAGTTTGCAATTTTTTCTTTGTCATAAAACAGGACGTTTACATTTTACTGCATCATGTAAACGTTTCAGAACTTGTACGTAAAATGCCTGAACATTATGAACTAAATTTAAGAGAAAAATGCCATTTTCACTTAAAAATAAAAGAGCTTTGTTTTAACTTTGTACTTCACTTGCAAGACTTTTTAGGGATGTGAAAATTTAACATTTCAATTAAACCACTCATAAAATTGTGTTTTTACGAGATCAGCAACTTGTAATTTGTTTTAAGCATTACAACTTTTTCCCTTGTCCTTTTCTGTAATGAAAATAGAATTTTACATTGTTGAGATTTTCAGCCATTATAAAAAAATTGACAAATACGTAAAACGCATTTTACAAAAAAAAAAGTATGCTAAGTGACTGCATGATTTTACACAGTGATATCATGTGGAAGATTGATGCAGAAAGATTCGTGCAAGAAAAATGTAACAGCAGGAGTATATACTATAGTGGGTGCACAAACCAGAACGATTTCAGTTATTTTTGGGTCCCCACTCGTATATATATGCATCTTTGTAATGTGTAAACAATCAAATATTTCAGATTTGTAATGCATCTCTGGTAGCGAATTCCAAATCTAAACTATTGTTTAATGTCAAATCTTCTTAACCATTCTGCCTCCATACACACCCTGGCTCATCAGGTGAGCTGAAGATTTGAAACACTCGAATATCCATATGAAACAATAGTCAGAGTTTGCATACATATCTGCAACCAATTTCATTTTTGCAGATTTAATGTTTTAACAATCATTTATGTTGTATATTTCTTAATAGATGGAGATAATTAATAGTCATATTATAACACCCAAAGTAAAGAAGTATGATAACATAAGAAATATATATCACCTTTTTCTTATAGATAAAAAGACTGCCTTGATAACATTGAAAATTTTTGGTATTGATGAGGACGGAGTGCCTTGATATGATATATATGCCTATAAAAAAAACCTATTCATTTGTTTAATATTTATAATGAATCTGTTAGGAAATATGAATATTGAAAAAATATTAAATTAAATTCTGACTAATTAAAATATTTCAGTCTGCAAAAATCAAATTAATTGTAATTTGATATATATATATCAAAAATCCTCCTATTGTTTCTATACGGATGAACAGATATTTCAGGGCACCAGCTCACTAAAAGTAACAGAGTTTTTGATGAAATATATATATAGCAAGAAATATTGGTCTAGAAGCTTTTATATCAAGTAATTCAAAATGTATATGCTTGCTTGGAGGATTATCGCGCACTTGAAAGATTTTTATATATAGTAAAATCTTTATTGATAACAAATTATATACTAATATAGGCAAACATATATTGAAACTACAACATATGATTACAGACAATGCAATAAGTTATTCACCTCCAATGAAGGATGATCCAAATGTAAAAATGTGGGACTTTATGTGGGTAGATACTTTATTTATGCAGCTATTTTATAATCGCTTCAAAGGCTAAACTTAAATTAGAATGTTAATAATATTAAGAATCAAAGCTTAAAGTATCGGACAGCTGAGAAAGATATTAGATTGCCAAGTTTTGTTCATATTTCTGGATAAGAATTTGAGAGCTTGCATGCAGTAAATCCAATCTTGGTTATTTCTTATGAAAATATTGTGCCTGAAAGATTTGATTGGTTACAATGCGTTTGCCAATTTTTTTGCATACATATATGTATAAGAGAAATATTTACTTTTTAAAAAAAGATTATTATTATTATAGGATAATAAATTTAAAATATATATATTTAAAGAGAATCATAAATATTCATATTTGATTCGTGTAAAAGCACTTCCCCATCCTTATGCAAAGATATTCGTAAATATTCATATTCACTTACGTATGAAAATATTTCCTTGTCATTACGTTAAATTATATGAATAGAAAAAAGTTTTAATTTTTGGTTGTGTATTTATATATTTAATATCTCATTTTTGCATTCACTATAATAAAACAAATTCAGTTGAGTGGATTATTGAAGGGAGATTAAAATTCGTGTTTAAATTCTCTATTAAATATAAAAATTAATACATTGAAAATATTTATTGCAGGCTATTTAAAAAATAAGGTATAATGGAAGTCATAAAAAAAATAATCCTCCTACTGATGAAGACCACATTATATTTCAATCACATTTATTTTTGCTCTGTAATCAATATTATATCTATGAATGTGACCACCGATTAACTATGCACTGAATTTTTTTTTTTTTAATATTCTCTTCAAAAAGTATTAATTGTCGAACAATTTGAACACTTGTTAAAAACAAATATTTGTTTCCGTAATTGTATCATGTAGAAAAAAAAAAAGAATAAGTAAACTCATTTAACTTTCGAACATCGCTGTCCAAATTGTGTTTTTCAGGATATGTCACGTGATCCAAGAGATCGCTTCATCGCAGGTGTGTGCTTAAATGTAAAAGGAATTAATAATTAAACACTGCTGATTTACATTTACTATATTTATATAAAAGTACGTTTTTTTTTTATTTGTTTACTGTTGCAATTAGAAATTATTAAGCAAGGAAGTATAAATTCCTTTGTAAATAATGAAAACATGGATATTGCTAAAAGAAATATACATACAATAATAAAAAAAAAAGGTTTTTTAATTAATCAGAATCTTCAGTAGTTTGGCTTTGTTTCCATACGTCATAGCATCGGCCGGGGCGCGAACCCACAACCGTCTGCAACCAACTACTTGCTTGCAAGGCGGTTGCGATGACCTCTCGGCTAATATGATTATAACAAGCATCGCATACAACACTGCTACGCTCAAGGCATAAATATTTTTCATAACACTTGCAAAAATAATTTGATAAGCAACTTGTTTGGATGCATAGCTACGCCCATACAACCTTACAAACTACGTGTTTTAACCAAATGGCTTGGATGATGTGGTTTAAACATAGGCCACATACAAACATACAGCTAATCATGATTTTAAATCACTTATTATATGTTTGTTTTTATCTCTCAGATCAGCCACAATCTTAGCAGAGTTAAATAATGTACTTCATGGCTAAGGCATCTCGAATGTCTCTTCAAAAAAGAATAGTGAAGTCTAGTCAATTGCTGGAAGATGAGGGATAAAGATTTTTTTGTTTGTTTGTTTAGAACAGTTAGACTCTTAAATGGTGGGAATTGTTTTGTAGTTGCTATGGGGGGGGGGGTCGTAAGTCAGCTCCTAAATCGAAAAAAAAAATTAAATTTCATTCAGCTAATATTCAAATCTCAGATCATGATCTCAGACGGGGGATATACTAATCATTATGTCATGAAATTCTGCAATTGATGTATAACAGTGTAAATACCCGGTATTATACGGAAAAACATATATGTGATAATGGGGGGGGGGGGTTACAATCTTTGATGCTTATTAAATTCAATACACCAAGAAAGAAATAAAAACCTGAAAGTCTATTATTTTTGAGTGTGTGTAAAACATATATAAAATAAATATTAACCCAACAGTTTATTTTTAAATTCAAAATTATTTTTACTAAATATTTTATTCATTATAGTTGAATGTCTAGAGTTTGGTGTACAGTGGCACTATATATATATATACATGCCATCACCATGGTTTGTGTTCAAATCCCAATATATTTTTTTCACCTAATCATATAATATTGCTCAATAATTGGTTATCTAACTGGTTTTGTTTGTTGTTTTTTTGCTAGAGGATATGCGAAGGTATAAAAATAATAAAATATAGAGGTAAAATATTTGAAGAAAAAGAAAAGATTTCCAGGAAATGGAATGGAGATGAAAGGAATTAACAAAGTTATCTATAATAAGAGTTTTTCTAAAGACATATTAATATAAAATGAAAGTTATAACAATTTCTAAATTTAAAATAACGAATACTAATAATGAAATTGTTTAAAGATAGAAATTATCTACAAAACATGCTGATAAAATGACACTTATAGAGATTTAAAGACCTAGAAAGAGACCACACAAATAAGGATATTCACTAATGTGATGTTAAGAAGAGAGACTATAAATTGGAAAACTGGATTAAATCAGGGTGAAACTTCATCCTGAATTGGATTTGATAATATTATCCACTTAACTCTTGGTTCTTAAGAGTTATCAATTGATAGACTTTAAATATATCATCTACCTTGCCATAAACTGGGGTTTCAGTCTGGGGTAAATGAACTTTGAGAAAAGTTTTCAGATTACGAACAAATTTACGATTTATTTTTTTTGCCAAATGGTAAACTGATTAATTTATGATGATCAGATTACCACTGTTTCATTAATTGTGGTTTAAAAAAAAGTATTAGTTATAATATGATGTGGCCTTCACTATTGGTGGAAATGGTGTCAACATACACTATTTATATACTATTTTTTTTATAATGGATGTCTGCATTTTTGCAGTTCATACGAGTGGCACTTCAATTGGTTCCTTTTAAATTCACTCATTTGCAGTTATCTGTAACATATATTTTACAGTTTCGCATTTATTTGACCATAAAAACTGGAACTAAAACATATTAATTAATTAATTTTTTTTAAAAAAATCTAAAATCATCAGTACCATACAGAGAACCTACTACAATTGAATTAAAAATTCTACCGATTGGTAATTTTTTTATTCTCAAGCTTCAAGACTTCTTGGTAGAGCTTTTGAGAGTCTCATCTTTTGTTTGACATTTGTTAAAAAACTTTATATATTTTTCATAGTTTATTATTTATGATTATTTTTGCAAAATATTTGTGAAATATTAATTTTTTTATAAGAATATGATGTTTAGGTTACTATTTTATTCGAAGGTAATTATTTATAGAAATAAGAGTTAAGAAAAATTTAGCAGCATAAAGCAAAAATTGTGACAAACCAAACAAGAAATAACTTCATAATCGCTGAAACCATTATTATCTGTCATTTTTTAATAAATGTAAGTGAAATTTTAAATTTTAAAAACAGCATTTCGTTGCTTTATAATGTTTTAACAAAAATTTGTTCGAACTTTACAAATGGAGTTATAATAAATTTTCTTCCATTTGTTAAATATTTTTATCGACATTTGCAAATAAATTTTCTTCCGCTTTTAGCTGCAATTGTAAAAGAACAAAAGCTATTACACTCATTATGCACTTCAGTTTATTGCATTTTTTTATTTGTAAAATTGAAATATTATTTTCAAGAATGATTTCCATTTATGAACTTATATTTCTAAGAATTGAGAATATATTCGGGAATAAAGGTTAATAATTAAACTAAAAAGTTAAAAAAAAATCAATTAACTGCTAGGAGCTATCAAAAAAAAAGGGGGGGGGGTATTAATGAAGAAAAAGACTAAATGATTCTTCTACTCATTGAATAGGTTACTTCACATATATTTATAGAAAATGTGTAGTCACTGACTAAATTTTAGCTCCATAAAATAATTGGAAATATATTGATTGTAACATTTGCATTTAGATAAACCTTAGATTTAATTTTTTTTTTAATTTCACCTAAAAATTAGAGGATTAATAAAATACTTTTAGTCTAACCCTGCAACTATATATTGTAGATTATTTTGTTAAAGCCATATACATTATATGCACACCCAGAAATGCAGTTACGCTATATATCCAAGTAAAACAAAAGAATTTCTGAGAGTTCTCCATACATTGTAACAAGCATAGTGACTATCAGATGCTGCGAAATCAATGTGGCTTCAGAAGTCACCTAAAGGGACCACATAGCTTCAGTCAAGACCTTCAAACAATACACATTTCCATTAACAAAAGTGGAAAAGTTTCATCATTAGAAGCAAGTAGCTACTGATTTCTAACCTATTGACAGGACAATCGTTAGAAAACATTACTAAGATAATTCGCGAGACAGATCCCAAAAGAGTCGTTTAAATACATTTGCAAACGTTGGCCATCTTTTCTTATATCAAAGCCAATCTGTTTGTCAGATTGCAGAGGACATGACTAAATGATCACTTATTTGATCTCAAATTTGTTATATAATAATAGATGCGACAAATACTTTGGTATTGATGTAGGTGTTATTTGCAAGGGTGTTTAAATGATCCTTTGATGGATGTGGCTTGCAAATTATTGTAGGAACATTTTTGGACTTGATTGTTTCATGAATAGAATACATTATCAGGGCTACCGCTTGTTACAAATCATTAGAATTGCATTGCTTTATGTAAATAAAAAGAATTGGGCAGTTTTTAATTTAAAACTTCAATTTAAAATTCTGCAAAAATGAATGGATGTTCATGAAGACTTCAGATGACGTCCTAATCAGATTTATGATTTATAGTTCACCTTGGCCGTATTCCAGAGCTATCTACTATAGCCCTGGGTAATTAATGGATTCCAGATAATAAAATGCTATAATACCCACATATCCCCAGATTGTTTTTTTTTTGGGGGGGGGAGGTTGTTTTCATTAGCATGGACTTAGAATTTGTCTTGGCCACCATATTTTAAAACTTGTTATATTCTTTAAATTATATGATGCTGTTGGTACTAATCACAATAATGAAACAGATCTTTGTACTTCTAAGAAGATTAAAATATACATCCAGCATATAGCTATTAAAAAAAATCACAGCACAGGAAATATTTTGCATCGTTTTAAACAATATGGATTTTGGCATCATGATTTGCAATTGATCATACCTTTGTATTTTCCAATCCTTGATCACAACAGTCTCATTTCAAATGTCTGGTACCACTACAACAGACAGGTGTAAAAAAAAAAGCTACAATATAATATATAAAAGTATTCTTTAAATAGTATCATTACAACACAAAATATATCATCATCATTATGTTCAATATCATTGCTCCATTGTATGTCTCTTCAGTTTTAATACAGTTATTCTGGTCCCTAACTTCTCTTCTCCACAACATACCAGAAAATTGTCTTTATTTCATTTATTCATCTCACATGTGGTCTCTGTATAGCTCTTTTATAATCACTTGGTATCACATTTAAAACTATAATTGTCCATCTATTATCATCTTTTCTAGAAATGCATGTCCTTCTGTTTTCAATGATGTCAGGGGTATCTGCTTTTTTCTCTCATATATATTTATTTTACAATCTTTTCTTGTTATTCCTAACTTATGTCTTTGCATACTTTGTTGAATAGTCTTAAAGTTTGTATTTTTCTGTTGTCAAATTTCAAATCCATTTCCTTCTAATATTCAATTATTTCTACCAAAAGCATTCTATACAAGTTTAATCATGTGACCAAAGCATGTGCAGTTGTTAACTTTTTTTAATTCGCCATTGTCAATCTTTATTTTCTTTTTCAAAGAAAATCCATTGAACGTTTGTTATATCTCATCTTGCCCACAAATAATGGGCTATTCCAGATGTATCTTGATCGAATTGAGCACTCATCATCAAGTACCAATGGATATTTCATCTTATAACTCTTGAAACATTTTCTGAAACTCTGAAGCATTATTTAAAAAAACAACCACATCATCTGCAAAATCTAGATGATTGAATAATCTCCATTTACTTTTACTACAGGCAAAACTCACTATATATATATATATATATATAAAATATATATATATATATATATATATATGAGTATATATATATATATATATATATATATATATATATTGCCACACTCAGCAAGCTAGAGTAATCAATGGATTCCAGAAGGTTTGTGCATAAAATCCCCATCTAGTGCCTACTCATCCAATATCCCCAGACTAGTTTCTGGCCATATGGCCTTCATCAATCAGGAGCCTTGGATCTGAGAGCACTGCATCTAAATCTTAGGATCTAATGCAACCCTCCAGCAACCACCTTTTATCTCCATTTAACTACAAAACTCTGAGTCTTAAATTGAAAATACCTTAATGTTTTCAATCCAAGCCCATTAGCTTATATAGACATATGGGTCTGAACCCAGTTTAGTACCCATACATTTTGGTGTCTTTGGTTCTTTAACAACCATAGCTACCACTATCCTATTAGGCAGGATTGGTTTTAAGCCCCTAAACATCACATGACCATCTTCTCTTATGCTTGTGTATAATTGTTGTTAAAACAGGCAAAACTCACTAAATATATTGCCACACACAGCAAGCTAAATGGGGATTTTATGCACAAGCTTTCTGGCATCCATTGATTACTCTAGCTTGCTGTGTGTGGCAATATACATAGTGAGTTTTGCCTGTTTTAACAACAGTTACACACAAGCATAAGAGGAGATGGTCATGTGATGTTTATTTATTTTTACTACAAAATAAACTGCTGTATATATATACAATTAAAATATCAAATATAAAAACAATATTGAACATCTGAGTTTGATTTCTTGTAAAAAGTGTCACTTTTAACTAGAGATTTAATTGAGCTATTAAAAATATGATTATAGTTTTTGTGGAGATGTAAAAGCTTTTATAAGGAAAAAAAAGATAGTGAAGAGATATGAAATCAGGCAATCTTTTTTTGTGAAAAAAAAAAAAAAGTTGTAAATCATGTCTTTATTAGAAACAGAGGAGTGGGTGGGTGACAACCTTCCATTAGCCCATCTTGCAACATGCTTTAGTTTGTGAAACTAATCGTCCCCACCTAGAAATCAGGTGTCATCTTGATGGTACACCTGGTTAAAGATAGCAAATTATGAAATAAGAAACGAAAAAATCAACCGTTTCCATATACCCAAAGATCTTCATTAAAATAAAGTATTTAATATTACTTTATTAATCAATTATGTAATTTATATTAAAGAGCTGTGTATTTATCTGAAATGGATGGCGTCAAAGTTGTGAGTGGAGGGAGTTTGACAATGGTAAATGAAAATGTAACAATTTACTCTAGATAAATACTTTGCATATAATAGAGATATATATGGGAGATAGTGACCTGAGATAACTGATGAGTACTGGTTCAGCACGAAATGCGTCTTGGGGTCATTTCTTTTTTATTATATCTTTATTTACATGAATTTGGAAAGAATGGGGAAGTAAAAAGGTGTTTATTATATCTATAAACATACGTATTGTAACAAGGTTTAGTAGATTCTATGCGTTATTCGTTATTTTCTTTAGTATTAATAAATAGTTATTGCTGTATTTATCTTTAAAAGTTTTACTTAATAAAATAAAAAACAATGTGCATGGATGTACTTATTTTTGTATTAATATGCTTTATTTATGATGTTGCCATTTTAATGTTAACATTTTTTTACAAGTGTATATGTTTTGTTTTTGTTTTAGATATTGATAGCTCATAATATTGTTGAAAAATTGACTAAACTAAGTGAAGAATACATAGCGAAGACCCCGGAGTTGTATGATATTGATAATCCTTCTCACCCTTTTTCAATAAATGAACATCACAGCACTCTTACTATTTTACATCTTTGTCGCTCATTACTGCAGATACTTCAAAAAAAGACTATATAGAACAAAATTATATAACATTTATGAGCGAATTTATGTGTGCGTGTGTGTAAATGTGATGTGTATAATGCAGAGACATACACGCACATATACATATGTAAAATATTATTCAACAAATCATAGCGCTAAAATTAATAAAATACATTTATTTACGTTTGACTATTTAGTTGTTGTTTTGTGTGTGTGTGTTTCTGTAGCAAAATAAGAGAAGATGCTTCATATGCAGCAATGCATAAATTGATCTGTCTCTCTCTCTCACCCTCTTCTCTTTTTCTCCCTCCTTTCTCTTCCTCCTTTTTTTCCATTCCCCCTCCGTCCGCCCGTCCTATATTTAACTTTCAATGCCTCACTCCGTGAAATCACTTTTCATGTGATGGAAAATTGAGATGTTGTATCGTGCTTATAGAATTTAACTTAATCCACAAAGAAATATACTTGGCCAAATCTTTATTAGATTTATAAATAATTCTTATAATTAGATTCATTAATAAATAAATCTGTCCTTTCAAGTATTTATAATTAATACTATGCTTTGCTAGTGTTAATAAAGTTCTCTAGAATATCCTCACTGTCTAAAAATATCGCACTTTAAATGGATGGTTGGATTTATGAAAGGTATCTATGAGACATCATACTTAAGTGCCTAAAAGTGAACTGATTCACAATTAGATATTTCCACATATCTAATAAAATTAACGAAGGATGTGCATACTATTTTTTTTATATAAAATGATAGGCTGAAGTACCCATAAGCACTACCAGCAAACATGTAGTACATAAATCAAATATATGTATTTACATACCTTTCCTCCTTGATTAACTCACAGCTGTGAACATAAGATACAATAATAAAGATGAGATATAATGAGACTTAAGAGTGAAGAGTTGTGTCTTATATTGAACAACCCGTAAATTAATCATGGGCTTAATACAATCAATAATAAACAAAAATTTGCCTGGACCTGTAATTTTTATTTATATTTTGTTTTTAAAACCAAATTACTGGAAGATCAATAATGACAAGTGATTAGATTATGTTATGTATATACACAGGGTGCCCCAATGAAAAGGTGGCTTTTTTCTCTAAGATGTCCAAAATGCTATCTCTGAATCAATCTTCATGTTTCATAGTGATATAGTTTAACTATTCATCATAGAAATTTTAATTTTCTAGTATATCTGGATTATATATTATGATATGAAATGTCTCCATATATTTTATATCTAAACCCTTGATGGAATAATGTCCTTATGCTAAATTGTGAAAAACTATAACTTAATCATTTGAAATGATTGGAATTATTTATAGTAGTTAGGTCGTGAGTTTGTAAGAGTGGTTTCAAGTAGTTGACAAGATTTCATGATGGTAGAGAGAGAGAGAGAGATTATCAAAGGTGATTTACATGTTTCAGATTTATATGACTATATAAGAATATTGGCTTCAATTAAAACAATATGTTTTTCAATTTGATTTGGAAGATTGATCATAGATCAAAGAAATAATAGATAGCTGTTAGAGATAAGAAGCATTAGATTTAAAAGGTCCAGGTGCATTATTTCCAAATCCAAAGCTTCTTGCTGATAAAAGCTATAAGCTAGAAACTAGTCTGAAAGTAGTGAATGGCACAGCAAATCTGAAGCAGTGATATATCTTATTTAGATGTATAGTTCTCTTTTGTACTAATTTGTGTGTAAATGTATTATATATACATATGTGTTATAATAAGTTGTATTTTTATATTGGATTATTTCCATCATCTAATATATATATATCGAATGTCTTTAGAAATATTTAACTTTATTTAAATATTCCAAATACATTCAACTGTTAGTAATAGCACATCAAACAGGTTAGCATATGCATAACATTTTGAGAAGTATTAGTATCCCCTCTTCTTCAGGTGTTGCTGGCCTGGCCAATGACAGTACTAGTGTGGGATTCAAACTCGAGTCCTTAGATTCTTGAATTTTGAATTTTAAAGTAATGCTTTAACCAACAGCCATCCTGCCAGAGGCAACAGTCTGTAGTAATTTCATCTATGTATCTATGATGTTCCTCCTTATTTCTCCATTTTTTCCTAAGAGCAAAGTTGATTAGTGGTTTCCATACATTATGTAGAGTCACACTAGGTTAGCTTATGGGATTTTTTGCCATTGTCATGTGAGCAGCTTCTTTAAATTTTCTTCTTTGTACCTTTTCTTCTCTGTCCAATATTTTTGTATTTTCCCAATTGACCATATGTTCATTGGCACATACATGTTCTGCTACCTTAAACACATCTGTTTTCTCTCTTCTAATCATCAGTTTTTGTTCTTGCAAGCACTTTTCAATGGGATGGGTGGTCTTGCCAATATATGTTCTTCCACATTCTCATGGTATTTTATAAACACAGTTTTCTTTTCATCACTTCAAGTTTAGGCTTTGTAGATGTTAGAATTCCTCATGGGGTGGGATGGCACTGGAAAGCTGTTCTCATGTTACACCGATTGCATATTTTCCTTAATTTGTCTGCTACTTTTGGAATATATGGGTACACTGCAGCACCAATATTTTCTTTTTCCAAATCGCTGGTTTCTGAACAAACTTCTTTTGGTGAGACCATTGAAAAGCGCTTGCAAGAACAAACTGATGATTAGAAGAGAGAAAATGGATGTGTCTAAGATAGCAGAACATGTATGTGCCAATGAACATATGTTCAATTGGGTAAATACAAAAATATTGGATAGAGAAGAAAAGGTGCAAAGAAGAAAATTTAAAGAAGCAGTTCACATGACAAATGGCAAAAAATCCCATAAGCTAACCTAGTGTGATTATACATAATGTATGGAAACCACTAATCAACATTGCTCTTAGGAAAAAGTGGAGAAATCAGGAGGAACCTTATAGATAAGTATATGAAATTACTACAGACTGTTGCCTTTGGCAGGATGGCTTAGTTGGTTAGAGTGTTACCTTAAAATTCAAAACTCGAGAATCTAAGGACCCAGGTTCGAATCCCATGCTAGTACTGTTACTGGTCAGGCCAGCAACACATGAAGAAGAGGGGGGACTAAATACATTTCATAACGTTGTGCATATACTATCCTATTACAGTTGAATGTATTTGGAATATTTAAATAAAGTTAATGTTTTCTAAAGACATTCAATACATATATTAGATGATGGAAATAGTCCAATATAAAAATACAACTAGAACACCATCATCACAAACCTTCAAGAAAACACATATTATAATAAGAGCTTATACTAGTTATATATTTTTTATATGTCAGTCTTTATTTATATAATTTGATTTATATGTGTATATTTCTTATTTTGTCTTTTATAATCCTTGTGTAGTGTAACTATGATATTAGAATAGTCAAGCGTTGTTAGCCGAGATGTCAGTGCAGCCGCCTTGCAAGCAAGTAGTTGGTTGCAGACGGTTGTTGCGGATTCGCCTCCTGGCCGATGCTATGACATATGGGAAAAAACTATGATATTAGAATAAGTGAGGACTTGTAACATATTTTTTACATGTTCTAATTTTCTTTTTTGTACTATTTATATATTTATACTTTGCAAAAGTTTAAGATTTCTTGAATATGCTTGTTATTAATATAAATGTATTTTTATATAGAATCAAATTTTATTTATTTATTTTTTAAATTAAGACGAGTATTTGCTATTATTATTAATTTTAATATAGCAGGACTTATATCAAGACTAATGGAATCAAAAGAAAAAAAAGCAAAACCAATTTTTATTTTTAATAAATTCTTTCTTTTAAGAACGATAATTAAAACATCAACTCCGCGTATGTGTATTTAGATTTTATAGTGTTTACGTGAATATTCTCACGATGTGATCGTTATATAAGTTATTAATTATAATTGAGAATTATGAAAAAGTATTCAATGGAATAAATTATAAACTTGTTTATTTTTTAATAATGAAACCCTTCAACATTAATTTACGATAAAAGATTTAAAGAAAAACATACATCTAATAAATTATATATCTAGGTAGAATACAAACCTTGAGTTTATTATATAAAACATTTATTGTATGATATTTATTTAACAAAATTCAATAGAAGAAATATAAGTCGTTATGCAATTGGTGTAATTCTTACACTTATATATGTGGATTAACAAGAAAATAAAAAAGAAAATAATTGTAGTTAATTAATTAAGAGTCATTTCTTACTTAAGTATTATACCTGCTGTGATATTTCGCATAATATCAGTCTTCTATTAACTAAATAAAAACAGATGCGTATGAGTTTTTAATACAGCATTCTTCCATCACATATACGGATTACAATTCCCAAATTTTACTTAAAAATAAAAAATACATATATTAATTCTGGCAGGAAATGTTACAGCAGGTCTAATATGTAAGAACTGGTCATTTTGACATTCAACAAATCTAATATTCTTTATGAATTTGTTATCATCTTATCCTTTATGCATTAATAAAATTATAAAAAATAAACTAAATCCATTTTTCATATTACTGTTACAATGCTTATTTGAAAGTAATATTTATTAAGGCTATAACCTTAAGATTACATGCTAAATCTTGTGTTAAAGATTTGCACAGGTCCCTACTGTCATTTTTTCAGGCGCATAGTCTTAACGTTATAGCCTTAATAAATATTACTTTAAGTAACGAGTATGCGCTTTATAATTATAATTATTACAACTTTCCAATGCTTATTTTATTAAAATTAATCAATCTTACAGTTTTGATTGACCAATAATCTTTTTCAGAACTATTTATGTATTTATATGTAACAAAGGGAGTAAATCAACCTCCCCCAGGCTATGATTTAAAAACACTAAATATCGAGCAAAGGACCAAGTAATGGATTCATTCTATTCCAGCCTGGGGGAGGATGATTTGCCCCCTTTCTTTACATATGCATCAAATTATGTTTAATTTAAAGTTTTCATTGATTTATATATATATCTTGTAGTTCTGAAGAAGATTATTGGTCAATCGAAACTGTATGATTGATTAATTTTAATAAAATAAGCATTGTAACAGTAATATGAAAGGTAGTTTTGTTTAATTTTTTGAATCTAATGTTCAGTGCAGTAATTGCTTTTAGTCGACCAAACTGAATTGTTTTTTTTATATCCTTTTGAAAATCAATTCATGAATTTTAAAATTTGTATACACTTTTCTATCATTATTTATGATATATTTAATTAGTAAGTTAATTTCAAAATGCTAATTAAACATTCTTAGTAATCCTTTGATGAACATCTCAGCTTTTACATTATGTTTTATTTTAAAAAATAGCAAAATATTGTAATAGAAACTTTTCTAATACAAATATTTAAAGTATATTTCTAATCTTGATCTGTTCTATAGTATTTGGATATATATACTCATCTTTTCCAAAATTTAAAAGTATAAACACTAATTAACTATAATAAATATTATAGAACAGTGGTGCACAACCTTTTTACACTTGCAATCCTCGTACTCATACTGAAATTTTATGCGACTCATATGTTGCTACCATCCTATTAGAAACATATAAGAATGGTAATAATAAAAGTTGTTTTGCCACACACAAGTATATATCTTTATATTATATTTCATTATATACAATTTGATATAAAATCTTTGAAAAAAACTGCTTATTAACCGAAAATGTATAATAATACTTGTTTTTTAGTAGATCTGTTGATTTGTAGCAATTGCAACTTTTTTAGTCTGTTTTAATTATAAATTTATTTAACGCACATTGATTATGTAAGTAATATTTACTAAGGCAATAAACCTCAAGCAATGTGCGCTTGAATATGCGAAGATAGAGACCTCTACAGGTCTTAACCACAAGCTTACGCTTTGGAAGAAAAGAGGGGAACCCTTCTTTACTTCAACCTACTTTCTATATAAATAGGTGAAGCTGAAGTAGTTAGATCTGAGAGTGTGAAGCTATTCAATATTTCACTGATTAAGTCCACAATTCCTATTACACATTATTACTCGCAAAATCTTTCAATTTACAATGAGTCAAATACTTCACTGATTAAGTCCACAATTCCTATTACACATTATTACTCGCAAAATCTTTCAATTTACAATGAGTCAATGGAAAGATCTTATAGTTAGAAATCTATTACAATAATTTAATGTTGTAATTATAAATTTATTTAATGCACATTGATTACGTAAGTAATATAGAAAATGTGTACATTTAAGAACGTAGAAACACATATCAATGTTAGGAGGCTACTAGCATGAAGAACAAAACTGAGAGTGAACAAGAGAAATGGGAACAATATAAGGAAAGTGCCATTATGATGTGCTTTTTGTACAAAGCCCACTGGAATGTAAAGAAGGAAGTATTTAAACACAAAAGCAGTCAGACACATAATAATGAGTTGAGCAGTTTTCACGTATTTTTAATAGTGTTTAAGTTTTTATTTTTTCAATTAAAAATTTATTATCCAACAGGAGAACTTATCAAAATTTTCATGACTTAAAAACAATTTTTCTGTGCTCTTGATGGGTCGGTTACGCACCACTGTTATAGACGACATCAACTTAATATTGTTGATATAGCATCTCCAGTCTGAAAATCCTAAAAGTTAATAAACCTATTTAAAGTTATGCATTGCTTTACTGTAACCATACTTTATATATATTCAATTTTTTAGCTAGACATCAGATGACAGAATTACCATTGCAATCATTAGCCATAACTTATAAACAAATTTTGCCATTCTATTTTCAGAGAAAAAAAGACAGAAATACAAAGAATAGAGAAAAAAATAAGACTCTAAACATAGTTACTGTACATGTAATGAAAGAATGAAAATGTAGTTCTACAATCATTTTCATCACTGCTGAGATGAGAGGCTCAGGAAAACTAGATCTACATTAATCTTATTGATCAAAGAGAACAGTAGAAAATATCTAGAGAATGCTTTAATGAAGAAGTATCTAATTATTAGCACATATGGAGTTTCAGGTGTCTGTAGACTCATCAATTGTTATGTCTGGATGCAACTATGTCATTTTGGACTAGACTAATAAGTTTGTCTTAACAACAATCAGAAATATAACTATATACCAATATTACAAATTATATTCAATATTAACAAATTTATTTTGCATATTATTAAATCATATTTACAGATTTCACCGTAAGACTTACATAATTTATAATGAAGATCTGATCGTGCAACATGTTGCATAATTGCAGACCAACTTTTGACATTTGGAGGCATATCACTCCACTATAGAGCCTGTTTATATAACAAACATACAATGATGCCCAGCATCATAATATTACAGAACTAATCCAGGTGTGGTCCTGCCAGGGTGCAGACTGCTAAGTTGATCACATCCCAGGTTTTTATATCAGCATCTCTAATTCTTAATTGGGCAGTTGTTTTCACTAATCATCTAATGTATTCTTAAATCAATTATCTTTTGTTGTTAGTATTTATTTTTATGACAACATCCCACTTTACTTAAATTTGTCTTCATTTATTTATTTGTTAATTACAATTTTATAATTCTTGGAGTTTAATTAATAACTGTTTAAAAGTTTCTGTGTATTGTGTATAAATAATTCTTTAGTTAAAGCAATTAACTTAATAATTTTTTATTAAATACAAATAAAACATAAAATATTACTAATTCCCATTATTATTTACTTTTATATAAATATGTAGTTTCAACACATGCCTAACCATATTTCTAGTTCATGTGATAAGCAAAGGGCATTCACAAAATTCATGCATAGCAAGAAAGTTGTCTAGTTTTTTCTACTGGTAAATGTTTGCAATATGCTTGAATTGATATGTGTGCTGAAATATATATATAAATTTTACAATAAACATTTACTTACTGTGTATCAAAAAACTAAAAAATAATTGTTTTCTTAAACCATAACTGGGGTTTTTATATTTAATTTAAAATAAAAGCATAGTGTCCAGAAATTAATTAATTCGATTACTTATTATAAAAAGTAAGGATTGAATTAAGCACTTTTTGGACATCCTGTGCTTTTATTTCAAATTAAGTATAAAATCCCAATTGTGACTGAAAGAACCAATTATTTTTTGGTTCTTTAATACATAATAAGTGAAAGCGTTTATAAAATATTTTATATATATATTATTTTTAGCTTTTTGGTATTCACAGGATAATAAAAGTATTTATTATAAAATATTAAAATTGGAAACGAATAAAAATCCTTATGCTGCTCTTCCACAAAATAATAATCAGAAAGTAATAATATTTTTTTTTATAACAGCTATATAATCAGTAATAATTTTATACGTTAAAAGCTTTTTTCAGCACCAGCTTTGGTGCCCTTTTCAAATATTACTAATCTATTTAATGTTGACAAATTATTTCAGATATAAAACCATCAAGTGTCCAATAATGGAATTAAATTATAAATAATTAAAACAAATCAAAATTCTCATATATAAATTCAGTAATTACAAAATAATTGATTATATCATAACAATACATTAAATAAATATTACATGCATTTTTTACAATTATATATATATATCTTATATAATTCTCCCTTTATTTTTAATCAACCAATTGTTAACCAAATTTACAGAAGTCTTATAAATATTCATACAATTATTCAAATTACTTTTAATATAGTATGTTTTATATATTTGTCTTCTTTTTGAATTAATACTTTTTGTAGCATCTATTCTACGCCGATATTTCAAGTAATGAATATATAATGCAGATTTATCATATCTTCTATTAATTGCATTATTATGTTCTTTGGCTCTTACCTCTAATTGTTTTCCAGCATGCCGAAATAAAATCATTCTACAAATTCCACATGTAATTTTATGTACAATTCCTTTTTTGTACCGCATATCATCCCTTAACCTATAATTACCTATTAATTGATCAAGAGTTTTACTACTTGATCAGACAATATTTATATTCTCCTCAATATAATTTTTGTTATATCTTAATGTATTATAAATCCTAGGATAATATGAAAGTTTAATCCATTTCTTATTTGATTTATTATTACTATTATCAATACCATTATTTTCCTCAGAAATTTTATCATCCACTACAGATTTTTTAGACTTAAAAAATATATTGTTAATAATTTTAGGATTATATCCATAATCTTTATATAATTTAATAAATTAATTCTTTTGCAGTTGAGTATACATTTATCTATATTATATTTATCATTTCTGTATTTAAAATTTTTAATAACTGCTAATTTTTGTACCCATGCTTGTTGTGAATCTACAGGAATAATTTTTCTTAATTTGTGTTCTTTAATAAAATGTTTTAAAGTAATTTTATTATCTTTATATTAATTTCTATATCTAAATATTTAATCTTATTGTCAAATTCTATTTTAGTAAATTTAATTTTATATATATAATTTTAAACTCATTGTAAATATTATTCATTGTTCTTTTATTACCAATAATTAAAATATCATCAACATATGTAGAACTAATTACCCTTTTTTTAATTGCAGTATTTTGTAATTCATTTATAAATATTGACATTAAACCACTAATTACATAACCCATCCCTCATTTATATTCCAAAATCCATTATTATATTTAAAATATAAACCATTGTGTATTAATTTTAAGCCCTCTTCAATAATATTTATTATGTTTATATCATGTATATATTTATTTAAATTTTTTATTAATATATCTATACTTTTGAGTCTTGGAATACTTGGATACAATTTTTCAAAATCCATTGTAAAAATACTTTGATTCCTATTTGATTTTATACTATTTAATTTATCAATAGTACAACCTGCATTCTTTATAGAATATTCACCATATCCTAAAATACCTGTTATCTATTTATTTATATACTTACAAAACTTCTGTAAAATAAAATTACTGAAGTTAAACAACACCCTCAATGGGTTCTTATTTTTATGAGTTTACCCTTTGTAAAAATATATGGATTTTTCATAATAAACATTTTATTAAAGAACATAAATTAAGAAAAATTATTCATATAGATTCACAACAAGCATGCATACAAAAATTAGCAATTATTAAAAATTTTAAATATAGGAATGATTAATATAATATAGATAAAAGTGTAGCTCATTTGCAAAAGAATCAATTTATTAAACTATATAAAGATTATGGATATAATCCTAAAATTATTAACAATATATTTTTTAAGTCTAAAAAATCTGTAGCGGATCATAAAATTTCTGAGGATAATAATGATAATAATAAATCAAATAAAAAATGGGTTTAACTTTCATATTATCCTAGGATTTATAATACATTAAGATATAACAAAAATTATATTGAGAAGAATATAAATATTGGCTGGTCAAATAGTAAAAATCTCAATCAATTAATAGATAATTATAGGTTAAGGGATGATATACAGTACAAAAAGGAATTGCATATAAAATTACATGTGGAATTTGTAAAATAGTTTACTTTGATCATACTGGCAAACAGTTGGAAGTAAGAGCCAAAGAACATAATAATGCAATTAATGGAAGAGATGATAAATCTGCATTATACATTTATTACTTGAAATATAGGCATAGAATAGATGCTACAAAAAGTATTAAATATTTAAATTACATCAAAGATCCAAAAAGAAGACAAATATATAAAATATACTATATTATAAGTAATTTGAATAATTGTATGAATATTTACAAGACTTCTATAAATTTGGTTATTAATTGGTTAATTAAAAATGAATGAAAAATTATATAAAATGACATATATAATTGTAAAAAAAATGCGGAGTAATTTATTTATTGTATTGTTATGATATAGTCAATTATTTTGTAATTACTGAATTTATATATGAGGGTTTTGATTTATTTTAATGATTTATATTGTTATTGTTTGTTTTAATTTCATTATTGGGATATTGGATAGTTTTATGTCTGAAATAATTCATCAACATTAAATAGATTAGTAACATTTGATAAGGGCACCAAAGCAGGTGCTAAAAGGCTTTTAATGTATAAAATTATTATTGATTATATAGCTGTTAAAAAGAATTTATTACTATTTTCTGATTATTATAAAATATATATATTTTAAGTTTTTATATTTGGATACTTTTTGTAATTATTCCAATTTAAAATGGAGATTGTAAACTATGTCGCAGTCTGCTTAATATTAGAAAGGAAATTCGTGTATTTTAAAGGTTTACAATATTGTTTTGTTTATGAAGAAAGCCTTTCAAGAAAATCAATTTTTATAATCGACAAAATTTCATCCATTTTTAAAAAATCAATTTTTACAATCAAGATTTGTTTTTATTTCTATTTTAATTGATCGTTAAAGCTTTTTAATCCAAGCTTTTTTATTGCTTTCTTGTACTCAACACTGAAAACTTATTGAGCCAATATCAACATGTTCGAAATTCAGTCCATCAACCCCTCTACAATAAACAAGGCACTGGACCAACCTGAAATATTTCAGTATCATATTGCATTTCCATCGATTTCTAATATGTGTACAAACGTTTAAGAATGTCCATTTGATAAGAGTGTTAAATCTCAATTCCATAAACAAACAAACGAACAGAATTTTTAAGTTAAATAAAAGTGTTTAAAAATATAAAAGTACCCAAACTTTGATTATCCAACATTTCATAAGGTGTTATATTAATTTTTTTACTGCCATACTATGAAGGCATTACTTAGAATGTGACTTATGTTTCTGTTAATGATTTTATATCAGATTTTTTCTTATTCATAACGAGACTATATTTTTTTTAATATTTATATAGAACTTTTGTAAAACAATTTGAAACTTATAATTAAAGTTTATTAGTATATAAAAGTTAGCAAAAATGGGAAAATGTAAAACAGCCTTTAAATAACCTATTGCATGGTCAATACATGTCAGCTCTTTATAGCATAATAGTTTAGAAAGCCTCATGCTTGACTTTTTTTTTTCCATTTTAGTCAGATGATTGTTATATTTCCTGATTGGCAAAAAAAAAAAATTCAATTATGATACAGTCTTCATCACTAGTAGGGAGAAAATATTCTTAACTCAATTTTTTTATTATTTAAATATAGATAATTTAAAAATTAACTCGAGCTTTCTCTTTTGTCTTATAAAATCTTTGATTTTTTTTTTATTATAAATGTTTCCTATTGAATGATACTATTTCTGCGCTTTGTTAATAGTGTACCAGTCAAAACATGTTTACCCATCTAACATGAGCTGGAACTCACAAAATGTACTTCAAACCCAGTCAAACCCGAGATTTAGATCAAGGACCAGCCTGAATTCGAACCCACTCTCTAAGCCCCAGATCTAACACCTAATGAATAACATAATAGTGATGGCACATGAGAATTAATTTTAATCTGGCCCACTAGCAAAGTGTGAGAAGACAATGAGACATCTATTACTATGACTAAACTAATATATATATATATATAAGCATGGCTGTACTTTTGGAAATGGAGAAAAAAAGGAATTTGAACTATTCAGACAAGTTAGACAATAAAAATTAGTTTAATATACTAACAAATTATTATACATTTATAAATTAATTGCAAACATTAGTATGTGCATGAATGAGCAAGCGGTTGATGATTACATAGTGTCATTCACGCTATTATTTCTCATATGCTCTTTATTAGCTAAATAATATATGATAAATAAGCACACATCTTTGGTGGGTCCAATATTAAGCTGCCAATCGATTATTAGAAAGAATTTACATAAAATTGATATTAACATTTTGATTTACGGTTCTGAAACGTGGTGACTAACATTTCGGGGAGTGTTCCGAGATTCATTACATATATAAGAAAATTATTCTCACGCCATTATGGTCGTGAAAATAAATAAACACATTTGAAAATTACATTTAGTTATATGACAATATATTTAATGAAAATTCTCTTAATTAGCGCTGGTAAGAAGAACACTTTATTTTTCCCAAGGCATATAGATACTCTTAAATACAGAAATAAGTTACGATGATGGGATTGTATAAGACTGAAATCAATTTAATTAATAAACTAGAAGTAGTTGGCATTTATATATATTTTAAGCAGAGCGCAATTTTAATATTAGAGCATTAAAACTGGGTCATGAAGCAAAAGAAATAAATATACAAAGAAGTTTGCGGTGCTGACATAATAACCAAGAAATAACAGGAAAAGTTGTGCTTCTGGATGAAAGACGAAGTGGATAGGCATGCCGTGGTCATTGCCGACATGCAGGTTTTTTATACGAAGACAGTGGATGGGCGTAGCATATGCCAGACTTAGGGAATCACCACCAGAGACCTTTTGATACGAAAAAAATGAATATGCATAGCGTGTGCCAAACTTACGGGAATCACCGCCAGAGGCATTTTTATATGAAATAAATAGTCCTGGGAAGATGAACTATCCACAGGACAGAATATGAAGAAAATCTATGGATTCAAACCTGTCGCAACCCCCAGATTAAGAAGCACATATATTTAAACACGAAGATAAGGCCGAATGTCAGCAACGCAGCATGGGCAAATGTCACCAACGACATTGAATAAGTTTACCACTTTAAAATGAATGACCCTTATTTGAATGCCATAATTTAGATAAATAATACACTATGCAGTTATAATATATACAGATGCAAGATTTTATTTAATAACTAAAATAGTAAAATATACATTAAGACTTAGACCCCTTCCTTTTCTGCTATTTAAAATAAATCAATCCCACCTTCATTGATTTTACAATAACTGGAACGTATAAGTACTATATTTGATACTCTAAGAGTATGCAAAAACAAAACCAGCAGTTATAGAAAAAAAACTAATTGGTCACCTTTTCAGAATTGAATAACATTTATAAAATAAATAAGGTTTCAAAGTGTTAATTAGCTTGAGTTCTGGATTCACCCTGGGTAGAAAATCCAGAGTTAAACAAATATATTTTTATACTAAAACATAAATAAAATGTTGACTCATAAAACAATCTGTCGAGCGTATTAATTAACAATGCATTATATTTTAAGGGAACGTTAACCTAATTCACAAAGGTTTACTTAAAAGAAGAAAGAAAAGATTTTAGAAATTCAACTCGTCAGATTGCTTAAGATTGGCATATTAATAATAAGAGCATATATATATAAAATCAAGTAATAAATAACTATAAATTAAAGAAAGTTAGAGCATATGAGAAAGAATTAAATTTATAGAAATATTTAAGAGCAAATTACATATTAAAACAAAAACAAAGTTAAATAATACTTTAGAAGAAATCTTGATAGATGGGTTAGGCTAGATTTAGTTTGAGGTGACAGCTTGAAAAGTTACCTTGCAATTTTAAGAGTCCAATTTAAAGTATGGCACATGCACAGCAATTGAAAAGCAAGTTCTTCGGTGGCAGCAAGCTTCTATTAGCATTCTAAAATTCTTAGGTCGGGCTTTTACTTCACTCTTGGGAGCATGATATAATGGCAGATGATGACTCAACAGGGCCGAGAAGGGTGGTGGACTTACTACTATATCATAATTTTTTTAACTTTCATGCCAGCGTAGGTAATGTTCATTGTGGTTCTTTCAATAGTAGCTCACCTGTCTCTTGATTAAAAATTCGGTCATTTTATACTTTTGCCCAGGTATTTCTGGAATGCTTTTAATTACTTAGTTCATTGTTTTTGAAAGATGCAACTGTTAGATAACGTCCAAAAATAAATTCTAATTTATTTTCAGATTAGAAATAGATTTGACAAAAATGTTTATAACAAAAAAATCTTTAATCTTAATCCCATTTTAAGTAAAAACTTTAATTAAAAATACCTTCCACAGATTAAAACAATAGTGTTTCCAACCCTTTAATTATTTTTAGACAATTTACAATTGCATCTTCCATTTTGGATTTAAAAAGAAAAGTATAGTTTAATAGGAAAAAAATACTTTGAAAGAAAAAGTTTAAAGAATGACATATAATAAAATATTTAAAAATCAATATTGTTAGTAAGTTTTTGCTCCTATATACATATATTTGAGCCGCACCTATAATACTTTAATAAAAAACTAATAATTAATAAAAAAGAAAATAATTTTAAAAAATGTTATTGAAAGTTAAAATTTTTAGGTGCGCATCTCAAATATATACATAAAAAATATATACATGACAAAAGGAGCGGGATGGGATATAAGGTTTAAACACGGGTTAGTAGATGGAATCATGAAGCACAATCTTAAGCTAAGATTGACTGCTTCAATATTTATCCATAAAATGTATCTTTTGTACATTTGTTTAAAGTCATGTACTATGGGGGGGGGGTTAAATCATATGTAAATTAAAATTTTTAAAATAAAATATCTGGAACTTAATATGAAAAGTAAAACATAATTTAAAAATTAAATATTTTTATCTATCATTAACATAAAAAATTATTATTATTTTTAAAAAAAAAAACTAATGACTTTATTACTCGGGAGTTCAAAAAGGATTTGAGCACCAGAATCGATCTCAAGTTGGACACTCTACCGCCAAACCATGAAACATTTTTAAAATGAAATGCATAAATAAGTATAATACAAAATCTTACTTAAATATTTCTTATGCATATTTTACATTGATTTATTTTTCAAAAGTATATATTAAAAAAAAACAATAATGATTATATCTGTGAGTAATTTCTTATTAACTTGCTTTATATGACACAGTTCTGCGCGGTTTGATGCAGTAGGTAGAGAATTCAACTTGGGGATCGATCCCGGTATTTGAACTTCTTGTGAATTCCAGAGCAATAAAGACATTAGCTTTTTTTCTTTTTTTAACCATATGCCATATAAATAAATATGGCACAATTAGCATTTATTCATAATCCAAATGAGATATGGGATAAGATATTGTGATTTTTATTGGGGATATCTTGAATGCAGCTCCATTGTATAGGTTTAATTCAGAAATTTCTTTCTCTAGCACTTAAACGTGTGATTAAAGAAGACAATACACCAGTGCATGAAAACATGACAAAATCTCCTCTTTCTAAAAACGACTATTATTCAATGGGCCAACTAAAATAAATAAACATTTGATTTTTATGAAAAAAATCTAGAAAACTGGGGAACATGAAAAGAGAAAACATGTAAATTATATTAAAAGGAAGCAATGTTCCCTTTGCTTTTATGGATTGGAAGCCACTGAATATCCAATGGGAGAAAATATGAATATCCACAAATGGAATTAATGGTGATGTTGCAAACTCATTAGTTTACTTGAACCCTTTTTTTTAAAAACAGGAACGGAGATAATCAACCATAAAATATGCTACCTTTAAAACTTTTTAGCATATTTCAGTCACAATTCTAAAGAGTATCAGCCAGCTTTCCAAGAATATTTTGTTCCTAGAAATTATCTTAACACTAACTTCTGCTTAGGAAGAAAAATAAATTAGATTTATCCAAAGTTAACCCTAAACAGTAAGAAGATAGTGTCAAATTTTAGTTTTTTTGTTGCAGAAAATATATTTTGAACTTTCTCCCAAACTCAGTTTTTGCTATATCCAGCAAGTAAATAATTGATAATAGCAGATTTGAGATAGTTAAAATATATAAAAATAATAAACTGTCATGGTGACCTGCACATAATAAACCCTAGTCATGCTTTTGGACTTACAGAAGAAGGATCCTCTGACTTATATTAATACCAGAATATATAGACCAGGTTCTGGGTGTTTATATACCCCTCAAGACTTTTGGAGTTTTTACATACCTTACCATATATGACATTTTCACATACACATGTTATTTTTCACACTCCTCACCTTATATGATGTTTTTACAGTTCTCTGACCTTATAAGGCCAGCTGTGCAACTCTATGACCTAACAATATTGCTACACATTGATAGTTACATTGCTACACAGTTATTTATATAATCATTATATATATGATTATTTGACACAATCATTATACACAATTATTGTACAAAGTTATTTTTATTCTACACAATCATTATACATTTATTGTTGCACATATACCTATATTCCTTCCTTGACCTGAACACTGCAGTTTTTTTTAACCTATTCTAGAGCCATCTGCTGTAAGTTTTAGCGTTTTGTGTCTTTATCAATAAGAATTAGGATTTAAAACTAGGCTAATGTACTTTTGAATCTAGCAGCCATTTTTAATTTTTTGTGCTGTTTAAATATCTTGAATAGCATAAAGGAATAAAAGATCTGCTAAGTGCACAAATATATTAATTTTAGCTTAAAATCCTAATCCTCATTGATGAAGGCAAAAATCATGTCTCATGTGAGAGTATATAGCACTGTTGATTATTTAATTATTAGTATATGCTTCTAGAGTAACTTTTGGTAACTGCTGTTGAAATCATATGAGAAAGTCATATAATATTGTCGAGATTCTTGTTATTCAGATGGAAGAATGAACGCAACCATTTCTATGGACTTAGGAATAAGACATCCAGTTTAGGAAAATATTTTTTAGTTTTTTATAAAGGATTTTCTTTTCTTCCAATACAATACTTTTTAAGGGCAAATCAATGATGTCAGAATATCTAAATGAGTATTTTATGACGAAATTGAGCATAAATTTCATGGGAGAGATAGACCTGATCTTTCTTACAAGGATTATTCCATTCTTAAAATGTTTAGTAGTGATTGTTTCAGTTGGTAAGATGTGTCAGAGACTAGCATACATTGGAGAGTTACAATTAGATATGATGATGAGGTATTTCAGAAAGAAAAATTTTCTACTGAAGAAATGAAAAAACAACATCGTAAAATAACAACAAAAAAGGACATGTTTTATGCATGGATGTATTTGTGGATTATAGATTGGTATGAAGAGCAGTTTTTCCCCTCTCTCCTTTAGGTTTTTTTTTTTTGGTGTCAGAATAGTCATACTTGTTAATGATTGACTCATTATTATTATTATTATTATTATTATTATTATTATTATTATTATTATTATTATTATTATTATTATTATTATTATTATTGAAGTTTCTGCTTCTGGAAGATCACTGATGAATAAAACAGTTTTTAGAAATGTCATTTAATTAGAGGGGGTTTGAACCAGACTTTCAAACTCCCTTTATTCACCCACTCCATCTTATACAACTAATACACATGACCAAATACATGTGAAAAAGATAAATGATCTCCAATATAAGCATTTTGTGCTGAATCAGCACTCGTCAGTTATTCTAAATCATCATCTTCCACAAACACACACACACACATATATATAATCAGTGCTCAGTTATATTAAAATAGCAAATCTTCAAACTTTAATGAACAATCTTTTCCAACTCTTCATCCATTCATATCATTGAAAATCTGATGATGGCATGTTCAAAGCCCTTGTTTCCCAATTTTGTTGTCATACCCACATGGGCCATGTCGTTCTGATGCAGGACCTTAAGCCCATTTAAATACGTAAGAGGGATGGGCAGAATATAGGCTGAATCTGTAATATTAAATATATATATATAAGCTAAGTGTAATTAGAGAGGATTTGAACCCAGACTTTCAAGCTTTCTTCAGTTATCCACTCCATCGTATATAACCGATATATCGAAGATCTATTATCTTTTTCATGTGTTTGTGCTCATATGTATCAGTTGTATAAGATGGAATGCATGATTGAAGGGAACTTGAAAGTCTGGGTTCAAATCCGCTCTAATTATATCCAGCTTAAAATATAAATATTATACTTATATTTAAATTTTACAAATGTCATATTTGTTAAGAAAAGTGTCTATAATTGCTCAAATTTTTAAATGGAAGCACTTTAGCAATTAGTCTTTTTTTTTTTAAGATAATTTTTCTAGAGGTGTAACTGAAGTTAAATTGATAAAGATAACACCAATCTATTTTAAAAACGTATTCATCTTGGCCTAGATCCAACGTGTTATAACAGAAATAGATTTTTAATTTATTACAATTATTCTTATTAAAAATAACAATTAAATACTTGCTCAGGAGGTCATGTGGCATTTGAACATCAAAAGTGATAGATTGTGCTTCGATTCAAAAAACTTTTGGCTCTTGAATTTAGTCTTCCACTGTTATATTGTTGAGATAATAGTGAATTTCTTCTTCGAGTAGAATATTTGGTCAAGTAACTGCATTTAATTCCCATAAATTAAAAAATATATTTGATACTTTTGATGTCCATTGATTACTCATATTTTTAATTCAGGGCTGTAAAATTAGAATGGATTTCTGCTCATTCATTAGAAATTAGGAAACAGAAACTTAGTTTTCTAGCTGAAAGTTGAATTAAGTTCCCAAGCAATAAGAGTGGATCAGATAAGTATCAATACATTGAGCACAAGTAACCACATGATTATAGATGCAATTTTGCTTTAAAGATTTAAAGAAAAGTCAAATACAGTTGAATTAGACAGTTTAAACTTTCTTACCACGGTTGTGTAATACGTAATACGAAAGAAGTGTGAACAAGCAATGTCATTTGGTCATTGTTGGTGTAGGTTGTTATCATTTGCTACTTCCTTGCCAGAATAACCATCAGCTCTACATAGGGGCATGACTAGAATTTTGGGCCATTATGTAAAATTTCAAAAGAGGCTTTAATAATATTTATAACATATGTGGATATTGTTTGAATATTTATACACTTATAAGAAAAGACTCCTTAAGAACCAGACCATAAGCATTGCATTGGTTTACTTCACAGCAACTGTCATGGGTCCTCTAAAACTGTGAATCTTCGATAATATTATATAAAGAATACTCATGTAGTTTTCCAGATAAAATCATAAGCAATTTTCTATTTAAAACAGCAGTGTTTCATATGAGATTTGTTATTAGCAGAATGCAATTTCTAAAGATCAAAGAATTTTAGGTATTTATTTATATTCTAGAATTATATACAATATATATATATATGAAATAGAACCAGTTGTGTATTGTAGCTCAAAGTTAAATATAGAAAATAGAAATATCAGTATCATCTTAAGTTAAATTGCTTTAGCCATATACCTGTGAAACGAAGTCTGAATGGAGGAGCACAGGTAAAAAGGTAACCTTTTATCTATAAGTGGAAAAGATGTTAAATATATTGAAATTCAGACTAATATAAACAAGAAGCATGAAACTAAATCAGGTAAGTTCTTAAAGCAAATAAACAAATACTATATTACATGTATAAAGCAAGATTAATACAAATATCACTTTAAATGTTGAAAACTTCAAACATAACCATTGAATTTTTTTTTAAATAAAAAAAACACCCAATTCATTTTATATGAAAGCATTGTTACTTATAAGACCTGCTAATGTTTGTGATAGATCCATATCTTTCTCCAATGGTGGGTGGGGGTGGAAAGGGTTTGTACAATTACCATTTTAAACGTTAATACAGCATTCGACTGTCGCAAACATCCTACCTACTGGAGAAAGATACTGAATTCTGTTGTTGCAAACACAGGCATCAGGTCTAATACGTAAGTACCAAGATAATTTTCTTAACGAGTCAAAACATTTTCAAATAAATAAATTGGCGGAGGTACTTTCTAGGTGAACTTCATGATCAATTCCAAATTATAGAAACTTTGACAACCCTTAGTATTTACTTTTCACTACATGTCTTCAATGTCCAAAAATTATTTATCAATTGACTATTTATTAACAGGTTCAATCTACACTGTTTAGCAAATTCTGCAAAAGTACAATTAGCATGTTTTGCTAAACTTTTTAACTGTCAGCCCACACCCATTATTAAACGTTATCTAATATTGGTCAGTAAATGGGTATCTAACTTCTTAATTAAAACATAAAACAATGGTTAAAAACTACTCAAATCATCGCCACTACAAACTAACAAGTCAGCTTATTGTTCTCTATGATGAGTCAGGGAGAGGTCTTTACCCTGTAGTAAGCCATTTAACAGATATACGAAGTAACACGATTTTATCTTAATTTCAAGTTTTCATCAAATACATAAATTTTTAACTTTGTGAAAATGAAGCTCTTTTCTATTTGCATTCCTCCGAATTCTTTTAACAACACCAAAAACGATTATTTTATATTTTTAAAAATTAGAGCTAGTAAAAATAAATAGGTAAAACGCAACAAATGTCACAAAATTGTTGTTGTTTTAACAAATATCTTACTACAGAAATATCTGTCATCAATATTTATTTGTCAAATAAACCAGAACTTAATTCCTACTTAAATGTGATCATATTTAATTTTATTTTTAACTGTTTTCAGAGAACTTGATACTGTACAAATCTTTTAATCATAATGTTATCTTTCTTTCGATTTTATCAATTTTAAGTCATTTCAAAAAACGTGATATTTTGAATATATTAATAAATTTTTTATTAGTCATTCATTAGAGTAGAGATTATCCAATAATGTAAAATATTTCTGTAGTGTTGTTTTCCCAACACCGCTCTCACGCTACGTAGTGACTGGTTTTTGTCCGCTTTTAGCACCTTGTAAAGGGATGTAATTATAAACACGTTACCAAAGACGTGAAAATGATGTACGGTCCCCAAGACACATTTCATGCTGAACCAGCACTCATCAGTTGGCACAGACTACAGTCTCTTACACATATCTTTATCATTGTTCAATATATAGATAGCAAATTAATACAGTTTAATTGATAAGTGCCAAATTTGCTGCCCTCACAACTTTGACCCAAATCATTTAATAGAAATATATTAATAATTTTTATTAGTCATTCATTAGAATACAGTTTATCCAATGATAAATAATATTTCTGTAGTGTAATTTTTACTGCACTGCTCTCTTGCAAGGTAGGGATTGGTTTCTATCCGCTTTTAACACCTTGTGGAGGGATGAATTATAAACATATAACCAAAGATATGAAAAGGATGTATGATCCTCAAGATGCATATTTCATGCTGAATGAGCACTCATCAGTTGGCCTAGATGACAATCTCTTATATATATCTTTATCGCTACACATATCTTTACACTAGAGAAATATTATTCATTATTGGATAATCTCTAGTCTAATGAATGACTAACAAAAATTATTAATATATTTCTATTAAGTGATTTGTGTCAAAGTTGTGAGGGCAATAAGTTTGACGCTTATCAATTAAACTGTAATAATCTACTATCTATATATATTGAACTATGATAAAGGTATGTGTAAGAGACTGTAGTCTAGACCAACTGATGAGTGCTGATTCAGCATGAAATGTGCAACTTGGGGACAGTACATCTTTTTCATATATCTTTGGTCATATGTTTCTAATTTCATCTCTCCACATGGTGTTAAAAGTGGATAGAAGCCAGTCCCTATCTTGAGTAAGAGTAATGTAATGAAAATTACACTACAGAAATATTATTCATAATTTTCCATTTATATTCCTGTTTTAATTTATTCATTATTTCCTCTATTCTTTTGTTTTTGATAAAGCTATTATGGAATAGAAATATATTAATAGAAATATGACATATTTTTTATAATATGCCTCTAAATTTGAAGCATAAGAAAGTAACCATATTTTAGTTGTTATTGTCACCATACTTTCAACAAGCTTGTAGTAGTTGCAACAATTTTATTTTTATTAACTACATTTTTTTTAATATATTATTTTATAGCATATATGTTAGACTTTTATCCATCATCATCAGTTCAGGTGAAGGAAGATTTGTTATTCCAAGTTTAATCAGTTTTCCATCCATAATTTATCCACATTTTTCCAGCAAATTTCCTTAACTCATATTTACATCTCACATGTGGTCTCTTTCTGGGTCTTTTACAATCTTTGAGAACCAAATTAAAAATTTAACTGTTTATTTATTGTCACCTTTGTTAGCAATATGTATTATCCAAGTTTCCTTTCAACTTTTTAATTATTTCAATGGTGTCAATAATCATTAATTTGCTTCATCACTCACATATTACTTCTTCATTCTTAATCATTATTTGCTTCCTCACTCACATATTTCTCCTTCATTCTTATTATTTCCAGTGCACATCTCCCCATGCTTCATTAAATGGTCTGAAATATTTATATTGGTTTTCTATTAAATATCAAATCCGCATGTAATAAAAAACCCTTTTCAAACATATTGACATTTTTTTTATATTTTAAGTTATTTTTACAACTCCGCATAGTATAATAGAGTGCCAGATTATGCAAATTAAGGATCCATGGGTTGTAATCCAACTCCACTCCTTCCAGTATTCAAACTTTTTAAAAAACCTGAGCAATAAATCATTCAATTATTCTTTTATTTCTTTAAAAACCCACGATTAATTCTATGAATTTCATCCATTATTCTTCCACTTGTATTAATAATTTGATCATTATATTTATAATTGTTACCTTTTTTTAGTTCATCACTATCAATCTATTTTCTTTTTTATTTTCAGAAGAATAAAAAAAAATTGCTAAAACATCACAAAAATTATGGTTTTAAAAAACTAAAGATACCAATATATAGAGATACTGAACTGCATTCAGATTTTTATGATTATACAAATAAATTAGCTTGGATTGAAAACATTTATTTGTTTTCAGTTTGGTTGATAGTCTTATTGCTAACCACAAAGTTAAAAGGTGGGTGCTGAAGAGGTGGTCCATTAGATCCAAAGATATAGATGATTGTTGCCAGATCAAAGGCTTCTTACTATTGGAAGCCATGAGGTATAACTAGTTCAGGGATATTGGATTGAATAGCACTAGCTAGGGATCAGATATACAATCTTCTAGCATTAATTGATTACTAGACCTTGCACAAGGTGATGCTGTTATATGGAAAAAATGTTGGTACTGCTTTAAGAAAAAAAATAGTTGACCTATTACCACTAAACATTAAGCTATAATGTTTGCATTTTATTTTGAATCCACGTGCACAAATATATTTAAAGTAATATTTGTATATACATTAAGTAGTTAGCTACATATGGATAGTCTAAAAAAAATGGAATTGGTTATTGTTTTGAAATTATTTAAGAAATTCAAGCTATAGAAATAGAGAGCTGAATGATAATCTATTGATCTTAATCCTAGACCAGTGGTTTCCAATGTGGGCCATACACCTCCACCAGGAGAGGAGGGAGCAGTTTGATTTTTAAAGAGGGAGTTTGAGAATGAATTATTAATTGTGATATTTTTATGTCACAACAGTGAATTTACAAGTCTGCTAATTGTTAAAACAAGCAAAATCTTTATACAGTAGCCAATCAGTACATGCCAGAGTAATAAATGGATGCCTACTCATCCAATATCCCCCAACAAGTTTCTAGCTTGTGGCTTTCATCACTGAGGAGCCTTGCACTGCACTTACATCTTAGGATCTAATGCAACCTTCCAGCAGCCATCTTTTATCTCTACTTAACTACAAAACTATGAGTTTAAAATTAAAAACATAATAATATTTTTCAATCCAATCTTATATAGTCATATAGGTCTGAACTCAAAGACACCAAAATACATGATTATATAAATTAATGAGCTTGGATTGAAAATATTATGTTTTCAATTTTAGAGTCATCGTTTTTTAGTTAAGTAGAGAGAAAAGGTGGCTGCTGGAAGGTTACATTAGATCCTAAGATCTAGGTGCAGTGCTCTCATATCCAAGGCTCCTCACTTATAAAAGCCACAAGCTAGAAACTAGTCTGGTGATATTGGATAAGTAGGCCCTAGATTGGAATTTTAGGCACAAAACTTCTTGCATCCATTGATTACTCTGGCTTGCACTAAGTGGCACTGATTGTATGGAGAGTTTTGCCTGTTTTAACAGTTGAACAAGCATAAGAAATGGTGATCATGTGATGTTTAGTGTCATGCTAATTTTTTTTATATCTTATTCATAATTAAGCTGAATTTCTCTCTTTCCATGTCATCTTCTCAATGTTTTTGCTGTTTAGATAACCTTTACTCTTTACCTCTCTGTTGTTACTTGGAGCAAGTTAAGTGATTTGAAACTCCGTTGTACTTCAACTGTCTTTTCATTAATTGCTTTTTAGGCTTCCTCCACATTTTGCATAATAAGAATTTTATGCCAGAGGTGAGACATCAGGATTTTAGAGATGCATGACCAAAAAAAGGTTGAGAACCATTACCCTAGAGTGTTTTACTTTACTACTGTATCCAAACACACACAATTCTGGTATATTTAATGATGCCAAATAAAACCAATTTACTTTAAATTTTTTTCAAAAAAATGTCAGTAGATGATGACTTTTCAAAATAAAATGGAAATTTTTTGATATCTTTATTAATATGATATAGCAATATTATTTGCAGCACATAAACATGTGGGAAAGAATTGTTTAACATTTTACTAATATCTAGGGGAATCATATGTATTTTATTTTTCATGAAAAAAAAAGCCTCATGTTCCCTATTTAAATGTGGATTGCTGATATCAATCTCTTATTTTTGTTTAAAAATAGTTCACAAAGACATTGGTTATATATGCAGCAGAAAGAGCTTTTGATATAGTGATTAGATCTAGGATGCATCACATAACCCTTATAAATCTGTCAGGTCACAAGTAGGCTTAAGATTTTCTTTCAGGTAGCCAATACACAGATAATTCAGTCATCAGTTGGTCAGCAAATGGATGTCTAATTATAATCAACTAGAAATATTAAATTCTTAGCCAGATAAATCTTGGAAACATTTGGATCAGTTTGTCTTCTAATATTTCTTTTATCTCTCTCACATTAAGTGTCCTACAGTTTGTTTGTTTTTACTCTCATAAGGAGATTATGACCTAGTATTCATAAATTGGAGCTATATTCTGAATCAGGTGCCCAGAATTGATTTCAAGGGAATCTCTTTCATCTGTATCAAGCCCTAAACGTCACTACTTGAAAATCAGAACAGCCTTCAATCTTCTGGCTATGGATCTAGATTGACATTTTGATTATTATCTTCTTACAGAGAATTTCAACTGTAGTTTACTTTCAACTAATGGAATAGTTGCACCAACAGAAATAAAACTGGATAATATTAAACAGGTTTTTGTTTGAATATGTTTGTCCAATTCTCTTTCTGTATTTTAAAGTGTGAAAGATGAAATCCACACAATTGTTAAATGAGATGCTCTTTATAACCAATGAGTATACTATAATTATATAGTCAATAATTATAATTTTTTTATAATCTAAAATATTTATATATACATATATATTTGTATAACATATACTATTTTTAAATTTCTGTGGTTTCTCTATTTGAAAATAGTTACTATGTCTTGGCTATTAATAGAGATTTCTGATCAAACGATAACACTTGATCATTATTAATCCTATTTTATCATTTGTTACTATTCTCTTAATGCAATTTCTTCTAGAATTTTAGAACTAAAGTTATATTGTAAACTTTTATATATTTCGATAGCTTTGTCACCAAATAATGATTAAGTGAAAATATATAATTTATTAAACCAAAAAATATTGGCTTATTTCAAAGAGCTTAGATTAAACAGGTAATCCCAAAAAGAGGAGATACTTTAAACAAAGAGACTGACCTCCCCCTGCCTCTGTGTCACATCACAACTACTGTTTGTCTTTACAGTTGGCGTATTGCCATAGGACCAGTGAAACTTAATCTAAAATATATTGCCAATAATGGTTTATATTCATCTAGTAAAGAGCCTTATAATGCATCCATCTACTGGTAGCGTATTTAACTGACATGTTCTATAAAACTTTGTTTCAAACCATGGCTAGATCAACTTGAATATTTGTTAAGGTCCATCAGGGTTATGATTTTTCATTAAGTTAACTTAAGTAGAGAATAAAATGGGGGATGGAAAATAGCTTAAATGCCCATCATTATCTGATTGACACATCTTATAAACTAATAAATATGTAATTATTTTATCAGTATCTTGATGAGTGGATGCTGAAAAATCTTTGTTTCACATTGGGCTATATTTAAAGCTATTTTATGTTACTCATTTACTGACAATATTATATAGTGGGTTGCTTTTTTTGTATGATTTGACTTTCAAAGTGAAAATAATAAAGTAAATCTCATTAAGAATGTCATTATAATGGATTTTTAATTTTATATCATCTTAGGGATTATTAGACTGACTGAAATTTTTTTAGCCTTTAATTCTAGTGTTTAAATTTTGATTTGTGTTCTATATTGTATTGTTTTTTAATCAATAATTTATTTAGTACATTTTATCTCCCTTATTAGCTGTACGTTATGACTTATAGCGATATTAATGTTACATTCTCTTATTTATACCTATCCATCTTTTTGCTTCTATGCTTTGCATGATCAGTATTAATAGAGTAATAGATTCCGGACATTGAACTCAGGACGATTACAACCCAACCAATAGCAATAAATCGTTTGACAAGTCTTGCCATTTATCAAAATAATTTAATATATGATTTTTTTTCTACAGTACAGACTTTTTCATACCTTCACTCCAATATGTAATATATAAGCGGTTTGAACGCAGACTTTCACACGTCCCTCTACTATCCACGCTATCTCATACTGATGACACACTTGATCACACACATGTCGTAAAGATAAATATTCACCAACATACGTATTTCGTGCTAAACCGCACTGTCTGTTGGTCCAGATTATCATCTCCACGCATATATACAATCAATGCTCAGCTTATATTAAGATAGCCAATCTACATACTTTAATGGACAGGCTTCAATCCACTCCACAATTCTTCAGCCGTCCATTTCACTGAAAATCTGATGATGAAACGCTCAAAGCCCACATTGGTGCCAACCTTCTCATCCTACCCATGTTGACCATAAGTCACTCTGACATCTCATGTACAGGACATAATCCATTTACAAATAATATATAATTTTGTTATATCTCTTTTCTAAATTTTATTTTATTTGAAAATGTAATTTTGAGCATTGAAACGAGTCATTTCTTTGTATACAAACTTCATATTATTATAATTTTATTTTCCAAATAGTCTTACAAAGTTAAAGATACGATTTAATTAAATCTATACCATTTATTTAAGCAATTAGTAACAAAATACTCAATACTAGGAAGTTACAATTTTAAACTTAATATATAGAGAGTGTATACACATCTAAAATAATTATAATAAACGAAGCTTCGTTTGAATTAATATTTAATTGCATACATCGTTAAAATTATAATTTTTTTTTTATTAAGCACACTTTCTAGAAGTCAATGAACTTTTGCCTTGGAAACCTTTGCTAATCTGGAACAAGTAATTTATTTATATTTATAAAAAATGATAAAATTCTTATTGACAACAAATAGATACCGTAAGGGAGATTGAAACCGTGGGGGGGGGGGGGGGATTCATAATTAATAAATCATTAAAAAAATTGAAGGTATTGTAGGTAGGTTTTTTTAAAAAAATTGGAATACAAACTCCGATATAATTTCCCAGATGTAGATTTGATAGCGAAACAGATTATTATACTATTTATATAACAGCATTTTAAAATCGCTATGGATTATTATTTTAAAAGATGCCTTGCGTGGTTAGGCGCATTATTAGAATGGCAGTTTCTGGAGCGCAAGTTTTATGGGTATTCAATTATCACGTCCAAGATTTGAACTTCTCGGGAATTTATCAACAATAACCTATTCAATCATTTTGTATGTCCATTACATAATAGTATAAGCGATTGCTTGAGATGGTTGGCGATGTTCAAGCACCAAAATGGCAAGTCAATCAAAATAGGTATATTCATTGAATCATATTGAGCTTTTCTTTAGCTTAGAATCAATTTAGAAACTTTTTGCTGATGACTTCATCTCTCTTGTTACTGCATTCAACTATATGGTGCAGTAAAATAATTGTTTAGTTGCTCTGGAGGTCATGTGATGCTTGAGAAACAGAATTGATAGGTTGAATTTTGAGCCAAGAACCTTTAACTTTTAAATTCATTACCCAATCACTGAGTTAAATGATTAACTACTGATGATGATTTTGTTGTAAATATTAATTGGTAATAAATTATGAATTTTTTTTGTCTTACTTTAATAATGAATCTTGAATATTACCTCTTGTTTAATGTTCAACTGTAATTATTAACAAAATATTATGAAGGAACTTGTAATGATTTCCACCAAGAAATTGATTCACTAATGGCTTCATTAAGACTTCCAATTCTGCTATTGCATTGGTAGATTTGAGAATCATTATATGAATTATGGTTTATATTTGATCAGACGTGCAAAAATCATTAATTGTTTAATTTCATTTAGGATTATGTTTTTTTTTATGTTCTTTTTCTGAAAACAGTTTCAAGACTGTTTCATATGCTATAACATTCATTCTTTAAACTGTGATGTGGTCTTTTTCATTGTGCTATAATTTTTCTTACCAATATAACTTAGGCAATGTTTTACTTTTACTAATACAAATAATTTAAAGTTATAATTATAAATTTATTTAAATGCACATTGATTACATAAGTAATATTTACTAAGGCTGTAACCTCAAGAATGTGCACGTAAAAATGTAAGCTTGTGGTTAAGACCTGTAGAGGTCCCTACTATCGCATTTTTACATGCACATTCTTGAGGTTACAGCCTTAGTAAATATTACTAATATAAATAATGAAAACTCTGCTTCATTTTTTTGATACAATGCAACACTTTATTTGTCACATTTTCAAAATAGTTGACTGTTTTGATTGTCCTAGAGCAGAAATGGCCAAATGTTTAGACACTGGGGTGACTTTTTTGGTGAAAGTGTGCCTAAGGGCGACTATGTTTTTGCAGGACTTCGAACCAGAAAGCAGAAAAAAAAAAGATTTTTGCCAGAATGAAAACTGGAATGGACAAAAAAAATAATGTTTCAAAGTCCTGGTTTTTTAAGAATATATTTACGAATTGGTATTTTTTTATAAGGGCTTTTTAGGCACTCAGAAATATTGGTGACATTTTTAGAAGATATAAACGGATAATTTTTTTTCTATAAGATATGAAGCTGTTGAAGAAATTTTATATGACTATTATTAAATTACCTCAGATTCCTCTAGTATTACAATTTGTCTGTGTCGCTTTATAAAATATTTATTAGATTACTATATGAAACATTTTAAAAAGTTCACAACTTCTTTGTTTTAAAATCAGTTCATTAAAATCTTTGTTTTTGCAGGACAAGTTATTTTCATTTCTCTTCAGGAAAACAGCAATTAAATATTTATAAGAATTTTAGCACTAGTATTACACAAAAACAATTTAATTCTTTTCAGCTTCTTCCAACCTGGATTTATTTTTGAGATCGACAATAAAAGCTGGTGTTATTTTAAATTTAACTATTTTTAAATGAAAATAATTTTGAACTTTTATTTTTTTTATTTTTTTTATATTCAAATCAGTTCTGAATTTATGGCTATAATTTGTGAATGTTCACATCAGCTTCACAGTCGACTGGTCAACCACAGTCAATGACTTGGCCACCCCTGTTCTAGAGTCTTCTTCAGAGCTATGAGTTTTATTCATCACACTTGAAAATAGCTGATGGTTTCAACTGTTGAACAGTCTTCCTCAGAGCTGTGAGTTTTAGTTACTAAATTTGCAAAATAACTGACAGTTTTGATGGTCCAACAATCAAAACTATCAGCTATTTTGCACATATGATAAATAAAGGATTGCATTGTATAAAGTGCATAATATAAGGACTTTTATTACTTATATTAAGTAATAAAATAGTCACTGCAGAAAAGTTTTGAAAGGAAAGGTGATAATTTGATGGACGGATTAATCTTAATATAATTCAAATTCACACAAAATGGTTTGATTACTATCTGTGCCTAAAAATTAAATTTTATCTTGGTGCTTGTTTATAGTATATATGCTATCAGATTAAATCAAAATTACTCATGTAAACTATAAAATGGTGACTGCTTGATCAGGAAGCTGGTCCTTTACAAAACACAAGAAAGGTGTACACAACAATATCCAAAAATTTACCAAAATAATGTAAACCTGGGAAAAACCCTAGATTTAGAAAAACTACATTAGATCTAGTAAATCATGATGAAATTGACACACACACACACCCCAGCATACAATGGACAGATGAAATGCTTGAACAGATTGGAGAGAGGTTCAATAACATGATACCTAGAACACTTTTTGCAACATTCAAAAGATTTTTTACTGAGGAATCAATAGTATCACTGCACTCTCTACCATTTTCCCAAGGCACTCCTAATTGAGGCACTAAACAAAAATAATTTATTGAAGACAGTACAATGCATAGGAGACCATTCTAATAGCTGATATGTAGCCATTGAGTTTTATAAAACTACACAAAGAGATCAGTTTAAAAATTACATTACAACTCTAAGAAATTTTGCCATCATATGAGGTGATGAAAGCAGATACCGGAGTGGTAAAAAATGCCTACTTCGGATATAACTTGGAAAATTTCCAAAGAATGATGAACCCCTTTGGAAAGGTTTTTTTTTCAACAAATATACCTTAAAGAAACATCAGTACCCATATTTACAAATAGTTTTGAATATAAAGTCAAGTTACATAAAGAAATAGACCCAGAAAACATCCCAACACACATAACAGACCAAGAAGCCACACTATGCTTATATATTCAAGGACTAAAGCCACATGATTTTGCCTGTAGCAAAAGAGGCCACATAGCAACCCAATGCAATGAAGAAGTAAATCTAGTGGAAAAGAATAACCGCCCCTCACAAAGATTAGAATAGAATCCAGATAGCACAAACAAACCCAGGCAGAAGGAAAACATAGATCCCCCCCCCACTCAAAACAATAAAATCGACAATTAAAACAAATAAAAATAAAACTATAGACTATTCCCCAAGCATGGCAATGGAATTGACAATTAACACAAACATGAATGAGGAAGATGAAAATCTCGATTCCCAGGCAAAAACACTTAGGGATAATTTAATGGAAAATGAAACTGCTTACCTACAAAAAGAAACAACAGATCTACCAAATGGAGATAATAATCGGGCAGAGCACACTATTATAAACAAAACAACAACTGAAATAATGGATACCATCACACAATGCTTTCCAGTAATTGAAAACACACATCTGGAAAGTAAAAGAAAACAAGCAAAACCAAAGAAAACTAGAGAAAATAAAAAGATTAAAACATATGATCTGAAATATAGCCAATTAAATTTGCTAAATCAACTAATAGATGAAAATATGGAATGGAATCAACCTCTTAATATGCAAAAGAATTAGAAAACATCAGGGATAGTGACTCAATTAAATGAATATTTACAGAACCAACAAACAACACCAACCGCACTTCAAGCAAGATAAACTTATAAAAGGAAGGAAATGAAAGTCACACAGTTCAGTAAAATTGCAGCCCTCTTGCTACAACATTAAATAACATGAAAATAAAAATAACAGCACTTAATGTCCCCAAGGATTAAACTTCACAAAAAAAATACAACAAATTAATAAATGGATGCAGACAATGCAACCCAACATATTGTGTCTACTAGAAACAAAAATATATAACGGATCCCAAACCAACTTAGCTACATATGAGTAAACTTGGTTTTTGCGTATGCTCGACGAACACATCAGCACCATCAAGTGGGACAGGTATATTTATCAGCCATGAATGTCCCTTCACATCATTTAAAATAAATTTCATAGACTCCAATCTTTTGATAAATATGCTTAATCACAGAAGCTTTTCAATTAACATTATATTTGTATATATACCCCGGTCCTATTATAATTAACAATAATATTAACTATTAACTCCCTGTTAGCATCCAATCCCTATCCCACTATACTTTCCAGAGAAGTTTATTGCAGAATGGATAAATCAACTTGCAATACTGCTGAGTGGTGAAGGTTTTCTCCTACGAAACTCAGTATCTTTTCGTAACAACCACCATGGCACTCTCATTGATCTTATGTTCTATTCTCCAATGCTGCATCACTCAATCAAAGTAAGTCTCTCCCCCTCCCCATTTTCTGATCATGTGGTGCAAATAATAAAATTAAATCTAAACACGTACCACACTAACACACAAAATACAATAAGGATCCTCCTACCAGTCAACACTCCAGAGTTCCTCTTCTCCGAAACATACATCATAGTAAATAAGCTCAATCAGATCCAACTTGACCCAATCTCTAAATATATAGCATATACACACATCCTCTAATTTAATATCAATCATATTACTCAAAAATCAACCCCCCCTCTAAACTAATTACGTTAGCAGATGAGCTACATAAAAAAATTATCATGCCAAAACCAGTCACTCACAATCAAGAAAACATAATAAAGCTGACACAACTATATAATCAAACATGCAATAAGCTAAAGCAATATCTAGCAATTAAGAAAAAAGAATTTGTCTAACACAGCAACACACCTGGGCCTATGGGATACATTTCGATGGCATTGGGCTATCCATCCATGAATAGAGTTCCCATTGCAGTAGAATGGGATGGGAAAATCACAGCTGGACATAATATGATACAACCGATATAACAGCATTTCAAAGAAAAGTTAACAAAGCATAACCAATTCAACCCCCCAGAAATTTTTTTTTGGGAAACCAGAAACAGAGACACCATTTGAAATTGCAGATTTTGCACTCATTCTAGCATCAATTCCAGGTACATGTCACCCAGAACCACCAGGAATCTCACCATTTGTATTGTCACATCTCAGCTGATTTACAAATATATACCTCTACCAGCTTGCAACTCAACTATCACAAAAGCTATACAATGTACAAGAATTATATCCAGCTCCAATGGTTCCCTTTATTAAAAAACAAGCACCAACTGCCACATTCTCCAATCAGTGGTGAATCTCAATGGAGCCTTTGGGAATAAAAATTCTGGAAAAAGTTTTAAAAGAAAAAATTGAACCATATATAATAAAACAAATATCACAGCATCAGTATGCAAAGAAGGGATCATCAACAGGTCAAACAGCACTAATAATACAAAACAATCATTAACTCAGTAATTAAAAGGAAAAAATATGCCCCAATGGCTGTGCAATTAGATTTTGAAATGCTTTTGATTCAGTGCCAATCAAAATACTGTTAATTCAACTAAAAAAACAGAAATACCTCCCACAATCTTATATACAATCACCAACCTGCTATTGAACAGAGAAATTCATATCACACTCAATGGCATATCATCATCTTTCTACCTCAGCCAATCAATCCCACAAGGATCTTCAATCAGCATCCTATTATTTACATTACATTTAAATCCCCTGTTATAACAAATTTTTAAAAAATCCAAGGAATTCCAATTTCAAACACCAACACATACATACCATGTATAGCTTACATGGATGATGTCACCGTATTTCTAAAATCAAAGAAGCAATTACCTATATTGCAAGAAATCATAAAAGAATATACAGCAAATATTGGGCTAAAAATCAATACCTACAAATTGACTGCATGGGCAATATTTACAGGTAAATTAAACACACAGATATATCAAGGTAAACCCAGTATGTTTCTGGGTTTCCCTTTCCACTTGGATATGAATCAAATGAGAAAGAAAATACAAAACAAACTTAAAGCAGAAGCAGAGAAAATCACTGAATCACTCTCCAAATTCTGTCTTTCACTCTACTCAAAAGTATCATTATACAATCAGCTTATTATGACAAAAATTATCTACTATCTGCCAATAATACATTTCACAAAATCATTTATTTCAGCAATTAACTCATTATGCAACAAACTACTATGGAAAGAAAAGTAGTAGCCATCTCAGTAAAACAATTAAACCAACCTACAAAGTGGAATGGTCTTGGACTACATGCAATACCAGTGTTTCACACCCAAAAAACAGTAAATCTGTTTATAGCCATATTTAAATGTTTTCCAGAGATACAGGTAATAATAGAAATAACATCCACTGATTTGCCTCCCCCCACATATAACTATATCTCTACCCTGCTTGTGAGTTGTGAACCCATAAGAAGCAACACTAAAAACACAAATACCCTTATTGGCAAATACAAAATCTACTGTTTCCAGACCAACCAGTGAATAACCAGCCCACAGTACTGGGAATAATGGCCAACTGTTAAGAAAGTTCAAAAGATGGTACTTGGAACCAAAATTTTATAATTTTATTATTAAACGTACCCTGAATGCATTTACCAACAACACAGTTTAGTTTATTCAGTAAAAGAAATTCTATGCAAATGTTGATACACTGTGTATACTATGTCATAGAGATGAAGAAACACAAATCCATTTCCTATACGATTGTCTAGCTCTAGAAAAAGTGTGCCTAATGATGCTGAACAATTACAGATAAAACGGGACTACAATTAATAAAATAATAGATACATACAAAAAAACCACAATACCAATAGTACATGCAGCCACATTCAGCTTATATGCATATTGATGTACCAGATGCACATTCACATTTGGAAACAATCAAAGAAGACACTCCAACACTTACTACAACAAAATTTAAAAACTTAAGGATAGCGACAGTATTCTTGCATTGTAGGACATTTTTGCAACAATATGGTTTCTCTTCAAAATATGCTCCGCATTATGACAAGGACTGGAATTAGTACTCCTAAAAATAAATTTAAAAAATGAGATAAGCTAACACAACCCCTTTGATGGCCAATCATTGTACCAATGAATTTTTTTACCTGGTTAAACAAGATAACTTTCAGAGACAAAGACTAAATCAAAATTAAAAAGAACTTTTTCATATAAGTACATGTAACCCTAGTGTAACCTATTTTGATGTAATCAATTGATACTAAATAAAGTTTCCTTTGAAATTCAATAAAAAAAAGTATTTGTGTTTCATGGATTGATCATCTCTAATGTATTGCTATTATAATTGAAGACAATAATGATTATTTAATATCAAAATTCACTTGTGATGTTATAAATAAAGATATTGAATTTTAAATTTCATTTTATCCTTATTTATTTAATGTTGTTATTGCTGATTGAGACAATTTTTTAATCATGTGTGCCGTATTGCTTTTTGAATTAACAAAATACTTTAGTCACAAGAATTTCTGCAAACTAATATCACAAAAAGAATTAATGAAAATTTGAAGGAAACGTTAATTTCTGTGTGAATTAAAAAAATTGAATGTATAAAATTAATGTTTGAACAGTTTTAATAATTAAGTTCATTCCCGGTAAAATAGATTATTGCAACAATTAGAAATGATACAGAGGGCCAACAATTTTAAATACTGTCACAGATGACAATATTATATTTATACTTTTGTAGGCCCAAGGCACAGTATTATGTGAGATCCCTACATATAATTATTTACTAATTTAAATGAATAAAGATAGAGTTAAAAAATAATAATTACAGTACTTTTTTATTAAAAACTAAATAAAGTTATAAAATAAGTATAGAGTCAAAGTATTTGTTTTAAAGGTAATACTTCATCCTTAACCACTACATTTTCTGATATAGTTCATTATGTAGCCCATCTTTCATGCCAACAATCTAGAAAATTAACTGCAGGCCAGTTGAACTTTGGAAATTTTTGCAGGTTGCGAGCTTATTTGTGTGTGTATTTGTTTTTTTAATTTCACGTAATTAGGTTAGTTATTCTAGTTAATTATCTGGTATTGATCAGTAAATATATATCTAATTAATATTAACTAGAGGGCACTGTCACAACAATGAAGCTAGTCAGACAAGTGTTAATATCATCATCAACCATTATCAATCCACTGCAGGATGAAGGTCTCTCCAAGTTTAATCCATCTTCTCCGATCTTTAGCTTCTCTTCTCCATATCACCCCTGCACATTTTCTTATTTCATCCATCCATCTCACATGTGGTCTCTTTCTGGGTCTTTTACAATCTCTTGGAATCCAGTTTAAAATTTCAATTGTCCATCTATTATCATCTCTTCTAGCAATATGTCCAGCCCAACTCCATTTCAATCTTTTAATTTTTTCAATAAGGTCAATATACTGACTTAAAATAAAAAACAAATACAATTGTAATAGGCTACAGCTCCCCCCCTCCCCAGTTAAGCAGATGTCACTGAGTTTGCTTGAAGATTTGCAATGATATTTTAGATGTGATAATATGTTGGACTATTTCCATTATCTATTATTACATATCATTGCTGTGAGATTTTGCATTTAATATAGAGGGCGCTTGGAGAGTCCACCATTCTAAAATATTACATATTATTTAGTACTGTAATATTTTTAATATTATGTAATAATGATAAGGTCATTTCTCCTTAAAACTATTAAAATGAGTCTTTGGAGCTTCTGCATTGTATATATTATTTTTTTTAAATATACATAATAAACTTTATTAAATTTAGATCAATTCTAATAAGGCTATTGTTAACATTTCTAAAGAATACAAGTTCATTCTTGTTATTATCATTATCTAAATCTTTCCTTATAAGAATGGGCTACAGGCAAAAATGGATTCATTTTTCATCTGTTCAAAGCTAAAAGATATTGCATTCAAAATAGGTGGTGCTTGAAGAGTTCATCATTTCAAAATATATACTGTAACGGAAAGTTGAATAAATATGTGAGTATACCAATTACACATTATTATTCCATATTTAAATCCCCAATCATTTATTAAAAAAGTATGTGATATTCTGTGAATAATACTGAAAAAGACTACGTTAGTGTACCAATTGTTTAATTTAAACAAATTTTCTAATTACATATTACATTCAAATTTTCTATAAATTGGGCATTAAGATTGAGATTGAAAGGAAATTGCATTAGTTTTTAGGCTACTGATGACATCATTTATTGACAGAAACATACATCCAGCCAAGACATTGATTTTTTTCATCAAATATTGCTGCACAAAACATAAGGATTCTATAGAGGGAGCAAATTAAAGTAACAATTTTAAATTATTACAGGTTTATGTATTTTTTTAAATTATTTATATATCTGGAGAGAAAAAATATTTGTTTAATGCACTATTTTCATTCTGTAAAGGCAACCTTTATTTAAATTAGCCATCAAAATTAATGAGTAGTACGATGACTAATTGGGATGTGGATCAACCAAAAAAATTAAATGTTAATAATAAGCAATACATTTAATTAACAAAGAAAAATATATGAAGTGGCTTTTACAGAATCCTATTTGACAACATATACAGTAATTAAAAGAATCAAAACTAAGGTTCTTAAAAGCTTGCTACAGCTGTGTTTCTTTTGAATATTTAAGCTGAATGTCTAAAAGATAAATTCTACTGAACAAGAAATTTTAATGAGTGCAAAAATACTTTAATGCTACATCTATCTGACTTAATATAATTATAATCATTATTTTACAAAACCATATTACTGTTGAATAAAATATTGAAAATTTAATAATAATAAGTTAAAATAATTGGTAAAATCTAAGGCATTATTTATATATAATTTAAATTGTCTAGTCTTGTTTAATTTTGAATTTTGGATAATTTTATATATATATGCATAAATAATGTGCACTAATACGACCTTAGCAATTGATTCAAAGAGGATTTTTCAGCCATCTATCTGTTAAGAACCGCTGCTGACAAAAGCTAAACTAAGACATCTTGCTCTTCTGGTTTTCATTGGTTGAATCTTATCTTCCATCTTTATATGATGAACTACTCAATGAAAGGTTTACTTTATCTTATTGTTACTCTCTTACACATTTCTTACTGTTACTCTCTTATGAATTATTAACATCCAATTACTAATGACAATTTATCTGACTTTCATTGTATTGTATGTTGTATATAGAGCTTGCAAATATATCCCCAACCCCAGACTGGTTTCTACTACTGGCTTCCTTAGCAATTTTCAACAATTTGTCTATCTTTTTATAGATGTTTGGCTGTTTTCAATTCCTTTGTTCAAAAATATTTTTGGAATTATTTTAAATAAACAATAGCAGCATATAAAATCAATAGTAGTATATTGTAAATACTGAACTTTAAGATGTATGGCCTTAGGTCAACATGGGTATGACAACAATATTGGCATTAACAAGGGTTTGAGCATTCAATCATCAGATTTTCAATGGTATGGATGGCTGAAGAGTTGGAGGCTGGAGTAGATTGAGGCTGTCCATTAAAGTATAAAGATTTGCTATCTTAATATAAAACTGAACACTGATTACATATATGTGTGTGAAAGGTGATGATCTGGACCAACTGATGAGTGCTGGTTCAGCACAAAATACATATATTGGAGATCAGGTATCTTTTTAATGTGTGTGTGGTGATATGTATTGGTTGTATAAGATGGAGTGGATAAATGAGAGTTTGAAAGTCTGAGTTCAAATCCCCTTCAGTAACAGCTTATCTTACTATTACTTTCTTACAAATTGTTAATACCTAATTACTAACGGTAAATTATCTGACTTTCCAACAATTTGTCTATCTTTTTATAGACTTTTTCTTCATTCAAAAATATTTTGGGAATTATTTTAAATAAACAATAACAGCTTAACTATTTTTTTTGCTAATGATTTAATTAATTTGTTTTTCAATAAATAAATTAAAAAGCCAAATTATCTTTTTTTTTATGTACAAGATAATTACTTTGAACTCAAATTTAAAATAAAAACAAATTAAATTGTTTTATATATAACTTAAATTAAATTAAAAATAAAAAACAAGCCATTATATAAAATGAATTTGTTCTTTGCTCATAAAAAGTATGATATTTCAATAAAAAAATATTTTAGAGAAATTTTTCAGCCAACATAAGTCTATATATTTGAGGTCACGGTAGGATACATAAATGTTTATCATACAAGAATATATTTTAGATACTTTAATTTTATACAAATTTGCTTATTTTTTTATAATTAAAAATATAATAATACTTTATTGATTAATTTTTCTATCCTTCACAGAAATCTATTTTTAAAACTGTTGCTAACTGCAAATTAGCTGATTTAGAGATAATTATTTTTTTTTTTTTAGAGATAATTTTTTCCTCCCCAATTTTTTAAATTATTTATTTTTTGCTACAAAAAACAAAATTACTTCAAAAATAGACATAATGCAGAATTCCAAATAAGCTTATTAATTTGCTAACATTTACTTAAATGTGTTGGTATTTTTTGCATTTAATTTTTAAATGTGTGTATAATTTTATTTTAATTTATTGTGTTTATTTATTTTTAATTGCATATGTATTTAAGATTTTAAAAAATGTAAGTAAATCTTAATGTATGCTAAAATAATGTCTGATATTGTGAGAGGAAAAGAGTCTTGGGCTAATCATCAATTAATTAATAAGATGGTCAAGAATAGAAGCTGGAAAAAAATTACAATACAGTACAAAAATAAATAGAAAAATGTATTAAAAACAATGATATGAAATATGCAACAATCTAAACTAGAAAAGTGTTTAAATAATAAATGTAATGAAATAAATTACAAAAAAGGAATAAGCTTGATTTTAATTCGTAGTAGAATGAAACATTTTACGAACAAAAAACTGAATCACAAAAATGAAAAAATAATTAGGAATATTTTGAGATAGTAAGCATATTGAAAAGATAGGGAAAGTATATATATAAGAGATTTATATGGAAAAGATAGTCCTAATCTGTGTTTAATACCTATAACAATATCACATGATTTTCTTATATACCTTCAAGAGCAGATTTCTTCACTTTATCCTAGAGCCATCTGTTGTACATCTGAGTAATCACTAGATATCTGATAGCATAATACTGAAATATCCTGGACCTGATTTCTGAATTTTTTTATTAGTGAAAACTAGAATTCAGAATTGGGACTAATAGTTGTATTAGTTCCGGATTTGAATCTTCATTCTCACTAATAAAGACAAAACCTGAAATTGGTATTAGAATTTGTGGTATTATCCTATCTGGTATCAACTGATTTGTCAAGCTTAGTAGTTTGCTCTAAAGTAGGACAAAGGATCTTATCTGTGTTTAATAGTAAAAGAAAATGAAGCATCTAAAGATAAAATAGATTATACAATAATGAAAGATAAATGCTGGAAGTAAAATGAAAACAGGCAAAATACTGGAAGTTAAGCTATGAAGACAGAAAAAAGTGTTGCTATTATAATATGCTCAAAAGGATCATTCTAATGACTTTTTTATAGCAACTATGGCTCCTTAGAGGAACTGTGAAGATTTTAGAACAGTTTAATTTTTACTTTATGCTTACACAAGCTGTTAAAACAGCCATCGTAATTCCTATCTGTTAACTTTCCCCAGATTAGTTTCTAGCTTATAGCAAATTAGCTTGGATTGAAAACCTGTGTGTGTTGTCAATTTGGCTGATAGCTTTATAGTTAACCAAAAAGGTAAAAGGTTGGTATTGGAAGGGTGTAATAGATCCAATGATCCAAGTAAACTGCTCCTAGATCCAACGTTGCTCATTTATGAAAGCCGTAAAGTAGAATTGGATGGTAAATCATTCTATAAGAATTATAATGCACAGCTTTCTAGCATCTATTAAGTACCAGATCTTACACTAGATGGCACTATAATGAACAGCTTTACTCTTACACTAGATGGCACTACTATGGTAGAGAAAATTTTGCTACTGTTTTAATTTTACATGTAGTCTAAGTAATATTAATAATACTACAGACCTGTATTAAATTAACCATGTTCAGGGATGCCCCTAAAATTTTTGTAATGACTGGACAAAAATCACTTAATGGATATGTCTAATTGAAAACAAAAACCTTGGTTATCTATTTCATGCACCATTTAGACTTTCAAAAAATAGACTTGTATGCTTATTGTTTGTCTAAAAGTTTGTGATGGTAAGTATTTTAGTAGTAATAAGATCGTGCAGTGTTTCTACTATTCAATAGTAATTGCTATATGCCTTTAGAAAAGTTCAACTTTATTTAAACTGTTTAAATACATTTAACTGTTAGAAATAACACAAAGATTAGTATATACCCCAATGTTTCAAGTGGTATTATTCCATCTTCTTTAAATGTTAATGGTCTGATCAGTGGGACTACTAGTATTGGAATCAAAAACAGAACCTTTAGATTGGTGAATATTGAATTTAAGGTTGATATTTTAATCAACTAGGCTATTCTGCCAAGATATTGGTCTAATCAGTGATAGCAATAGCATGGGGATTGAACCCTGATCTTTAGATTTATGAATATTAAATTCAAGGTGAAGCTATTTAACTAAACTATTTTATCAAAGTCAACAATCAGGAGAAGTTTCATATATTTATCTATGACAGTCCTCCTGATTTCTTCACTATTCCTAAGGGATAGGTTAATAACTGACTTTCCAAACATAATAAATAATCATGCTATGTTCATCTGTAGGGGTATTTGTCATTGTCATCAGGACAGCTTCTTGGAATATTTACCACTTAATATAGTCCAATGTATAATTACTCTTGTAGGTTTATTGTCTAAATTTATCATGAAGTACAATTATCTCATAAAGTTTACTTTTAAGCCAATAAACATCACATGACTACCACCTCTTATGCTTGTGTATAACTGTTGTTAAAACAGACAAAACTCACTATACATATGCCACACACAGCAAACTAGAGTAATCAATGAATGCCAGAAGGCTTGTGCATAAAATCCCCATCTAGTGCCTACTCATCCAACATCCCCAGACTAGTTTCTGGCTTGTGGCCATCGTCAGTGAGGGTATCTGAGAGCACTGCACCCTAGATCTTAGAAATTCTAGGTGCAGTGCTCTCAGATCCAAGGCTCCTCACTGATCAAGGCCACAAGCTAGAAACTAGTCTGGAGATGTTGGATGAGTAGGCACTAGATGGGGATTTTATGCACAAGCCTTCTGGCATCCATTGATTACTCTAGTTTGCTGCGTGTGGCATACGTATAGTGAGTTTTGCCTGTTTTAACAAAAGTTTACTTTTCTTGTTTTTTTAATTCCAAAATCATTAAATTTGTCATTGCAGTGTAAAGTTGTAAATTGTTTATGCTCGCTGTATAGTAATATCAGTATTAGACTTCTTGAATCAATTAAGTTCTTATGGAAAATTTTTATTAATTTTAACTTATAACAACAAATAAACATAATTTTGATATGTAAATACATAATGATTTCCTGAAGGTTTGTGATGATGGCGTTCTAGTTGTACTTTTATATTGGACTGTTTCCATTATCTAATATGTGTATGGAATGTCATTAGAAAATTTTAATTTTTTATTTAAATATTCCAAATACATTTAAGTGTTAGTAATAGCACATCAAACAAGTTAGTATATGCACATTTTGAGAGGTATCATTCTCCAATCTTCTTCAGGTGTTGCTGGCCTGACCAGTGAGGTACTAGCATGGGATTCAAACTTGGGTCCTTAGATTTTTGATTATCAAATTTTAAGGTAATGCTCTAACCAACATAATAATGCAAAAAATCCCAGATGCCAACCTAGTGTGACTATATACAAGGTACGGAAACCACTAACCAATTTCGTTCTTAGGAAAAAGTGGAGAAATCAGGAGAAACCTCAAAGATAGGTATATGAAATTTCTACTGACTGTTGTCTTTGGCAGGATGGCTGTTGGTTAGAGTGTTACCTTAAAATTCAATAATCAAAAATCTAACCCAAGTTCGAATCCCATGCTAGTACTTCACCGGTCAGGCCAGCAACAGCTGAAGAAGAGGGGAGAATAATACCTCTCAAAACATTGTGCATATACTAACCTGTTTAATGTGCTGTTACTAACAGTTGAACGTATTTGAAATATTTAAATAAAAAGTTACATTTTTCTAATGACATTCAATAGGCATATTAGATGGTGAAAATAGTCCAATAAATACACGTAAATACATAATAAATGTGCAACTTATAAATGTGAAAATTATTTGTCTACAAATAAACAAACTATCATATAATTATAAAACTGCAGTTGTTTAATACTTATTTTTCAGAAAATATATGAGAAAATTTGGTATCTCGACAATTATCATTAATTCATTTGATTTTTATAAAAAGAGGAAGTTCCTAGTGTCCTAGAAGCCTTATACTTAGATAGTTCTGAACTAGACAATAAACAGATTGAATTTTTAAATGACCCAAATACTAATGAGATATAGAATAAAAGGGAAATTAATATTTATTAAATAAGTTAATTGATGGAATACTCTAGTAGATATTTTGATGAGTAAAGCAGATTAGCCAATTTGATTTTTTTTTGTAAGATTAAATAATAATGATATTGTCAGATGCTTTGGAGGTCAAATGAAATTCAAGCAGCAAATTACAGATTGTGCTTTCAGTTAATTGAGTTTTTTTTATTACTTTTTTCATCTAGTATTTAATTCATGAATATTTTGCTCTCGTATCCATCACTCTTACTACTACACTAAATCAAGCGGACAGATTTAATAGCATTCTTTAAGAAGACATAGATGTAGAGAAAAACAGAGATATTTTCTTTCTCATGTTCATTTATATTTATTTAGATGAACTACTTACTATGTTAGTTCCATCTTGCTGAGGATGGCATTCCCAACGGATGTGAGAAAATTCGTTGCATCAGTTTGGCGAATAAATAAAAATAATCGAATGGCATACTGCTTAGGAATTCACATAACAAATATGAAGACTGAGTTTAATAAAATTTTAATAAAATTAATGAATTTTATACAATGTTTGGGATGAAAGTAAGGATACCCATATCTAAAGTGCTGATTATAATGGTGATACTATATTGCGAATGTTAACTGAACAGAAAGTAATAAAGCAAATTGCTGCTTTTAACTGTTTATATGATTTTTCCAAGATGTTTACTATTTTTTCCCAACATCCTTGTATTGCTTATATTAATTTTTTGCTTTCCCTTTGCATTACATTGATTTTTTTTTTTTTTTAATAAAGAACCACTTTCTTTTATAAACTGTTGATAAACTTAATTTTATTTTTATAATAAAAAGTAACTTTAACTTTCTAAAAAATAAATTTGAAAAAATGAATTAAAGCAATTCAATTCAGTATAAAATGTATTCTGACTTGAATCCTATATAAATATTAGATAAGACGTTCTACGTAAAAGATTTGAATATTATACAAGCAGGGCTACCAAAATCTTACTGAAGATGCTGACTGATAAATTAAAAAAAATCAAATAAATATTTTTCACTGTTTATTAAAATGGGTATTTAAAAAAAAAAGACTTCACTGTTACTTTTAAAAGAAACATTTGTTTTCAAAACAAATATTTTTGATATGAATTAAAATTTACAATGTCTATTTGAACAAACACAACTCGTATTTGGATAAACAGATGTTGTATTTTTACAAAAAATGGGATACTATGTATCATTTGTTGGGGAAGAGTCTTTACAATCTCGAAAGTGCAGTAAAGCCACAAACTACACAGTTATCAAAATACAGAACGTCAATTATACACTACCCCCCCCCCCCAATGTAAACAAACAAACTAAAAAAAAAAAATCATTAAAATTTGCAAATTTAATTCATTTTACGATACAAATAGGAAATTATTATTTCAAAAACTTTTTATTTATTTATTTATTTTAATAATAAAAAGGGGAATGTTATCAAGCTTGGTGGCCGAGAGGTCAGCGACAGCTGCTTTACAAGCAGTTGTCCCGGGTTAGTGGGTTCGCTTCCCGGCTGATGCTATGACACATGAGAGAAAAAAAAGGGGGGAATGTTTAAAAAATATTCCAGGCGCTTGTTTTTAATAAAAATTAAAGAAAAATAATAAATAAAGAATTAATTATTCTTTAATTAGCTCACTTGATAGCGTAGCTAAAGAAAAAAGCATTACCCTTCTGATTTCCCAGACTTTTAAGGATTTTCTATCATTTTTCATTCTCTACGTAAGTATGGCTAAACACCCAATGCTGACCTATAATTAAATGACTGACTATGACCAACTACCTGCCAAAAAAAAAGCCTAGGCTTTTTTGGGGTTCAAAAAAATTTCCAGGACTTCAGCGTGGATTCGAATTCAACATCTTGGCATAGAAGACGGATGCACTACTCCTAGATTATTGTTAATTTTATATGCGCATATAAACACACTTATTTTTCTTAAAACTAATTCGTAAAATAAATAAAGGAAATATTTTTACATAATTAAAATATTTAATAAAACATCTCATATAGTTCGATTTTTTTAAAAAAAAAAATCAATTTTTATTTTTTGATTGAATTAATTATTGGATTTATCGTTTTTTTTTTATTTAGGTTTTTCTTAGAATTTGTAAATTAAAAACAAAATCTTGAATTTTTAATTTGTTTATTCAAAACTTGAAATTAATTCAATTGCATTTACTGTAATTAATTACAATATTGCCATCAAGCCTTAATATGAATATAAATAAGCATTGTTTTACCAGCTCTTAGGCAATATATGTCTTCATGGTTATTTCATGCCAAGGTCGGCTCAAAGATCAAATGTGATTGTGCTTTGCTTCTTTCTTTCCATAGATATTTAAAAATTTAATTTTTACACGTATACATTATCCGTTATGCAGATTGGATTATTACTGTCCGTGTTATTTTTTCCCCCATGATTTCTCATTATCTAACGTGCGCGCATCTACACATGTGAGAGGATGTGAAAAAATTTAGTAAATATTAACACAGCTCTTTTTCTATACACACATATCGTATTTAAAAGAATGTTCAATATTTTGATTAGAACACATGTTTATATATATAAACATTTTAAGTAAACGTACACAAATTAATTTTAATAAAATATATATACAGATCTTTAATTTTTCACTACAGCGGGATATATAACTATGGTTACGGGTTTTGTGCAGTCGATGCGAATCATTTATTTTTTTACTCTTTCTTTTTTACCCCACGGAATAATAATGGTCCCACTTGTTTGCGAATAGTTACCAATGTTCAGGATTAGTGTACATATACATTGGTAAAATACGATACATTTCATTTACAACCAACAAATTCTTTAATTGACTGAAAGTATATGTTGTGACGCTCCTTTCTGCCGGCGCTCAAAGCAATGTTTTTTGCTTGGGGTTACCTCTGATCCATCGGGGCTCACTCTTATAGCACAACATTCTATATTTAACTCTACCGATTATAAAGTTGATACATTACTATCCAAACATCGATTGGTTGTTCTCTGCGCATAGTTATATAATTAATCATTTACACATAAAATAAATTACCGAACAAAATATGTGTTTAAGAAAAGGGATTTTTATTACGGATAATTACCGTCATATAAATAAATTAGCTCTTTATTTAATATTTACCATAACAATTACTTTAACTTGAAGGTTATTTATTTACTCTCTATTAATTTTTTACTTTTCTGAACAATTGAAAGTTTAAATTACGAAAACAATAACGGAACGATCGCTCAAACGTGATGTTAAAAGATCTTATGTAAATAATAACTGCTTAACATTTCCTAGCTTTCTTCCTTATTATCAACCAACAAGAGAAAATGGATTTTAAACAAAGGAAAAGTGTGCTTTTTGGAGCGTACTTACGACCAAGACACTAGAACAACCGCTACACTTCAGCGCCCCTCAGTGACCCATAAAAAAACATATTGCGGAATTCTAAATATTATCATTTTATTACGTTTACAAAGTATTTCCTGAAAGATGAATAAAGTTTACTTTATAAACCGCAAATGATAATCTTTATTTTAAAAAAACTTGGAAGACAGTTATTTGGTACAGTGCTCTTAAATGACCTCACAGTTAACTGGTAAATACTCCACACGTCTAAAAAAGCGTCATTAATACAAAAATCTCTCTCAAACCTGGAGGGCATTTTTAGGGGCCAAAAAACTCGAAATTTGTTGATTGACGCTATTGTCACGTGACATTTTACAAACCAAGTGGGGCGGTCCTGATCTCTCACATGGTTCCAGGTTTCCCTTTATTAAAGACATCGTTCCGCACGGAAAGCCCAGTTAGCGTGAATCTGCGGTTGAGGATCAATTTGCTCCGTTTACCACAATGATTTTAAGTTTTGTGAAATCTTCCGCGATTTCTGCCGTCGACTGGTTGAGAAACGAATCTTACCTGACTACGGCTTTTTTTATTATTGCGGTATTTTTACTAATAAAATTATTAATCAACCGTCGACCTACCTTAAATTTGCCACCGGGACCAACCGGTATTCCCATAGTCGGCTATTTACCTTGGTTAGGTCGGGATGCTCATCTAACTCTAACTAAACTCTCCGAAAAATATGGGAAAATCTATAAACTGTATTTAGGCAATCGCCTAACAATTGTTATAACTGATTATAAAATTATTAAAGAAGCTTTCAGACAAAAACAGTTTTCCGGACGTCCGAGCGTAGATATCTTCGAAGGAATAATAAGAGGATACGGTAAGAGAATAGTTTTATCTCATTTTTATAGTATAGTTTTATGTTAAACATTTATTAACATATTTTTCTTTTTATATATAGTCAATTATTTAAAAAAAAAAAAAAAAATCAACTTGCATGTTAGGAAAACAATCAAAGAATCTCTTCTCACAATAGGTGGCATAAAAGTAAAATAGCCCATTGCAGAATAGAGACCATTTCAACATCCCTTTATAAAAAACAATATCAGGCTAGTTATCTGTGGGATGGCGAGATTTTTATTATTGTTTTATATTCTACTTGAAAATAGCGAACTAAATACCCATTTATCAACCAATAAGTTGATTGGTAGCTATAGATCGGCTACCTGAAAACAAACCTTAACACTTGTTAGAAAATGTTAACTATTTTTTTAAAAGATTGGTAATGTTTTAAAATTCTATGTAGATTCGAACTCGTGTTTACAGCTACTACTACTAGGCCCTTCGAAAAATATAAATAGTTGATTTAAAAAAAAAAAAAAAAAAAGTTCATTTTAAGACATAAATTTAAAAAGTAAAATTACGTGCATATGTATTAATCGATAATTATTAATACAGAATAATCTTGTAACTACGATTAAATAAAATCATATGTTCTTATTAACTCTTTTTGTAATAAAATGGAGTAATTTTAAATACAGTAATTTCTAATCTTGAAACTATCTCATACTCCATATTTCTCTCGGGTGGTTGACATAAATACTACCGAATACGCAATATAATATACGGAAGTTGTAAAACTTTGCACGTGTTAAAACGTTTGTAATAAAAACAAACAACTGACTACCTGTCAATCGTATATATAAATTGCACAATATATTTTTGTGTGTGCGCGCGCATGAGTATTTATATATGCTTGAATTGAGTTGTGAATATAAGTAAAAATAGTACTTCATAATACTCAATTAATGGTTTAAAAAATAAATTCGTTTTTCTTTTTAGAAATTGTTGGAATATAATTATTTGTCCGATGTCAATTGGTTAGAAAGTGGGAAAATACGTTTAGTCACAGAATTGCGCTTAATTGTCTCCCTAAATCAAGTTTGCCGATAAAGTAAATGCGGTAAGACTAAATTTATCCGCGTACCTCTTTCGAAACTGGTTTGTTAGAAAATCACATTTAGTTTTATTCGTTTTGCGGTTTCTTCTTTAACTATAAATAAAATAATGTTTTCTTTATCTCTATTTCGGCCTCATCCATCTTAATTTTATGCTCGTGAATTAATTTCTATAATAATAGTAAATAGCTTATTGTCGAACTTTGTAAGAAATTCGAGCATCGGATGTGATAAAGCTAAACCGCGGACCATGGCATCTAGCCATTACATCTATACCAAACTACGCGGAGCAATTAATATTAATAAAAATGATCTCACTTTAACATATTTAATTAATTAAGCTGAATTGTTATATAATGCGAATTAGTTGTCAACGGAAAATTAACAAATGTCGTTTATTCTTTTTACCCAAAATGTACGCACAAATCTATAGGAAACTTTTGGTGCGATTAATCTCTCCGGGTCCTTTACAAGCAAAGATTGAAGAAAGAAATATATATATTAGGCTGTTAGATGTCTGATGGAGAGGGTTTATGTTTTGCTGTCTTCGTTTTACCCCATTGTTTAAAACAGATAGAATCTCGTTAACCATCGATTATTGAATAACTAATTGCCTATTGTGGTTGTTTAATCCGAAAGAAAAATTTAGGATTGTGCGAAATCTGATTCCCATCTTGTTCGTGGTTGGCATGGGAAGCTTTCAAGAAAATAAATATTTTTCAATCAATTTATAAGAGACATGCAGATTGGAACTATATTAATAATTTGTATTAGTTACTCATTAGACTAGAGATCTACTTTTACGATATTTTTATAGTGTCATTTTCACTGCACCACTCTCACTGCAAGGTAGAAAATAGTTTCTATCTACTTTCAACACCTTGTGGAAGGGTAAAACCATAATCATATGATCAAAGGCTTGTGAAAAAGATGTATCATCTGAAGATGCACATTTTAAGCTGGACTAGCACTCATCAGTTGACCATATCATAACCTCTTACACATATCTTTATCATTATTTAGTGTATATATATGAATAATCAATTTCTACAGATTAATTGATAAGGGTCAACCTCATAATAATTTTTATTAGTCATTCATTAGACTAGAGATTATCCGTTTAATGAATAATATTTCTGTAGTTTAATTTTCACTATATCAGGCAAGGTAGAGACTAGTTTCTATCCATTTTTAACACCTTGTGGAGGGATGTAATTATAAACATATGACCAAAGACATGGGAAAAAGATGTATGATCCCCAAGATGCACATTTTGTGCTGAATTAGCATTCATCACTTGATCCAGATCCCAATATCTTGCACATATTTTTATCATTATTCCATATATATATATATATAAACAATTACTAGAGTTTTAATTAATAAGTGTCAAACTTACTGTCCTCACAACTTTGACACAAACCACTTAATGGAAGTATATTAATGAACATATGTTTATGATCACACCCTTCCACAAGGTATTAAAGTGGATAGAAACCAGTCCCTACATTGCGTGAGAGTGTAGTAAATATTACACTACAGAAATATTATGAAGATTGGGAGATCATAGTTTTGAACAATAACATAATGTTAAGCCATTCGCACATTCTTCCAACTAATCATCAGGTCCTCAAGAAATCATGTAATATTCAAACCCAAAATGACAAGTAAAGTTTAGCCAATTAACAGTCAAAATTAACCCTGGAACTTTAACTCTCTTTTTAATTGTCTACTACTTTCTATATTGGTTATGATACATCATAAACCCATTTAACACCATCTTTTATCCATATTGCTTTATTAATTTTCTCTAATGTTTCGACTATTTAAAAATCATCTTCAGGGCTATAAATGATAATGCATTAGTTTAATGTTTTAAAAAATATAATATGCATGGTTTTATTTATATGTTGACAATTAAAAAGCTAAAATTATATATTTAAATTTTTTTATTAAGAATATACAAACTCGTTAACTATAGAAAGCATCACATTTAATAATTGTGTGTGTTTACTCTTACACACTTTAAAATAAAGTAAGTAAAATTTGTTAATATAGATAACATTCAAGTCTATTCTGATTTGTGAGAATATTACTATTTTGTATGATAAGATTTCTGATCAAAGGCAATAGAAACAACACCTGATCATTATCTGTGTATATCTCTAATCTTAAGTAAGATTCATTCTGAAATGCATCACAATACAGTCAAAAGCTATACCATATCAGTCTATCCAATGGGTTTTACATTTTCATAAGTATATAATAGAAAATGTATTCATTATATATAACATATCTTAGTGAAATAATAAATTCTCTCATTTATAAAAATATTGTAAAGAATAGCTTTATACAGTAATGTGATGTGATGTGATGTACTGTGGCTTCTCCTTAAATGAAGTCAAGAATATCTGAGTAATTATGCCCAGATAAACCTGTTAGCCACTTAATTTTCCATTCCCCACTCTAAGTTTTCCCATATTCTGCTCCATCCCATTTCCACAACATAATCTTTGTCAACTCTATAGCCTTAATATCTCATTTCCCCTTATCTTTTCCCAAACCCAGCATAAAAACCAATAATTCACTTTCTGTATAATTACTTTTTTCATATTTATTCTTCCATAACTTCATTATATGTATCCTTTCTGTTTTCAAACATTTACATTCAATTAACAAATGCCTAATATTTTCTATTCCTTCCTTACATAATTTCCAAAATAAATCACCCATATTTTTCCATACATGTATATTCTCTTGTAGCTAAAGATCCTGTTTGAGCCTTAAATAATAAACTTCTTTCCTTACTATTATCATATATTAACTCACACCTAATATTCTGTTTATTTCTATATATATATATATATTTAAACTCTTTTTACTCTCCATATTATTTCTCCATCTCTCTAACTCCATACAGTAGCGCCACCCAGTGCAAGCCTTAGTAATCAATGGATGCAAGAAGGTTTGTGCATAAAATCCCTATCTAGTGCCTACTCATCCAATATCCCCAGACCGGTTTCTAGCCTGTGACTTCATCAGTGAGGAACCTTGGATTTGAGAGCACTGAATCTAGATCTTAGGATCTAATGCAACCCCTCCAGTGCCCTGTTTACCTATTTAATTAATTATAAAGCTACGAATTTAATATGAAAACAATGTTTTCAATCCAAGCTCATTCTGTTGTATAATCATACAGGTCTGAAGCCAGTTCAATCTATATATTTTGATGCCTTTAGTTTTTAATAATCACAGTCTCAATAATCCTATGAGAAGAATAATTTTATAGTTAGCTAAATAGGTAAAAGGTGACTGCTGTAAGGTTGTATCAGATCCTAAGATCGAATTGCAGTGCTCTCAGATCCTGATAAAAGCCAAATGATAGAAACTGGTCTTGGGGATATTAGATAAGTAGGTACTAGATAGGAATGTTGGTCATAAATCTTATAGCATTCATTGATTACTGAACTTTATAAGCATAGGAAATGGTAATCATGTGATAATTTAAAGGTATAGCTTTATAATATATTAATGATATAATTTGATTGTTATATTAAAGAATATAAAAAAGGAAATGGAATTAATTTTTTTTCCCGATTAGAATATATTTGTGAATATGCTTTCTAGTTGTTAAAAGACAGCATATTAATGACTTAATTTCATAAAATAAAGTAACTTCTTTAAGCAACAGTATACTTTGACAATCAATAAACAAAGAAAAATGCATCCATATAGGGTTCATGATGTAAATGGATCCTATGTTAGGTGTTGCCAAGTTTTTTGGAAAGATGAAAGAGGTCAGTTGAGGTTTATTATAGCTATCACTCTGAAATTTTGGCTACTGAATAAACATTCATATTACAATGCATAAATATTTTATTACTCTAAACCTAACTTTTGGTGTTCCCGTATTCTTTTTTTATCAATTGCTTTGAATTACTTGCATCTTCTGTGATTACTGACCATTACAAACATATTTTCATTTCCAGACCAAATCATAATTAATATGAGCTCTTATTGTATTGGGAGATTTTTCTCTTATAAGGTGGATAATTGAATGACCAAATAGGAAATAATCTTGATATGCTTTGTATTAATGTATTTTATGTCAGTTATATACTATCCAATACATAAATATCTAAACCATTACATACAATTATGAATATCCAATAACGCCCTCTGTTTAAAGCCTCCCAAACTATAAATGAAAATAAAGTTACTGTTAACACTAACTGAGATAATAATACAAATATCTAAACCATTGCATACAATTACGAATATCCAGTAACACCCTCTGTTTAAAGCTTATACTTCAGTAATAGTGAGCTCCAAAATGGTACCAATTTGAAGTTGTGTACTAAACGATCTTAAATACTGAAATACAAACTAACTCAAATAAAAAGCATGAATTTTAAATATGCAAATGATCTTAACTTTTGCTAATAAACTAACATGTTTACAACTTATTAAAGACAAACTAAACATTAATATTTTAATCTTTCAATAACGCTCCCAAACTATAAATGAAAATAAAGTTAACATTAACTGAGATACAATTTCAAATTGGTATCATTTTGGAGTTCGCTATTATTGAAGTATAGACTTTAAACAGAGGCATTACTGGATATTCATAATTGTATGTAATAGTTTGGATATTTGTATTATTATCTCACCTTACTGTTAATGGTAACTTTATCCAATATATATATAAACAAAAAAAAAAAACTCTTAAAATTTTGTAAAATAAAAAAAAATTATAACCTAGTAGCAGCCATCTTTCCATCTCAGTTTTTTGTTCATGATCATGTTTAATCAACATCCATTAAAACATAAATTTAATCAATTTTACAATACAGCAGTAGGCCTTATTTTTGTCAGAACGCCATACATTATAACAGTTATTAATGATTGTTAAAAACAGGCAAAACCCTATATATATTGCCACACACAGCAAGCTAGAGTAATCAATGGATGCCAGAAGGCTTATGTATAAAATCCCCATCTAGTGTGGCAATAGATATAGTAAGTTTTTCCTGTTTTAACAACAGTTATATACAAGTATAAGAGGTGATGGTCATGAGATGTTTATTTATTAATGGTATTTCATGTTGAATTAAAATGGCATGTATTTTACTCTTTGTTTTGATTTAGTATAGTATTTTACATAATAAATGTTTTAAACTACTAAACATCACATGATCACCATTTACTATGCTTATACAAACTGTTAAAACTGTGATAAACTGCCCATACAGTAGTGCCACCCAGAGCAAGCTATAGTAATCAATGGATGCAAGAAAGTTTGTGCATAAAATTACTCTCTAATGTTTAATGCTCTCAGATCCAAGGCTTTTCACTAATGAAAGACAAGCTAGAAACTAGTCTGGAGGTATTGGATAAATAGGCACTAGTAAGGGATTTTTATGCATAAACCTTCTAGCATCCATTGATTATTATGGCTTGCACTGGGTGATATTACTGTATGGAGAGTTTACCATTGTAATAAAGTGTTTTAAGAATGAAGTTTATCATTTTTTTAAATGAAATTTAAGAAAATTCGTAAAGTGTCTTTCTTAAGTGATAAAATGAAAGTTATCAATTTAGTACTGCCAGAAAAAAAAACTATAAAATATTCATAGCTTGCATCAGAATTTTTAAAGTCTAAAGAGTTTAAGCAAGAATCTGAAGTTGATAATGGTAAGTAAGGATAATTACATAGTCTAAGTTGATATGGATTTAAAAACATCAAAATAATTAGAATGACCCACAGTCTATTGATAATGTTTGCTATTTTATTTCCATAAGAAAAAAAATTATTGAAGAAATATAATATCATCCCAAAATTGTTTTATTGTGATGGAAGTCTAACATTTCACTATACATTTTACTTACAAAAAGGGAAAGATATAGTATAATAAATTTTTTATTATTTTTACTTTTTTGTGTGAACATGAATGAGTGAAAAATGCAGAGAAAATATATTTGTAAATGTACTCTCTTGATTTATTTTTATTAATTATATTATTTTTTTAAAATTTTGTTTATATTATAACCTTAATTTACTTATACATATTATACATATAAAAAGTATTTGGGTTATATATATGTGAATGTTGAAAAGTTTTGTGCAGTTGAAGTTCAATAAACAATACATATTCTATGATAAGGATTGGCAAACTGCGGCTCACAAGTCAAATGTGTTTTTTTTATCCCAATCTCTTAGCTCTTTCTATCATGATAAACATAAACACATTTTTTTTTTTGTAATTTGTAAATAAATATTTGTGGTTTTTTTTATCCCAATCTCTTAGCTCTTTTTATCATGATAAACATAAACACATTTTTTTTTGTAATTTGTAAATAAATATTTGATGACTCTAAGAAAGGTAAAATGCACATTAATGTTGTTTCTTGAATTCAATCTTATTATAGAATAATAATTGTTATATATGATGAATATTTAAATATTAAAAATTTGTATAATTTTTTGTTTTTATTTATTTTTAAGAGAATTTTCATTAGGTTATATATAAGTTCTATTCATCATCATCATCAACTATTATCAATCTACTGCAGGATGAAGGTCTCTCCAAGTTCAATCCATTTTCTCTAATCTTTAGTTTCTTTTCTCCACATCACCCTGCACACTTTCTTATTTCATCTATCCATCTCACATGTGGTCTCTTTCTGGGTCTTTTACAATCTCTTGGAATCCAGTTGAAGATTTTAATTGTCCATCTATTATAATTTCTTCCAGCAATATGTCCAGCCCAACTCCAATTCAGTCTTTTAATTTTTTTCAATGAGGTCAATAACACTTGTTTGTTCTCTTATGCATATATTGTGTTTTCGATCTCTTCTAGTTACTCCTAACATACAGCTCTCCATACTTCTTTGAGTGATCTGAAGTCTCTTTTGTTCTCCTAAAATGTGTTCAGATAAATCCATAACCATTCAGAAATTCACATTTTTCATGAACATATTTTTTATCCGTTTTCTTATGGCTCTTTAATGGTGGTGGTGATAGGAGGGAGTGAATTTGAACAAAATGGCTCTTTGAGTTAAAATATTTGCGAATTCCTGTTCTATTGTAATCAATAAAATATGAATTATATATGATGTATGTAAGAATGGTGTGAAATAAAATATAGCAGATATTGGAGTTTCATGTAACCCCAAAATAAGAATAAGTTTATTATTGCAATTACTATAATAAATTATTAAATATTTTTTTCTTCATACCCCTGTTCCAACTACATACAGTTTAGTAACCAATAGATGTGAAGTAAAATATATACTGCTGAAATAGCAATGTGTAACTTGAAGTTGTGATGGTTACGTGATATTAATTACTAAATAACTGGAAGAAAATTAATATTTACGAAAAAAAAATCTTAAACATTACAAAAGTGATGTAATTTATATTTTTTAACCCACAATAAATATTAATATCTATTTTTTAATTTATGATCTATAGAATAAATTATATATACATGAGTTTGTATATAGTTTTATGAAATATGAGTTTCATTTATTACTATTATGGTATGGATTAATTAATATTGTGGTATGCATTAACTAAATGATGTTATCAAATCCTAAAATTATATTATCAATCTCTGTTTACTTAAAATCTGAGTATTTCTTTCACAAGGTTTTAATTTCAATAGTTGATACAACCATTTGTAATGTGAATATAGATTACACAAATGATGTGTGGAGAAAGACATTTAACATGTATATATTGAACAAATTAAAAATAATCAATTTAAAACAGAATTGAAATAGACAACTCACCATAAATAAAAAAAATTATTTAATACATCAATCCAGCTTTCATTCTTTAAATGAACCTTTTCAAGATGTTTCATTTTACACAATCACATGACCAAGTATGCTACAGCAACTCCCCCAATGGACATTATTTACATTACATTACAATAAATATACTTATTAAAATACATACATTAAATATAATTAATAAAATACATATAATAGGTCATGTGATTGTGTAAAATAAAACATTTTGAAAAGGTTCCATTAAGGAATGAAAGCTGGATTGACGTATTAAATAATTTTTATTTATTTCTAGTGATTTGTCTATTTCAATTTTGTTTTAAATTGATTATTTTTAATTTTATATACATAAGGCAACATTCTGGACACATTTTAACATTTAAACTTGATCATTTAAAATGTGTTGAACAAAAGATGTCCTTTATTCAACATGAATATCTATTTAACTATTTAAGATAGTATTCAAAGGATTTGGATAGTAACAAAATACATACCCAAAATTATAAATCATAGGTTGTTACAATATCTACTACATTAATGAACTTAACACTGAAAATCATGTTCTCACCATTTCTTATGCTTGCTCATAACTGTTATTAAACAGGTAAAACCACTGTATGGAGAGTTTTGCCTGTTTAATTAATGAACTTTACAAGAAGAATTTTTATTCCTTACTAAGATTAATAGTAATAATAACAAGTCAGATGTCACATGACTTATATATAGCTTGCTTTACCATTCATGAATATGATTTTATCATTGAATTTGATATTGTATGAATATTATTTTATCAGGATTTCTATTATTTAAGTCTTGGCATTCTAACTTGAGAAATACAGAATACTCTATTATTTAACAATAACTCATGCACAAAGCTTTGCTATGCATGGCTTTATAAAACTTCATAATTCTTTAACTGGACTTATGTGCTGGCTTTTATCATTTCTATCTACAGCTTTATAATGCTTCTTTGTATTCCTGATAACTGAGTTCATGTATAAGGCTATGTTAATTGTATATTCAGTTTTATAATGGTTCTAGGAAATTTTGATGAAAAATAATAAATTTTTATATTTAGCAATCACAGTATTAATTGTTCTAATGCTTATTATTATCCCACCATTAAATATCCTAAACAACAGGTTAATGATAACCTCTCACATACATCTACATTCTAAATACATAAGCAAAACAATTGTAAATCTATCATAACAATTCAGTCATTATCAGAGAACTTTATCACTATTTATAAATCTAAATGGTTGTTTGTTCAAACCTAGAGAAATTTCTTATATGAGTTCATTATATGCATGTGTGACTTATTTTAAATTATCAATAAAAACTTCAGCATTTCATATCAACTGGATTCATATTCTTTGATGTCTTTTCAATCTATAAAATATATTTAAAATTAACTTTTACCTATTTGAACTCAGGAATGAAAACTCCCGCACAAGTACTTTTAATCTACTATGTGCACACAGACATTTACGCATTATTTGTATTTATATGTTGGATTATAACCTTTATTTAAATATTCCAATTACATTCAACTGTTAATAATAGCACACAGGTTAGTTTACACACCATATTTTGAGGGTATTATTCTCTCTTCTTCAGGCATTGCTGGCTCATCTAGTAACAGTATAATAAAACCTGGACCTTTAGATTCTTGAATATTGAATTTTAACTTTATTTAAATATTCCAGCTGTTGCACCATGTTTTGAGGGCATTATTTTCTCTTCTTTGGGTATTGTTGTCCTAATCAATAATAATACTAGTATAGGAATTGAACCTGGGCCTTCAGATTCTTGAATATTGAATTTTAAGGTAATGCTGTAACCGAGTTATTCTGCCATGTTTATTTATTTAGTCTAACCTCAATCTTACAGAATTTTGTAAAGATTCTAACCAGGAGATAGATTCTCAACTGGCTTTATTAAACTCTTCATTTCTGCCACTGAGTCCATACACTTGAAATCATTAACTAAATTTACTGACTGTTAATTTCTATTTAGAAGAAAATGAATGCAATGACTATGGATTGTCCTGAATTTGTTGATGAGACCTCCAATAACATCTATTAATATCAAATCACAGCTGGCTTTAAGGTTCAAATTGGAAACAAATACTGGAATCTCATATATCTTTAATTATTTGAAAACAGAAGAAGAAATCTTTATTTGACATTAGTTTTGAGTGATGAAACAAAAGTTTGACTTATTGGCAAATCTTATTTACTAAACAGCTTTTCTATGAGGCAATTTCTTTTCTGATATCTGGTGAAAAAATGTGTGAAAGGACAGGAAGCCACTGCAAAAAATTAGACATTAATGTACCAGTAATATTTCTCATAGTAATATTTAATTATGTATCTAGAAGTTTAATGCAGTCACTTTTTCTCCAAATACAGTGCTATATTTATTAGTAGAAGTATGGACAGATGTATGTTAGGAATAACAAAAAATCAAAAATGAAATACATGAGTGAGAAAACAAACAGGTTTACTGACACCATTGAAAGAGTTAAAAGACTGAAGTTTGGTTGGACATATTGCTAAAAGAGATGATAATAAATTGGCTGTTGAAATCTTAAACTGGACTCCAAGAGATTGTAAAAGACCTAGAAAAAGACCGCATGTGAGATGGATGGATGAAATAATGGATGAAATAAGAAAGTATGCTGAGATGATGTGGAGAATAGAGGCTAGAGATCTGAGATGGATTAGATCTTCATCCCACAGTGGATTGATAATGATTGAAAATGATAATAATGATGATTTACTAACAGATTATGATAGTGCTAAGGAAGCCATTTGGAAAGTAGTTGCAGTACAACCACAAATACTACCAACCAGCTTTCTTAGAAGATTATTCCTAGAAATATGACCTAACCTTAAACAGCTGAAGAAAAGAAGTTAGGCTATGGGTTTAAGATTATCTCCTAAGTATTGTAGGATGGAATTGTGTTCCAATCAATTATTGCAAAAGATTATATTCAGATTGTTATACAATTCCCTGTTATTCAAATGAAAACTTGAGTTCTAAGCTTTTCATATTCTTATTAAGAAATTGTTCTTCTTTTCAGAAGGATGGCTTTCATAAAGTCAAATCAATGTCACCTGCCTGAATGAATTCAAAACAGTAGCAAATGTTAGTGCCACCTAGTGCAAGCTCTAATAACTAATAGATATTAGAAAGTTGGCCATTATAATCTCTATCCAGTGCCAGAGATTATAATGCATAATCTTTTAACATGCATTGATTACTAGAGATTGCACTATGTGGCACTATTGTGTGGAAAAATTTGCTATCGTTTTTACAGCTTGTGTAAGTATAAAAGAAGATCATGTGATGTTTTAGTAATTTCATAAATGAATTTCTTGTATTATGCATCTGGTAATCATTGATGAATATATTAAATAAAGTAGGTGAGAGAACTTTATGGAAAATCTTTGGGCAAAATCTTGCACCTACTATGACTACCATTTAGTGATGAATTCAGATTCATTTTAATCATATGTGATACACTTAATAAACAATATAGAAACTGGTCATTTTAATACTTGAATCCATTTCATTTTATGTAATAAATTATAATTGATCATAAAATTATATGTAAATTGGAGTAATGTTTTGTGTTAACATTCAACAAATGTAAACTCCATGATAATTGTTCAAACTTATCAACATCAGGAATCTTCTAACTGTTGTCAAGGCAGCCTCTATGAATAAGAAGTGGATTCCATTTTTCACTCTGATCTACAACATTAACATATACAGGTGAGAATCTCTTGATTATATTACTATCTTAAACCAAATCAAAAGATGGAATTCATAAACATTGTCTTGACACAAATTGAAGATTTTTGGTTTTGATAAGCTCATACTATTATCATGGGATTTATATTATTTTAAGAGGCTGCTTAATTCATTTTTGTAAACCTTCGTAACTATTACTTTATAATTAAATATGTAATGAAATCATAAGATATCATTAAGGTAAGCCTTAATTAAAAAAAAAAATGCAATTATTTAAGAGTGAATCAGATTTCTTTCGTAAATAAAGTTAAATGTTGATTGCTTTATAATATTGTTTACCTTTGTGTGATTAATGGTTTCAAATGTTTAAGCTTAATAGATTTTTGATATTGGAATCATAATTTGGCTCTTTTGAATTTTTTGATTTTTCTAATGATTCGCAAAGAGCATTTTTTTCTTTTTCAGTAGATCTATTTACAATAGTTTTCTACCATATTTATTTGAGTTCTAGGTGGTTACATTTAACATTTCTAAGATTTGGTCTTATATTCATTAATCTTAGGCTTTGGGATTGGCAATTTTTCTTCTGTGTTTTTCAATGAGATTTTAAAAACTGGAAATATGGTTTGATTATTAGCTGGGACTTCAGTAGTAGACTTACATATCTTTTTTTTTTCATATGTCATATCATAGGCCGGGAGGCGAACCCGCAACAACCGTCTGCAACCAACTGTTTGCTTGTAAGGCGGCTGCGCTGACCTCTCGGCTAACAACGCTTGACTACATATCATATTTGCCGTTTATGAATTGACAAATTTCCAAGTTTACTTTTCTAATAGATGTCCTGAAAACGTGGAACAGTAGTTGATATGTGTTGAAGGCAATAAAAAAACTATGCATTTTAATTACATTTTAGAGTATCATTTTAATTCAAGAAAGACTTCCGTCTTGTGACTTTTAAAAAATTAACATTCTTGCAACCTGTTAATAGACTCTTCAAAAAATAAAATTTGCATCTTTTTAATTACCCCATCTATCAAGTAATTACCAAAAACATGTTACAGTTGGATTTTTTTTTTTTAAGAAGATTTAGGTTATAGAATAGCATCTTAAATTCTATCACTTAAAAAATTAGGAAGCTTTTACTAAAATATATCAGTAAAACTGATTACAACTGACATTTTTTAATGGTTAAAAGTATGTTTTGAATGCGAGGGTGACATAAATCATGACAAGCAGATACATACACATATCATCATCATTGTTTTTAACCATTACTGACTCATGCATTAATCAATAGCCTCATTTTCCCACAATGTACTATCAAACGTCCTTTTTTCATTTATCCGTCTCACATGTAGTCTCTTTCTACATCTTTGGCAATCTCTTCGAGTTACGTAAGACTTCAATTGTCTGTTATCATTTAGCAATATATCTAGTTCAGCTCCATTTCTCTCAGTGATATCTGTGAAACCTGTTTGTTTTCTCATCCGAATATTTCATTTTCAGTCTCCTCATATATATCTCTGTATTTTGTTGAGTGGAACTTCAGAATTACTCTTTTATTAAGTGTCCAAGTTTTGATTCATAAATAAAAATGAATAAAACACATCTGTTAAAAACCCTTTAATATTATTATTTCTAGCAAAAACACTCCATCCAAGTTTAAATCAATGATCAATTTTATTCATTATACATCCATTGATATATATCAATCAGAATAATATTCATCATTTAATTTTAGTTCACCATAGATGTCTAAATGAATGGATTTTAATTTATTGAAATTAGTTTACAGATCCTATTTCTCCATTTCTAGTTTACAAATCCTATTTTTCCCTCTCTCCTAAATCCCTGTATTCTTAGCCTTTCCCTATTTACATCTATTCCATCACTTTCTAAATGATCCTATTACCTAAAACAATGATGCAGTGGTGAAATGATTATTCCAATATAGATACATACATATAAAATAAAAAAAAACATATAACATTACAATACTTGCCCAAAAAACTAAACTTTACTAAAATTCATCCACAACCATGGTTTGATCTATTAACAAATAGAGCTTTTCAAGTGAAATTCACCTAAACATACCACCTATATATTTCAAACAATATAGCCTTCCCATCATTCACTTCAAAAACAACTTCCTTCAACATCTCAAATAGACCTTTTCAAGTAAAATTAAACTAAACATACCACCTATATATATCAAATAAAATAGCCTTCCCATAATTCATTTCAAAACCAACTTCCTTCAACATCTCAAATAGACCTTTTCAAGTGAAATTCAACTAAACATACCACCTATATATTTCAAACAAAATAGCCTTCCCATCATTCACTTCAAAACCAACATCCTTCAACATCTCAAATAGACCTTTTCAAGTGATATTCAACTAAACATATCATCTACATATACCAAACAAAATAACCTTCCCATCATTCACTTCAAAACCCAACTTTCTTTAATATCAAAAACTGTCTTTATGTGATATTAAAGAAAGTTGGGTTTTGAAGTGAATAATGAGAAAGTTATTTTGTTTGGTATATTTAGGTGGTATGTTCAGTTAAATTTCACTTGAAAAGGTCTACTAGTTAATAGATGAAATCCTGGTTGTGGAAGAATTTTAATAAAGTTTAGTTGTTTTGGCTAGTATTGTAATGTTATATGAATTTTTGTTTTATTTATTATTACTGGTATAGTATAACGCTGTATTTAATATATATTTATACATGAACACAGTCAACACTTAAACAACACCAGTATTTAGGGCCAATCAGAGGGGGGGGGCAGGAGGAGCAACTTCCCTGGGATTTGCAATATTAGGGGCTTCGACTTGGCAACTCAATATATTAAACAAAAATATAGGTGAAGGCAAAGTGATGTCATGGGTCATAGAACACCCTTAATTTTACAGTTAAATTTCCCCAAAAAATATTAAAAAAAAAAAACTTTTCCAAGCAGACATACCACGAATCAAAAATATAAGCCAGTTTAGAGATGAGGTGCCAATTTGACAACCCTGCAATGAAAGTGACTGTAACATAGTCTCAGCCCTCTGTCAGTCAGTTCTGTGCTAACAGTATTTTATGATACTAACAGTGCTAGAGTAAATCTAGCCTATTCAAGTGCTATCTGGATCTGATCTGCTTGCTTGCTTCTGTGGTGTTATTCACTACTCTTCAGGTGTTTCTGCCCTGACCATTGACAGTACTAGTATGATAATTGGATCTTTGAATTTATGAATATTAAATTTGAAATGTTACTTTAATCAACCAATAGGGAAATCAAAAGAATCCCCCATAGATAAGTGTATGAAATTTCTGTCATTAACTTATGCAGAATTGTCTGGTTAGTTACAGTAACAGATTAAATTCAATATTCATAAATCCAAAGGTACAGGTTTAATTCTTTTGCAATAATGTCACAGATCAGCCAGCAATAACAGAAGAAGAGAGAATAATACAACTTAGAACGTAGCATTATATAGTGCTCTGTGGGCTGTTACTAATAGTTGAATATATTTGAAAAGTTTAAATAAAGTATGAATTTTTCTAAATATCTTTATCGATTAATATTGGATAATGGAAATAGTCCATCATCTAATTTCTACTAATATAGGGAAGTTGTTTGTGGGTATTTTCGCTCATTAGTTTGAAGTGCCGTCCTGCTATTCACGTGATTGTGATCATGTGATGCCACTATTATTTTATAACTTTGCTGCTCAATGAAATTAAGATAATTAATATTAATAATAAATAAAGTAACACACAGTAGTTTTTCATAAATGAAGAAAGTAAAAATTAATAAGTTAGAAATTAATAACTGCAGAATGTTAATGGAAATGGAAACATAATGGATGAAATTAATCATAGAATTAAAACTTGAATTAAGTAAAAGTGTTTCAGTGCTTTCTTTGTTCTTACATATGGATCTCCAGATTTGGACCTCTTAATAGAAGAACAATATAAAATCTTCACATCACCCAAATAAGTATGGAGAGATATATATCAGGCACAACAAGTAGAGATCAAAAGCAAAATACATAGATGAGAGAGCAGACAGGTATTGTTGACACCTTTAAAAGAATTAAAACTGAAATATAGCTGGGCTGGACATGTTAGAAGAGATGGCAATAAGTGGACAATTGAAGTCCTAAACTATATTCCAAAAGATTGTAAAAGATCTAGAAAAATATCACATATGAGATGAATGAATAAAGAAGTTTGCTGTTATGATGTAGAAAAGAGAAACTAGGGATTAGAGAAACTGGATTAAATTTGGAGATATCTTCATCCTACAGTTAAATAAAAAAAAAGGGCACATGGCTTTATTACTCAGGAGTTCATAAGAAATTCAAGTGCCAGACCCGTGAGCATCAGAACCAACCCTGGGACTTCCCAATCCCAAGACAAACTTTCTACCTATCACACCAAACCATGTAGGGCACAGTGGAATTATAATGGTTGAGAATAGTGATGATAAATATCACAATATATATAAATCACAAACAAAAACAAAGAAAATCGAGAAAGAAAATTTTTAAATTTATAAATGTGGAAAATGTCCGTGTTTCACAACCATGGCTTAAGTTTTTCAATAAATAAATAAATAAATAAATCAAATTAAAATAAATTAATGAAGAATAGAAGATAATAAAATTAAGAAAAAGATACATACTTTTTTAAGGAAAAATTTATTAAAGAGGGAAAATGAAATTCGTATACGTTATAATACAAGGCGAAATATAATCAAGATGAAATAGATTCATCTCGCAGTGATATTTCACTAATTCCGAGTTCACGAAAAAAAAAAAAAACATATATAAATAAAAAGTTTTCCTTTTGCCAAAGTTTAAAAATCTGCATATGCTTAAAAAAAATGTGCCTCTATATAGCCCATCTTTTAAAGGTCACATTTCTTTCTTGATAATCTAACCTGAAAAATGGCTTGTTAAAATCACAATTTCATTTTCTTTTAAAATTTTAACTGACATCTTTGGTCAACAAAAGCATGAGCTTAAGAAAGAATGGGTAAGGAGGCATTCAAATCATGGCTTCAGGTTTTATTAATATTTTTGCCCTAAATCACCCCCTCCCCACACCTGACAGACAGAAATAGAATCTATTCACTGTGGCACGATAGCTAAAAAGATTTTCTGCACCAAACCATCTGTATACAAAACAGATTTGGAAATATACCTTTCGTGTGTCGTGTTAAGCTTCTGTTACCATGGTTACTAAATTGTAAGTAAACTATTTGCAGTCTTTGCACTGAATAAGCTAAAATTTGACCTACTGATAAACCGTCTTGACCAGCTCACATTATATCAGCGTAAAATAGAAAAAGTTTTTATTCATGAGTTTTGTTTAATAAAACTCGTAGCATATATGTGTATGTGCTTATATACTGTATACATGTATATTTAAATGCATTTTAACGATAATAAATCATATAATTTTATATGTAACTTTACACCCAAGGTGCTTAATATTTATTATTGAAGAGTATTTTCTATTTTGATATATAAAATCACAAAATAGTATTAAAAGTAAATCGTTATAGCAATTGGTGTATTCACCTGTTATACCTACTATTTGAGATTTGAATCCAGGTTGGATGATCAATGACATTTTTTCAAGTTAGCTATGAGCTTTTGTTTTTCTTTTAAGTAGACAGCTCTCAGTTAACCTAGCTGGCATATCTAATAATGGTCAATAAATGAATATCAATGCTCGACTGTTAATATAACATAAAAAAACAAAATATGATATGATACTAATAATGGCTAATATTTCTGTATTGTTCCAAATTTGTGTCATTATGATAATTTACCCAAAAAAACTGTTGACAAAAAGAAACACGCTAAATTGAATCAAAATACGATTTCGTTGCTTCCCATGTTACAATGTAAGTTTTTTAAAAAATTGAAATAAAGCTTCTAAATAAAATTTATCAGAATTTATTCCTTTTTTTAAATTTAACAATCGATTTATTGATTTTGTTATAATTTAACAATTAACATATCTTCAGTAGATTGTAGGCCCTTGAAACTGTGTATTTATCAAAATAATGGGCGGCCATCTTGATTTATTCAAAAATTCACAAATGCCAAAAATTGTCTAGAAGCTGAGAAATAAATAACATTTTGGAAAAAAAATCACTAATGATCTTAGGGAATATAACAAATATGGTTTAGTCTGATATGTAAATCTTGCCTTTTGATAAATAATTGATGTTAGTAATAATATAGTTATGAATTCGTTTAGATATGAATGTGTTTATGAATTTAAGTCTATAAACAGCTACATATTGATTTGAAGTAGCAAGGACAGAAGTAAAATACTTCTATATGTATTGAGATAGATTATCAATCTCAGTTTATATATAAAAAAATAAAAATAATTGGTAATTATGAGTCGGATTCTGATTTCACAAATTAGCTTTTTTACATTAAATTTAAGGTTTCTATTAAAGGCACTCACACATTGATAAAGGAATATGTGCTTAAAGTAAAATAGAATTAATTTTAAATTTAGTATTATAAAAAATAACAAAGACTAATTCAGTTTAACTAAGTAAATTTATTTTAAAAAGTTGTGTTAGAAAAACAAAGTTTAGTTAAATATATCTAAAGAATCAGATTAATAAAAGAAAAAAAAATTGATAAAATAGTTTACCTCAATATTACAGGAAATTCTTTAAAAACTAATTTCTTTTATTAAGCATTGTTTCATGTTTTACAAATATTTAACATTTTAATACAAAAAATATTTTTTAGGGATTAAGATAACTAGTTGTTATCTGTAAGTATGTTGTTTATTTATCTAAGGAATTTTGTAAATGTGGATAATTAAAAATAATTTCTTATTTAATTATGTTTAAAAAAATTGTTATTCAAAAAGAGAAAAAGGTGTACAAATAGTCAGACTCAAAAAATAATTATCTTTGATCTTTGGTGTTTTGTTGCTACCATGGTTTTCAAAGAACCTCTACCAGCAGTTGAACTAATTAGCATGTGCTGCTAACTGCCACTATAAAACTTCATTCCAGAGCATGAATCTCCTAACCAAAGATATCTAATTTAAATTGTTGAATTAAATCCAATGTTGTGCCAACCATCTTAACATATATTACATTGCTGGAGAAACAGAAGCATTTCTCAACACTGAAAATTTTAGTAGAAACTCCATCTTGAAGCATGAAAACTGGATTGTGAGTAAAATTTGAAAAACAGCAACAGAAAATATTTCACTAGTGAATTATCAAAGAGGTATCTTTTCACCATGTCTGTAGGTACATTCATAAATGTGATCTGATGCTTTTGCTGATAGAATCTCTTCTCAGCAATATCTTGGACTTAAAGTAGCTCAGTTTATTCATTTTATAAACAGAAATGATTAGATAAACTTTAAAAAACTCTAGTCATCACAATCCAGTAATACTTATATACGACTGTCAATTTATAATTTAACTTATGTGATTTTGTGGATTTATTTTATGTATCTTTCAATGTTAACTTACTTTTAATCCTTATATTGTGGTCTGCTTCTGATTAATTAAAGATATAGATGCTACTTAAAAATTTATCTTTGACAAAATTTCTTAAAATTTAGTTGTATGTAAAAAAAAAAGGGGGGGGGGGATTCTTGTGTGATGAATCTTTCCCTTAAAGAGTTTTAAAATAAAAAAGATTTAATTTCGTTTCTTAAAAGAAGCAGGGATTTAGTTAATAAAACATATCTCTGAAGCTATTTAAATTATTTAAATAATGCATTGATAGCTGAATGAATTAAGTTATGTGTGGGCCAAAGCTAACGTGTGCATTTACGTATATGTGTTGTTTGATAGGTTTATTTTATTTCTTAGAACTTTTAAACAGGTTGCATTTTGTATTTTTTTTTGTTTGTTTCATGTATGCACCTGAAATTAGAGATTATGATATATATATATGTGCATTTGGATTATGATCCTGTAAGTATTGTATCCACTACTCTTGAATTCTGTATACGTTATTTACCTCCCCATGATATATAATTTTCTCCTTGAATTTGATTTTGTCTGTAATTCCTCATGGATGAGTATGATTTATTTTGAATTTAGGGAGACATGTTTTCCCATGAATTTGATTTTAATTTGTACTCCAGGTTATTAAAAGGTTTATTAGGTGATTTGACTTTTAATGTGGTACATATTATATAAAAATGACTTTGTAATTGTCATTGTTTAAATCTAATTTACATTGTTTTGATGTGATCACTTCCTTTAAGTTAATAGAGAAATAAATGCACAAATCTTATGTTGGTTTAATGGTTCCTATCATTATTGGGGTGACAAATAGTCTTCAGAGGCGACACTGAATTATTAATGTAAAATATTGTTAGTGTTGATATTCAAAGGCTACTTGATGCCAAATGAACTAAGTCAACTTAAATGAGCAATTTAACTGTATTACACTGAACTGTTAATAAAATTTGTTTCGTTTGTTATTAGATCAACCGTAGCATTTGTTATATTTTGGACAGATTCAGGGAGCAATCACATTGCCAATTCATCCATTTCTCCATTGTTTTGTTTATTGACCAGGTCTTCAATTCTTCTCCATACTTCTTATTTCCATTCTTCATCTTTCATTAAACTATAATTTCTTCTTATTCATCCATTTCTCCATTGTTTTGTTTATTGACCAGGTCTTCAATTCTTCTCCATACTTCTTATTTCCATTCTTCATCTTTCATTAAACTATAATTTCTTCTTATTATATGTCTAATCCAATTTTCTTTCTATATTTAATTTAATCAATCTTCTTTTTTCATTTACTCTTTTTAGAATTTAGGCTTTCTATCTGTTCCTAATTCTTTTACTTATTGTCCATGTTTTACAAACATGCAATAATACACTCCATACATAGCACTTAATTAATCTTTTTCTTAATTCTTCATTGAGATGTCCACAAAATATTTTCTTAATAAATGTCTCTTTTGCCAATACTATTCTTCTTCTAAATCTATCTTTATTTCTTCCATCTTCATTTTACTAATTACCAAAATATATGCTGCATATATGGTCAAATGGCAGTATATTTAGTTAAGAATAGAATTTTATAAAAAAAATTTATTGCAGATAAAAAAAATAAAATAAAATATAATGTTATCTTCACTTAAATTTGTGACTAATTTACTAAATAAATCAACTATTCTTTAAAAAAATGCTATATTAGAAACATTGCAAAACATGTTTTATGTAATAAAAAATAGACATATATCACATGACCCCATTTCTTTTTTAACATTGTAAAATATAAACAAAGAGCTTTGCTAATTGATCAACATGCTTAGCAAGAGAAAGCATTTAAAATATTTATTTCTATAAGAACCACACCCCAAAACCCTGACCAATGGTTTTATGCTTTGGCACTCCTCAGTGAGGCGCTAGGGTAGTTTCAGACACTAGATCTAAAAGTACCAACCCAAAGCCAGCATTTATCTAAGAGTTAACTATTGAGTAGAAAATCTGAAATTTTCAGACAATTAAATGTCTTCAAACCCAGCTATCTAACTCAAATAGCTATATGGGGCTGAGAGATCTTCAACCATACCATATATTAGTAGGTTTAGCAATATAACATCACTTAAGACATAAAGCAAAGACTATAAATAGTCAATAAAAAATAAAAAATAGAGTCATATATCACATGACCCCATTTCTTTTTTAAGCTTGTAAAATATAAACTAAGAGATTTGCTAATTGCTCAACAAGCTTTGTGATAAATACTTAGCAAGAGAAAACACTTAAAATATCTCTATCACAAATCACACTCAAACCCCTGACCAATGGTTTTGTGCTTTGGCACTCCTCAGAGAGACACTATGGTAGTTTCAGACACTAGATCTATAAATACCAACCCCAAAACAGCATTTATCTAAAAGTTAACCATTGAGGTATTTTTAGATCTAGTGTCTGAAACTATCCTAGTACCTCTCTGAGAAGTGCCAAAGCATAAAACCATTGGTCAGGAGTTTGGGTGTGATTTCTGATAGAGATATTTTAAATGCTTTCTCTTGCTAAGCATTTATCACAAAGCTTGTTGAGCAATTAGCAAAGCTCTTTGTTTATCTTTTACATAAGTGTTAAGACCAAACTAGCTTAGGTACAATTATTTTATAATTTCTGGCAAGAGGTTCCTGATTGAACAAACATTAAAGTTTTAAAGCATTATTATTAATTAGGAGATCAAAGAAACACCATTTAGATGGCTAAGTTTTAATTAAGGGATTTTATTTTGACCACAATCAATTATTTAGGAATACGAAATAAACTATATTTAAACTCTATACAATAGTTCACCAGAGAATTTACAAATGTTCACTATATCCAGTTGGGTCAAATATATTCTTAAGTACACAAACTTAGTTTATACATAAATCTTATCAATTATAATACATTTTATCATTACGAAATAAAACCTAAAGATTTACCAAAACAATAACAAAATTTAATTGATCTGCAAAGTTTTCCCTTTAGCTATTTTCTTAACCTGATTTATAGATACAGCCATTTTGAGATTTCCTCATGCAGAAGGCATAGTTTTTTCCTCTTCTTTTTACTATCCTTGGATTTATATACTCTTAACCTTTCTGAAATGATCTGATCCAAGTTTTTTGTACAACCAGGAAATCATTTCTGAGAAATTGGTACCTGATCATATATAGTTCAATTCTAAGCTTGCATTGTAGTAATTTTTATTTCTAATTAATTATTATAATTATAGATGTATTAATTATAAAATTTATTTTCAATTTATTACTTATTTGCTTATTTACAGTTTATATACTCATTTTATATATACGCATACACCTGCTATTTCTGTGTATCTTTTGGATATATAGACTCACATTTCACCTGTGTGTCCCTTTACATGTATTAGAGATACCCGTATTTTACATTCCTATTTAGAGACAAATAAGTAAATTTATGTTGTAATTTAATTAGCTAGGTGATATGCTTTGTCTAACATTTAACATTTACATATTTATTTATATTCTTATTTAAAGAATATATATAGTCTTATTAAAAGACCCAGAAAGAGACCACATATGAGGTGGATGACTGAAATAAGAAAAATGTAAAGGGGTGATGCGGAGAAGAGAGGATAGAGATTGGAGAATATGGATTGAAATTTGGAGAGCCCATTATCCTGGATTGATAATAGTTGAAAATGATGATGGTATATTTTTATTTACATTGACACTATTTCTTTAATGTTTTTTAATATATTAAAAACAATATAAAACGGTTGCAGATTTTCTATTTACTGATTTTGGTTTGTACTGTGATAGAGGAGTGAACTCTGAAACCAAAACTCCTCCAATCGGCATTTCCGGCGCTCAAACATTTATGAATTCCCGAGCAGTCAAATCATTCGATTATTACTATTTTTTTTAATTAAAGACGGGAAGTCTGATTAGTATATAAATAACTATAATTAACACAAAATATTTATTTTTCTCTTTTTGATTTGGAAACGGTAACTGTGATTATGTAACAAATACCTGACTGCAACAAATTATATATCTTTTGCATCCACAAGATTTTAAAAGAGTCCGCAAGGTGGCGTTAATGATATTAGTTGACCGTTATCGGCATAAATTTTTTTTTTTTTTTAAAATCATTAGTTTTTTTTTTTTTTTAAATACAAATTTATTCGGAAAGGTGAACTGGATTTACAATGAAAACCAATACATAGTTGCATGTCACCAATCGGAGAGCACAATGTGTATCTTGAACTGCACGGTCATGCTGTAGATTACTTAATCCCGTTAAGGTTCTTTAATGGGAGTCCAACCGTAGATTCGAATCAAATTGTCCCTGCATAACACTACCAGTCTCTTGTTTTAGTGCAATCTTTAGAAAAACTAAACCAACTGTCATGAGTTGATGAATTTATTCGAATATTATAAATGGTTAATGACTTGGTTTAAGGATTGCGTTAAGTCTTCTACACTAGTTAATTGTAAAGTGGCTTTTTTATATATAAGTGGCCGTTAATGTGGAAATGGAAATTTTATGAATGAATTTGTACAAAAATATGAAACTTGAGGAATTCTATTAGAAAAATTAAAAAATATTGTAAACATAATTGGCTTACCCTCTAGTGTACATGTCTATTTAATATAGTAGCTAGTTAGTTGACACTCGAATGATTATTTGTGCGATAAATGGAAATGAATAAAAGTATTTCTGAATCTTTAAAGTATTAAAATGAAATTATTAACCCAAAATAAAAATCTTTACATCTTTTTTATAAGAAATGCTAAACTATCTTTTCAAGCCACAGAACCCCATAAACATATTTCATTCAGTAATTTAGAAAATGTATATTCTTATTTTACTAAATTGCTATGCAACTTGTCTGGAGAAAATTATAAGCTTATATGAATGAATTCAGATGAGTTGGATAAATCAAGCCCTTATCAGACAGAAGCTTCCACAAAGTGTCTCACCTCCAACTACCTCCTATTAAATTTATCACTTTGAGCAATAGTAGTTGGTTTGGGTATCTAAAAAAATCACATAGCATTAGACATTAATACTTTTTATACAGATATTATGTAGGTGATATATCTTTTCAAGCAATTAAATGTGTGTATACATACTTATACTAATTGAAATGAATATCGAGTAATATTAATTATAAAAACAATAATATAGTACCTACAACATATGTCTATAGACCATTTTGATAAATTAGACATATTTTAAATTGCACAATCAATATAATTAATAATATTTCTTAAACAACAGTTCTTTGAAATAATAGTATTTTTTAAACAAAAGTAAATCAAAAAATAAGAGTACCAAATTTTCCATACTTTACAGTAGTGCCACCAAGTGCAAGCCTTTGTAATGAAGGGATGCAGGAAGGTTTAGGGGATAAAATCCCTATCTAAGTGAATCAATATGCTTTCACAATATTTCATAAAATACTGTATTTAGATTTGAATATCAAGTTATTGTTCCCCTAAGGTCAATAAAATGAGTTTAGCAAAAATGTTTACCACACAATAATGCCATTTAGTGCAAACTCTAGGAATCAATACATGTTTGAAGATTGTGTATCAAAACCCCTATCCAGTGCTTTTTTTATCCAATGTCTCCAAACTAGTTTCTAACTTATGGTGATCTGGGAGCAGTGCCCACCCCTCCATCACCCACTTTATGCTTAACTATAAGGCTATTAACCCAACTAATGACACTTTCAATCCAGATGATTTGCCAGTATGGTTGTACAGATCTGAAAACAATCTGGGGATATTGAATGGAAGGCATTGGATTGTGGTTGTGATTCACAACCTTCTAGCATCTTTTGATTACTAGAGCATTAGGTGGCACTATTGGTTGAGAAAACATTTTGCTGCTAGTGTTTTAACAACTTATGCAAACATAAAAGAAAAAAGATAATCATGTGATGAATTTAGAATTAATTCCTCTTGATAGCGACTTTCTTAAAAATACAGAAAAATTTGCCAGATATTAATAATAATAACTGAATGACTTTATTGCTCGGGAATTAGTAAAGGTGCAGTGCTCTCAGATCCAAAGCTCCTCACTGATGAAGGCCACAAGCCAAAAACTAGTCTGGGGATATTGGATGAGTAGGCACTAGATGGGGATTTTATGCACAAGCCTTCTGGCATCCATTGATTACTCTAGCTTGCTGTGTGGTGCAGTGCTGTCAGATCCAAGGCTCATCACTGATGAAGGCCACAAGCCAGAAACTAGTCTGGGGATGTTGGATGAGTAGACATTAGATAGGGATTTTATGCATGAGCCTTCTGGTATCCATTGATTACTCTGGTTGTCACAGGATGGCATTACTGTATGGAGAGTTTTGTTTTGAATTGTAAGGGGTTCGAGTTCTTGAAGTGTACAATGCATGGAACTTTCACTTCACTTCTTCCATTGCTAGGCAAAGCAAAAGAAGTCTACAGCACTTGGGATTCCTAGATGATCATCTATTTAAATTCTAACTCTAACTTAATATGATTAGATGATATATTCAATGTAACCACTGAATAATCTTTTATGATTTTTTTTTCTCTATTACCACTAATGTGTGGTAAATAAATCTAAAAATATTGATTAATGGGTACACAATTGTGATCACCTGTTGCTTCATCTTTTCATCAAATTTGTATTATGTAATCATACTTGATGCTTGTAATCCATTGTGCTTGTCCAGTGTTAGTTGTGATCATATTGCTCAAATTGTGACAATGGATGGAAATTGATTTATATGCAACAAATTTAATAAGAGCAAATCATATTAACACAATAGCAAACACCATGCAGTAGTGCCACTTAGTGAAAGCCGGAGTAATCAATGGATGCAAGAAGATTTATGCATAAAATCCCTATCTAGTGCCTACTCATCCAATATCTCCAGACTAGTTTCTAGCTGGTGGATTTCATCAGTGAGAAGCCTTAGATTTGAGAGCACTGCACTAGATAAGGATTTTATGCACAAACCTTCTGCATCCATTGATTACTTTGGTTTGCACTGAGTGGTACTACTGTATGCAGAGTTTTTTCTGTTTTAATAACAGTTATGAGCAAGCATAAGAAATAGTGATCATGTGATGTTTAATGGTTTAACATCAAATGTTTTATTTATAATTACTCTGTGCAGTGTAAGTATAGTTATGACACATTTTAGAACTGAAAATTTCTGGTTCATTGCTTTTTTTATCACTGATGTTCAAACCTAAAAAACCTGAACAATATCCATCTACTTTGGTTTTTGTTATAGTCCACTCAAACACATCACATCAACAACATAGGTATTTATATGATTTTGCTTTTTTAACTACTTAATTGACTTGCAACTCAACTCTCTAGTCATCATCATCATCATTAATCATTATCAATCCACTGCAGGATGAAGGTCTCTCCAAGTTCAATCCATCTCCGATCTTTAGCTTCTCTTCTCCACATCACCTCTGCATACTTTGTTATTTCATCTATCCATCTCACATTTGGTCTCTTTCTGGGTCTTTAAAATCTCTTGGAATCCAGTTTAAGATTTTAATTGTCCATCTATTAGCATCTCTTCTAGCAATATGCCCAGCCCAACTCCAGTCTCTTAATTTCTCTAGTAAATAACCATATACATAAAAAATGAATTAAAATAAGTAAGAAAAAAGATATTTAATAATTAAAAATTATAAATGTGTCACTTGAAGTGTGCAATATTTTTTTTAAATGTTTAAAATTTATATACATTTCAACATATTAGCATTTATGTAAATTTAAATGTAATTTTTTTATTAACTAGGCTTGATTCAATCCGAAGGCGAACTCTGGCGAGAGCAGCGTAAATTTGCCTTAGAACGTCTGAGACAATTTGGATCATGCAATTTTGGTGAAGGACGAGCCCTACTCAGCTCCCATATTAAAACTGAAATTGAATTATTATTGGATAGAATACTGGAGTTTAAAGGAAAACCTTTCCATATTCGTAAACTTCTAGGATACACGGTAGGAAATATTATCTGCTCTGTCACAATAGGCAAAAGGTTTGATTGCGATGATAAACACTTTAAACGGCATATGGAGTTGATGGAAGAAGGTTTCCGATTATTAAGTATAGCACTGCCTGTAATCTACTTACCATTTTTAAAATATATTCCCAAAATGGGATATGTTTTTAAAAAAATTTACAACAATCATAAAGAAACAACCAAATATTTTAAAGAAATTGTTGAAGAGCATAAGACGACATTGCAGAAGAATCAAATAAAAGACTTTGTCGATGCTTACCTGGTTGAAATGGAAAAGAAAAACGATGATACAAAAACCAAGTCATACTTTTCCGGTAAGTTAGTATTATGTATAATATATATTTTTGTCTTAGGATAGTGTGTTTTTATGAATAAATGTTAAGTAATGTGCTAGATACAGTTTTATTTATTCTGTGATGTGTCTTGATAGATTCTGACTGGATGTATGATCAAAGAACATGATGATTCTTATTGATAGGGGGACATTGCAAAACTATCATTGCTTATATTATACTTCTATAGTCAGGTGAAATAAACATCCGTGATTTTCATTAGGGGTCTTCCTATATTTATCATCATCAATGTCTTAATTTTTCTAGGCAAATAGAAATTTATAAATTTCTTTTAAAACTATATTATTGTTTCAGTGAGCGTTTTCTTTTTTATGTTTTTTTTTTTTTGCATATATTCAGTCTATCTACGTTACATTCTTTTTGATATCCTTTGAGATTTAACGTAATGGTAAAATAATGGACAGAAGAGCTAAAGGTGTTTGTATTCTTAGAGGAATAAAATTAATTCAGTTTGGCCAATTGAAGAAAATAGTTGTCAGCAATATATTATTTGGTTATTTCAATTTTGTATAACTTTCCAAGCATGTGACTACAATATACGATTGTTTTATTTTCCTACAGTGTAGTCATTAATCTAAAATGACCTTAATTTTTTTTGTTTTTTTACTTAGTACGTTATATTTACATTTTTTTTTTCATGTCAAATGCGTTAACCGGGAAGCGAACCCGGGCCAGGTTAGCTGCTTGGAAGGCAGCTATGCTAACCACTAGGCCACCAACGCTCGACTATTTACACATTCTTATATTCATTATAACTGTTTTTAAGTCAGGACTTACAATCGGTCCTTTCCCCCCCTATTACACATAGAAATTAAAAATATAATTTCTCATGGTTCCATTAATGCGATTGTTGCTTCAACTTGCCAATATTAATCTTTGTGTTCCACGGCTTGATGAAAAGATCACATAGCATCACAGGTGGTTTTGGCAATCAGGTTTTTTTCCACCGGTGATTTTGAAGCTTTGCGACCCCAAGACTAAATTTCATTGTGACCTTGCAGCTGTTACAATATTTTTTAGACGTAAGCATTAAAAGATTCCGGAAGTTCTCCCTATGAAAGCTTGGGCTTATATAAACAATTCTTAACATATATAAAATCAATAAATGTAATCAGAGTTAGCACAATCTCCTTTGTGGTATATTTTCATCTTGTAAGAACATCCTTTGAATACATTAACAAGACTGTTCACAAATCCAAAAATTCCTCACTGATGAAAGGCAGTGCTGAGTAAGGGTTTATTGTGCACTAATATTTAGTATCTATTAATTACTAAAGCTTCCACAAGGTGGTATAAAAGAGATGAGATTGGATGAAATTTCTGAACATTTTTTATGATATACTGTGATGTTGATTATTTTAATTTGTTAAAGAATATTTTCACGATGAGAACTCTAAGGGGAAAATTGATGTAAAATTCATTTATGCCTGCAGTTGGGAGTGGATCACTTACATAAGGTAAGGTCTGTCTGTGCAACATTAAAAACAGAGGATAATTTAAATAAACTAATACCAATCTCTTTGGTCAGATAGAAGATTATTGGATATTTGGTTTTGTTGTATATAATACATCAAGCACCGAGGCGTGGAAAGATTAAAACTTTTTATGGCAGTAATTTTGTTTGTATATTAATGAAGCCAGCTTACAATTTTAAATATTAATTTAGATGAGATTCTAAGGATCTTAATGAGAAATGAGATTCTAATGATATTAATGAGCAATGAGATTCTAATGATCTTAATGAGAAATGAGGTTCTAATGATATTAATGAGCTATGAGATTCTAATGATCTTAATGAGCAATGAGATTCTAATGATATTAATGAGCTATGAGATTCAAATGATCTTAATGAGCAATGAGATTCTAATGATTGTAATGAGCTATGAGATTCTAATGATCTTAATGAGCAATGAGATTCTAATGATATTAATGAGCTATGAGATTCTAATGATCTTAATGAGCAATGAGATTCTAATGATCTATATTAGCATTTAAATAATTTTACAGCTTATCAAATACATAATGCTAAGAATATAAACTTATCCAAGAAACAAAGAGTCCGAATATGTTACTAAAATAGTTCACAAACTAGATTCTCAATGAATCATTTAAATTAACTTGTTTGTTCTAAGAATATGTTTAACCACTTAATGTTACATATTTAATAAGCCATTTGAAAATCATTAGAATTTTATCTAAATTAATATTTGAAACTGTAAGCTGGCTTCATTAATATAAAAACAAAATCACCGCTAATGACAAAACTGAAGATTAGATAAAAGAGATCATCTTTTACCCGATAAAATAGATTAGTTTTAATGTAACAAAAAGATGGGTCTTATTTACAAGTTCATTTAAACAATTTTTGGGGAAATTTAGCTCATGAATTATTTTAATAACATATTCAGATTTGTTTGTTTTGTGAATAACTAATATACGAAGAATGTATAGAGGAAAGCTTTTATAAAATACGTTTTCAAACAGTATATGCTTAGCCGGCTTTTATAGTTTATGAAAGCTTTTCTCTGTACATTCTTCATATATCTATAATTACATTTTAGTCTGAGTTAAGGCTTATAATTTTATAGTTCTATTACACATTTGCTAAATTGCAGAACTATTTATGTGCTTATTAAAAATCATTATAAGAAAAAAAAAGATCTTTGTTTAATCACTTGAATTCATTCGATTATTCAGATGGTCACATGATTAACAATTTCCTATGCTTACTTTGACTTAGATTTGATGGCACTACTGTATGTAGTTTTACCTCTATTTGGGTGATTCTAATACCACACAATTTCTGTTAAAATAGGTAAAACTCTCTCCATACAGTAGTGCCACTGAAAGCAAGACAGAGTAATCAATGGATGCCAAAAGGCTTGTGCATAAAATCCCTATCTAATGCCTACTCATCCAATATCCTCAAACTAGTTTCTGGCTTGTGTAGGCACTAGATAGGAATTTTATGTTCAAGCCTTCTGACATCCATTGATTACTCTGTCTTGCTTTGAGTGGAACTACTGTATGGAGAGAGCTTTGCTTATTTTAACAACAGTTATGAGCAAGCATGGGAGATAGTGATCATGTGATGTTTAAAGGTTTAATCACACAACATCCTAAGCAACTGATCATATAATTATTTTTTGTAACTAACCTCATTCGCACTTTGGAATTTTAGAATTTATTGACATCCTGAAGCTGGAGAGTAAGTAGTGTAATATGCTTTGAGGGTCAGTTAGAAATGATGAGGTCATAATGTGATGTATTTGTGACTTCTCCTTATATGGAGTCAGGAATCTGTCAGCAACTGTGCCCAGAGAAAGCTGCTAGCCACTTACCTTTTCATTCCCCAGCCTAAATTTTCCCATATTCTTTTCTATCCTGCTCCATCCCATTTTCACAACAAAATCTTTGTCAACTCCATGGCTTTTATATCTAAATCCCCCTTATCTTTTCCCAACCCCAGCATAAAAACCAATAAGCCATTTTCTGTATAATCACTTTGTTTATATTTATTTTACCCAACTTCATTATTTGTACCCTTTCTGTTTTCAGGAATTTACATTCAATTAACAGATGCCTTCCTTACATAATTTGCAGACTAAATCACTCATATTTTTCCATTCTTGTGTATATTCTCTTGTTGCTAAAGATCCCATTCGAGCCTTAAACAATAAACTACTTTTCTTGCTATTATCATAAATTAACTCGCACCCAATGTTCCGTTTACTTCCGTATATATTTAAACTCTTTTTACTCTTCATAATAGTTCTTCATTTCTCCAGTTCCCTATTCTTTATTAATACATCTATTTTTTTTATCCCATTCCTTACCACTGTAACACTCAATAATCCTCCTAACACAATCATACCATCTTTTGTACAAATATACTGATATAAATTCTTTATCCAAATTTTCTGCATACCATACCACCTTTTTCACCCATCTTATTGCCTGCCCTTTTCTCATAACCCAATTAAATACTATTTTGACTATTCTCTTATTATCCATAAACTGCAATCTAGCAAACATTTTCATTTTTCTTTTTGCATCTCTCATATAAAAACTTGACCATCTCATTTCTACTTGAATTGCCTCCTTTGCCACTCACACATCTGCATCTAATGCATGTCTTCCTATTTTTCTTTGCACTTTTTCTAAGTAATATAACATCCCCTTACTTACATATAACACATCATTACCATATGTTAACCCTACTCCTGCCACTCCCTTCCTTATAATTCTAGCTACATCATATTTATTATATGAAAACAGTGTTAATTTCTTCATCAGTCTCTTTCTTTTCTTTGCTTCATTAATCAATTTTTTTCTCCCATTCATTCAAGAAATTTCTCTAATTACTTAAGATGATTCCCAAATAACTATATCTATTCACCACACAACTTTATATCCCCCAATAAAAATTATTTGTCTTCTCTCTCCCCAGTATTAATCATCATTGATTTTGATTTTTCTTCACTAAATTTAATTCCCATCTCTTTATCCACCTTCGCGTAGGTCCTCAGCATAACTTCCATATCTTCCCTTCTTTCTGCCTACAAAAAAACATCATCTGCAAATAAAAGACCCGACAATGTATATACTCTCTTGCCACCTATTAATGGTATATCTACCCCTCTTTCTAGTCTTTCTATAGCTTTCTCCATTTCTTTCAAATATAACAAAAACAAAATAAGTGACATAGGGCATCCTTGCCTTAGACCCACCCTATTTTTAATTTTAACTGATTCTATATTCCCTAATTGATACATATAATAATTATTTTCACATAATTTCTTAATAATATCCACTAAAGCTCCATCCATTCCCAAATTTCCTAAACTTACCAAATCTATTTCTATTTACTCTATCATATACCTTCTCTTTATTTATAAAAACCATATATAACTGTCTATTTGTACTCATGTAACTACAAATAAACTATCTCCTATATGCATATCTGATCAAAAACCTCCTTGCATTTTTCCCACTATATTATTTTCTTCCATTCCTTTTGCAATCCTTCCAGCCATCCATATATGAGAAAACTTTATATAGCACTGATGTTACAACTATCAGTCTATAATTGTTTAAATTTCTGTGATCCTTATTCTTCCCTTTAAATAATAGCCTTACTCTTGTATTATTCAAACTACCCGGAAAATCTCTCTTCTGTGCCATCATATTAAAACATAAGTTTTAATATTGCTCTATGCCCTAAATTCATTACCATCTCTGCTGCCCATCCATCCAAACCTCTTGCCTTTCCACTTTTCAATTTTTTACCTGCCTCATTCAGTTCATTTTATGTAAATTGTATACTATATGCTCTCATGTTTGCTATCACTCTCCCCTTCACATCTAACATTTTTCTATATCCATTACATAATACTATTTACCTCTTCCCTACATTCCTTCTTTTAATGCATTTCCAAAATTTTTTACTCCCATCTCTTCCACTTTTATTAATATTTCCCAACAGTTTACTATTCAATTTCATTCTCTTTCTATAATTATCTATTTATCTAACCAAGTACTTTTACTATTTAGCATTAACATCTTTTTCACTGTCTTTGTTCTTAATAGCACATTTATATTCTCTGCATGCTTTCCCCCTCTCTTTTACACTTTTACTAACTCTCATTTTCCCATTATTTTTATTCTTCTGAATATTCTCACCTAAAATCCTATTTACCACTTTTTCTATTTCATCACACCAGTCCTTATACTCACCCCCAACCAACTCTTCAATGAATTCTTTAACTTTTATTTTATACTCTTCTAACTTATTTTCATTATTCACTCTCTATCTACATCTTTCACTATCCTTTCTACTTTTATTACCATTTTTCATCACATTACTAACCATTTCTATTATAAAGTAGTTATGATCACTATTGTATATTCTCTCTTCATTATCAAACACCTTAATTTTCTGTACTTTATTTATTCCATCTTTCTCTACTAATACATAATCTATTGTGTGAAATATATTTTAATAAGAAAATCCCACACATCCACAAACATGACATCATTTCTCTTATACAATTTTTTCAATCTCTCATTCATAGAACATGCCCTATCTAACATTAACCTCTTGCCAAATCTTGGTAATAATCCAACTATTCCTACCTTCCTTTAATCTTACTCAAATTCCTAATCAATTCTATGTACTCATCCATTACTCTCTCTGATGGTTTTGACAAATTATTAGTCCCTACCATAACATACACATCTCTGCTTCCTTGATTCTTTACTTTATCTGTAACATCCCTAATTCTAGCTCCAGGCAAACATCCTCTTACATACCTGTTTATGTCTTTCTTTGCAATTATATCTCCACATTCTCTAATTAATGAATCTTCTATCAATACTGTCTCATAGTCTACTTTCTCTGCTTCATTCATAACCTTCTCTACCACCTTCTGGACTTCCTTATCTACTTCTTCCTTATCATTACTACTCAGTAATTCCTTCATCTGCTCACACTTCGTCTCTAACAATTTTAATTTTACTTGTACATCCTTTACCTCTCCCTCTATCTTACTTATTCTTTGGCTAACCATCTTCATTTTACTACTAATTTTTCTACCCATATCTCTTGTCACTCCACTATCTTCCTCAATTACATTTTGCTCCATTTCTCTTGACTTTCTCCTTAAACTACCTATACCAGCTGTCCCCAATCTTTTTTGCACTTAAGAGCACATTCTATAATACTGGCCAGGTGGCGGGCACCATTTATTTTTCAATGTAAATATATAGTTGGATATTGTTAATAATAGACTTTTTTATGCTGTAAAAATATAGTATGTCCTACAATTTGATTAGAATATAATACAATAATTTATAAGAAATCTTAAAAATTAAATTTATTTGTATTAGATAAATAATTTTTTATCGTGTTCGGATAGCAGCAGGCACACGAAAAACAGTCTGCGGGCGCCATGGTGCCCACGGGCATAGGGTTGGGGACCCCTGACCTATACTGTACTTAGAAAACCACTTTCTACCTCTTTTATCACATTTACATACTGTCTCCATAACCATAAACCTGTTACATCCTTCCAACTTTTATTTAAACATTTCAAATGATAAATCTCATCACATACAGTACACTCTACCACAGCACACCTAATTCTTTCTGAACATTATATATGCATTGTGGAATACAAATGCAATCCACATTCCTTATTTTCCAAGTTACCTAGTAGGAATCTGTTGACAGTACCACCTAGTGTTGATAATTTCAACTTTACTTATTTTCCAGTACATGTTGTTACTATTTATTTATTTTTAAACTGGAAGAAAAAATATTTTTAATTTTTATATGAATTCCCTACTTTTGTTGAGCTTATTACTACTCCCTATTTTTATAATCTTTTTTTTCTCCTCCCTTTCCATTTCAAAATTATTAGACACCTTATGTTTTTAATTTTCTTTCAATTCCCTGGATTTTTTTCTTTTTCAAGAATAATTATGTAGTCAACAAACCTAAGGCATTGAATTTACTTTCCATCAATGTTTATATTTTTGCTTTCAAGAAAACATTCATTATTCATTTTCTTCAAGCACATATTAAATAATACAGGTGACAGCCAATGACCCTACTTTAGCCCTCTAGCCTACCTAATTCGATCTTATTAGTCAATCCAGAACTTGTTTTGAACTTTTTGACCCTATACAAATTCTTTATTAATGTCTTTTCTTACTAGTTAACTATTGTATATATTAGGGAAAAAAGAAAATATTGACCCTGAAAAAACTTTTTTTTTAAATAAATAGATAAGTAAAAATAATTTATTTACTTATTCATGAGATATTTCAGATAGTTTAACTTTCTGCTTATGCCCATGAACTAGGGTTTGAACCCATGCTGATTAAATCTGTGGAGACCTCTGGTTTGCAGTGAGTTATTTAAAAATTGCTTTATCTCTACTTTTACAAAAATAAATAATTTTTATTATTATTGAGAAATAAATATTTATAGAAATTGCAAATCATGAATAATCTAAATTCGTTAGCACTTCAAATGAATTATTGTTCGATCTATATTCCTTTTTATTAGCTCATAAATAATTTATACTTTATCTTTCTTATAGCAATCCCAAATCCATATAATATTAATATTCTTTATATTCTTTATTACTTTTTACAATGCTTTTTACAATCCACTATTGACGGTTTACTTGTATTAATATCATTTATATTCTTTATTACTTTTTACAATCCACTATTCATGGTTTTGATTGCTCCAGCAATCTTCTTCAGAACTCTACTTGTATTAATATCATTTATATTCTTTATTACTTTTTACAATGCTTTTTATAATCCACTATTGATGGTTTCGATTGCACCAGCAATCTTCTTCAAAACTTCTATTTGTATTAATATCATTTATATTCTTTATTACTTTTTACAATCCACTATTCATGGTTTTGATTGCACCAGCAATCTTCTTCAGAAGTTTTACTAAGTTCTGAAGAAGATTGCTGGAGCAATCGAAACCATCAATAGTGGGTTGTAAAAAGCATTGTAAAAAGTAATAAAGAATATAAATGATATTAATATTAAATAATTTATATGTAGGTTTCTTAACTCTAAATAGTCTCCTGCCAAAAGAACTTACTAAATAATAGTTTGGCATCACTTTTTATATAAAGCCTTATCAATAATTCCTTATAAGACAGTGTTGGATAATCAATAGTAAAATCCTTATTTACATATTTGAAAAATGCAAAATATGCCTAGCCTAATAAAAAATGTATCAGAAATATTTCCATTATGTGATAAATATTATTCACCATTTTTCAATTAACTGTACATTCTGCAAAAGTCAAGGCTTTAAAAGAAAAAATAGGATCTGGTAAACTAACATCATTACTATTGGTATAAATATATCCCTAGTTAATGTGACATCATTGAGACAGTAGCACATGAATTCCATTGAGTGATTGTGCAATTTTGAAAAACAATGGCAAATTGCTGTTAATACTATAATATCTTCCATCTGCCTTGAAATAATCTCTAAAAAAGGGAAATTAGTTTTGATGTAATGTATATATTTTTTGGTTATTTGAGCTAAATAGCATATTACCATTAACTTTTCACATTAATGTATTTCTTATATAGAACAATATTTTTGATTATTTTAAGCTTTAAATGCATTTTTGATGCAAAACGCTGCTTTCTTTAAAAAACAATTATTGTTATACTATACTGTAGCAAATAAGGTATCCAATTTTTTTTACAGAACATTATTATAATGTTTGTCTTGTGAAGAGAGCTTCGCACCAAAAATGCAATTGAGGTTTTAAGTAATCAAGATTTTTGTTAGTCCATGTAAGACACATTTGTATTAATGCGAGAAGTTATTACAGTTTAATCATAGAATTTATTTTTATTAAACAAATTCAGAAATGATTTCACCATCAGCATCATAAAATAAATATCAGTTCTCATTAGTTTAAAATTAGCTTATTACAACATCATCAAAGATTGCTTGGCAAACTCTCTTATCATCAACTACTATTTACTATTTGCAAGTTGCACTTATTAATAAAAGTTATTTTGACATATATTTCTGACAAATTTTTGTTATTATTAGAATTAAAGTTCTCAGATCGATTCAAACTCTGACACTTTGGATGCTCAAACTTCTAAGTCTTTTGATTATTTTTTTTATTAGGATTAATTTTAACAATATTAAATCTTAATGAGTATATTTTTATTTTGTTATATATATATAATTGCAAGGCAATCAAGTTATATATCACATGAGTTAATTTCAGATTTTCTACTTAATAGTTAAGCATTAGATAAAGTGCTGCCTTACTGACAAAAGCCAGAGCTAGAAACCAGTCTGAAGATAGGGATATTCTGAAAAGCTTTGTTAACAGCTATTGGCACACTCATTATATAACACATATATATGAAAAACACTGTAACAGAGGACAAAACAAATTAAATGACTTGAGTATACTTTCGATGTGTAACCTGGAAGCACAAGTCCAACTGCATTATTAAGATAATTCATCCTAAAGAATCATTTAAATGAACTTGCAGATACAATGACACTTTTTGTTTCTATATCAATGATAATCTATTTTGTCAGGTAAAATATGCAAATTTATTTAATAATACTAAGCTTGCATTTTAAACACAATTGATGGAGCTATACATAACAATTGATAAGCTAAGCGCTTTCGGGTATTCTATGTTCCCATGTTCATAGCTCTTTTCACTAGTAGTTAGTGAATGCCACAGTAATGTATGCAAATTTATTCAATAATGTTTAAATTGACCACTTTTTAGAGATAGTAAAGCAGGCATCTCTTCAGTTGATTGCTTTGAGATCATCTGCGATAAAACAAGTCTCCTTAATTTTTGCATTTCACATCATATCTCAGTTGAAATCAGTTGGAAGATGTGACCAGTGACTCTTTCATGCTTTACAAATATGACTTAAAGTCCATTGTGGTTATTCTGACTATGCCTGTCACTAATAAATCAATACTAGTATATTGAGCTTTAAGTTGTAATTAAAGGGGATTTGAACCCAGATTTTTAAACTTTCTTTAGTTATCCTCTCCATCTTATATAACCAACACACATGACCACATGCATGTGAATAAGATAAATGATCTCCAATATATGTGTTTCATGCTGAACCAGCATTCATTGTCCAGATCATCATCTCCCACATACACACATATATACTCAGTTTATATTAAGATAGCAAATCTTCAAACCTTAATGGACAAACTTCAATCTTCTCCACCCTCCAATTCTTCAGCCATCCATACTATTGAAAATCTGATGATGAAATGCCCAAACCCTTATTGATACCAATGTCATATCCATGTTGATCTTAATTCACTCTGACCCCTCTATATATGACCTTAATATGTCCATTTAAATATACAAAGGATGGGCAGAATTCAAGCTGACTCTGTAATAAATCAATACTAGTATATTGTAAATACTGAACATATTAATGTCATATATCTGAGGGATCAGAGGACTTAAGGTCAACATAGATATGACAATAATATTGGTATCAATAAGGGTTGGGCATTCCATTATCAGATTTTCATCCCTTTGAGTATTTAAATGGATAATTAAGGTCATATATAAGGGATCAGAGTGAGTTAAGGTCAATGGGTATGACAACAGTATTGCCACCAACAAGGGCTTGAGCATTCATTCCATCATCAGATTTTCAAAGGTATGGATGGCTGAAGAGTTAAAGTGGAGAAGATTGAAGTCTGTCCATTAAAGTTTGAAGATTTGCTATGTTAATATAAACTGAACATTGATTGTGTATATGTGTGAGGTTGATGATCTGGACCAACTGATGAGTGATGGCTCAGCCCGAAATAGTCTATTGGAGATCATTTATCTTATTCACATGTGTATAGTCATGTGTATTGGTTGTATAAGATGGAGAAGATAGCCGAAGAAAGTTTAAAGTCTGGGTTCAAACCCCTTTAATTAATTTATTACTTGTACTGAGTTGTTTAAATGCTCTTTACCTTCCATCTGTATTTTAAAAATTTTAACTACTTTTATTTAAATCAATTTTATTTATTATTTGTCTTTTCATGATGCATTTTAAAATATTCTTAAAAAAACTTTTCAAATTAAAAAAAAAATGCAAATATCTTATTTGCATGTATATAATTATAGTCCTTGGGGTTAAATCATGCCTTGGCGCTATTTTTTAAACAAAAATGATTGGGAGAGGGGAGTATTAATTTAAAGACACTCTCGAAAGATTTCCAAATCTTGTGATGTTATTTGATACACTGTGACTTCTCCTTAAACTGGAGTCAGAAATCTCTCAACAACTATGCCCAGAGAAACCTGTTAGCCACTTTACTTTCCCTTTTCATTCCCCCACTTTAAGTTTTCCCATAATCTGCTCCATCCCATTTCCACAACATAATCTTTTTTAACTCGATGACCTTTATATCTAAATCCACCTTATCTTTCCCCAAACCCAGCATAAAAACCAATAAAATAAAATAAGATTTTATCTTGCCAAGCGTTGTTAGCCGAGAAGTCATCGCAGCTGCCTTACAAGCAAATAGTTGGTTGCAGACGGTTGTGGGTTCGCCTCCCGGACGATGCTATGACATATGAAAAAAAAGAAGATTTTATCTTAAGAATGATATGCCATCTATATATATATAAAAAGAAATATAGAAATGTTTATGAATCTTATGTTTAGAATGGATTAATAGTGCATTATGGAGAATGTAGATGTCGCTATCGTGTAAAAGTGGCAAGGTGAGATAACTGAGTAATATATTATTCATAATATTCTAAAAGCCTTTTCACCGCATGTTAGCTTAACATCGTAATGAGTACAAATTGCCCAATTATCCAGTATGCTAATAATTTTTTAGCGTTTACTTAGTAAATCAAAGAATGATATAAATTATCTGCAGTGATTTCAAAAGGCACGTTGAATGCTGGAGATTTTTAAAAAGTTTTATAATTCATTTTATTATCTGTCATGTTTATTGCTCATGGAAAAACAATAAATGATTGTTTTTATTTCCCGCAGTTAGTATTTTAGCGTAATTATGTAAATTTACAGGATTTGTAAATTATTATTGTATTTTATAAATTCATTAGCTTCTTGCAGAAAGTGGGAGATGTTTTATATAGAAAAGTTTATTAATATATAGGAGGTTTGAACTCAGACTTTCACACGAACCTCAACCATCCATGCTATCTCATACTACTGATAGATGTTTGAGGGTCGTGTGAAAGTCTGAGTTCAAACCCCCTATATATTACATATAGAAGTGCAGATACGAAAAAGCCTGTACTGTAGGAAAAAAATCATATTTCAAAAATTTATTAAATAAAATGTAAAGATGCGATGCACAAATAGATTCATTTTTTACTGATAAACAATTACAGTACTTCCGAAACAGATTATTTTATAAATAGAAAGTAAAAAGAAAAATGAAAATACATGAAATTAGAAAAAAATAACATACCCAGAGCAGATGCAGTAATCTATTTCAAACAAAAGCAAAACTCTCCATACAGTAGTGCCACCCTGTGCTAACCAGAGTAATCAATAGATGCCAGAAGGCTTGTGCATAAAATCCCTATCTAGTGCCTACTACATCCAATATCCCCAGACTAGTTTCTGGCTTGTGGCCATCATCAGACCCATATGACTATATAAGCTATTGAGCTTAAATTGAAAATATTTTTGTGTTTTCAATTTCATTCTCATAGTTTTGTAGTAAAGTAGAGTTAAAAGGTGGCTGCTGGAGGGTTGCATTAGGCCCTAAGATCTAGGTGCAGTGCTCTCAGATCCAAGGCTCCTCACTGATGATGGCCACAAGCCAGAAACTAGTCTGGGGATATTGGATAAGTAGGCACTAGATAGGGATTTTATGCACAAGCCTTCTGGCATCTATTGATTATTCTGGCTAGCACAGGGTGGCACTACTGTATGGAGAGTTTTGCTTTTGTTTACATGAATTATGTGCTAGTATGAGATGGTGATCATGTGATGTTTAGTGGTTTAATCTATTTCAAATATGATTTTTCCTGGTTAAGAACCTTTAAGTGATAAATATATGTATGAAATCAGTCTTGTTGTATATTTTTTTAATCATACTATTTTTTATAAAAAAAAAAAAAAGGATAAGCAGAAAAATGAATGCGAAGCTATTTCATGTTTGTATTGTTCATAAAGCCATTGCGTAATGCATATTTTTAAAGCAATAGATATCAATTTGTGTCCCTAAAAATTAAAATACAAATATATTTGATAACACTTATGTATCAATTATATTAATAAAATTTATATATTCCTTGGTTCTTTAACCAGTTCTTACATTCTTTTGACAAACAAGAAGTAGCATGATACGTTAAAATAGCCTTGGGTTTCCCAACTAATATAAATCGAACTCGTAGACATTTTATCACATTTCTAGTATTGGCTTTAATGAGAAAATAAAGATTGATAATGATGAATCAGAAGAAGTTAACAACTATAAGTATCTTGATCAGATTATTAATACAGTTGGGAAACAATGGATGAAATCAATCATAGAATTAAACTTGGTTGGAGTGCTTTAAATAATTTGATATTAAAAGGAAATATGCCTATGTGTTTAAAAAGGAGAGTTTAATAAATGTGTGTTAGCAGTTCTTACTTATGGATTTGAGACTTGGACACTTAATAGAAGAGCAATATGGAGACTTCAGGCCACTCAATGAAGTATGGAGAGATGCATATTAGGAATAAGAAGAAGAGATCGAAAATGCAATATATGAATAAGAGAACAAACAAGTGTTACTAACCTCCTAGAAGAAATGATAATAGATGGAAAATTGAAATCTTAAACTAGATCCCAAACGATTGTGAAAGAGTTAGAAAGAGACCACATGTGAGATGGATGGTGGATGAAATAAGGAAGTGTGCTGGGATAATGTGATGAAAAGAGGTTAAAGATAAGAAAAGATAGATTGAACTTGGAGAGACCTTCAACTTGCAGTGGATTCATAATGGTTGAAATTGATGATGAAGAAGTAATTAAATGGTTTCTCATTGGGGAAGTCAAGATATTTGATCCTTAGAAGAACTGCATGATTTCAGTAGAGTATAAGAATCTGATGACGCTTGAACTTTTACGAATTCTCAAGTAGTAAACTCATTCAATTATTTATTTATTTTACCAGAAAAATTAAATTGTGATTTTTGGACATTTAGCTTTCAAATACACCACTTTATCTAAACCATTTAAGGCTACATATATCATAAATAGGCCGCCATTGATTACAATTGAACTCTGATAATTGGAAAATAATTTGTAAATTTTGTATACAGATTATATACTAATATATTTAAAAAATATGCCATGACAGTGAAATGTAAACAAACAAATAAAATGTGAAAATGATTAAACAAAATTTTAGGTTGTAGTGTTATAACTTTTGAATGTTAAAAACAATGAGTGCAAAATGCCAGAAAAGGATGGGGAGTGGGGAGTTCCTCTAATTTTATATTAATTAGATTTACAAATATTTCTCAAACTGAACTTTTAATCAAAGTTCATCATAAAGAAATTATTTACATATTAAACAATCCTAATGTTGACCATCCTAAGAAATAGCAGAGTAAGGAAAAGACTTGTAGTCCTAGGGTGGTCAGCAATAGGACAGTTTACTACATAAATAATTTCTACACTAGGAACTTTAATTAAAATTTGGCTCACCAAACAATTGAAGTTTTACTCCATTCCCTCTCTTTCTACCATTCACATATTAGCTATTATAGGGACATGAGGTCAGACTTTAGTTTTGAGATCAAAGACCTGTGGAATAAAAGAGATTATATCAGTCATATACAGAAAACTGAAAAAGAATCAATAAAATCTGGAAAACTATTTAATAGTCTACCATTTGCAAGAAATCTATATTTATACACCAAAGAGTAAAAGCCCTTGTAGTGTGTAAACTAATGTATAATCTCCCTTATACTATATTCAAATGAGATCATGCTGAAAATTGTTTGGTGTAGATCAGAGTCATCCATTGAAATGCAGATGTACAAACTGGTTGCAAAAAAGTTTGAGAAATGAAGTTTCTTCTGATATATGGATAATTGAAAAGTCCAAGAAATACCAGAAAGTTTATGTGCATTATTGATCATAGCAAAGCCTTTGATTCAGTTAACCATAGTAAATTATAAATATATTAATTTATTAAGCACAAGCAGATAATATAATAATAACATGAAAAGCTGAAACCTTTGACAGATGCACTTTAAAAAATGCTTATATGACAGCCAATAAGCATTTTTTAAGGTGCATCTGTCAAAGGTTTCAGTCTTTCACATTATTATATCATCTGCTTGCGCTTAATAAATTAATATATTTATATTTGTTACTATCATTTCATTAGATCTGAAAATTACTTCGTAGTAAATCAAAAGATTTCACATTGTTTATTTATATAAATAATATTTAGTGAATTAAATGTGAAGATGTTTAAAGGCTTCATACTCTTAATTCAAACTGCTTGAATCTGGCTTATTTATATATAAATTTAAGTAGAGAGGAAGGTGGGACCATCTTTTTCTCATAAAATCTCTGCCTTGTGTTTTGAATTGAGAGTTCCCTGTGCTCATTATTACATCTGATTGGCTGTCATATAAGCATTTAAAAGGTGCATCTGTCAAAGATTTCAGCATCTTTCATGTTATCCTAGTAAATTATAAAAACATGTACTTATAAGGAATCGGTATAGATTATGAAGAAATGGAGTTTTCATGTTATGTTTTGTTGCATTTTGTGACTCCATCTATTCAACTTGTGTGTTTTAATATATATAATGAGAGAAACCATATTGGACATGGATAAATGTGAATCCAATATTGGTGGAAACACATTGACAATATTATACTGATCTTACCATATTGGGAAGCAATGTTTTTTGTCTTCTTGGATCATTTGGTAGCACCTACAAAGAATCCAGCATTCAGAAAATTTACCACAGACTAATATTGGATAAAGTTGTAATAAGAAAGTTGAACAAGATCTTCAGATGTAGGAAGATAATTCAAAAAATGAATGTTCAAACTGTGTTTGTAGATGAGGAAGTTGTAGTAAACATATGATCTTTTTGAACTGCAGTGCTATCAAAGACACTTGAGAATACCAGTCAACAAGGAAAATGACCAAGTAATTAATCATTTGAAATCAAAAAGTACCACATGATCTTCTATATTTGTAATACTTGCAGGAACAAACTATTTATTCTATTCTGGTGCTGCCATCTTTTGTAAGCTTAAACAACCAATAGATATTAGTTATAAATGATGAATTGAGATTTCACTGTACATGAATCTTTTTTTTTTATGAATAAAATATGGATAGACTAGTACTAGATATGTATTTAACAAAAACTGTTATCCGGTATTCTTTGATTACGCATGCTGACAATAGATGGCAGTAAGAAATACATTAAAGCAGTTCACTTATGTGGGTAACTATTTATGGCTTTATTATGAGATGATCTAATTCATGTTCATTAATTATAACCACAGTATATTTATTGTATGAGCAATCCTTTACTTATGTAAGTAATATTTATGAATTTTACTTTAAGGTGGATGTGTCTTTAAAGTGGATACGCACCATTAGTCAATGTGCATTTCTTAACAAATGAAAATAAGCATTGCAATATATCGCAAAAGATGTTCGCTTAGCTGTGAAACACATAAGAATGAATTGCTTTAACTATTACCGATTTTTCATATTGTTTGCATTATATATGTAAAAAGAATTAGTTACGTAAGCCAGGTTTACGTAAGTAAAGAACTGCTCACGCATAAATTTATATATAACTGCTACCCCAATCAGGATTGTACCAGTATCTTGTCATGAGATTTTATATCTATATACATTACTTATTTATATCAAATGGATGATAGGGTGAGCCCTTATCTCCAGGCTCTTATTGGCTTCCCACTATTATTGGCTTGTTGAATGCTTCTAAAAACAGGCAAAACTCATTATACTATTGCCACACACACACACACACAGCAAGCTAAGAGGTAGTGGTCATGTGAATGCTTCTAAATTGTCTTTTTTTTAAAAAAAAAAAGTTGACCATTATGATGGTATCTTTGGGGGGGGGGGGGCGTTATATAAATCAGAGAGTGAAAAATAGTATCTTAATTTTTAAATTAGTTTTCTGTTTAATTGAATAATACGTATATATATATTATTTTTATAGATACCCAGTTGATTCAAGCTGTTATCGATTTGTTTGGAGCCGGTATGGAAACAACCAAAGAAACTCTTTCTTGGTCTTTTTTGTACATGATAACACATGGTGATATTCAAAAAAAAGTTCAGGAAGAAATTGATTCAGTAGTTGGCCACGATCGGCCACCATCCTTGGATGACCTTCCCTGCATGCCCTATACCGAAGCTACTTTAATGGAAATTCAGAGATTTTGTAATGTTATAGCTATTGTGGGACCTCATGCTCCAACTGAAGATACCACATTATGTAATTATACAATACCAAAAGGAACTTCCATTGTCCCTGTTTTATGGGCAGTACATATGGATCCTACATTGTGGGAAAAACCTGAGATTTTTAATCCTTCTCGATTTTTAGATGATGAAGGAAAAGTATTTAAACCTGAATACTTTATGCCATTTTCTTCTGGTAAGTATTAAATTATTATTTAAAGTTGAAATTAATAATTTGTAAAGCATATACTCATTACGTAAATAATATATATTAAGGCCATAACCTTAAGTCTATGCACCTAAAATGTGATAATAAGGACCTCTACAAATCTAGACACAAGATTAACGACTTTAAAAGACGCTCTTCATTAATTTTGGGTTTAGACTCTTGTCTTTTAAAGTCGTTAATCTTGTGTTTAGATTTGTAGAGGTCCTTACTGTCATATTTTAGGCGCATAGTCTTAAGGTTATAACTTTAATATATATTACTTAAATTATTATTAACTGAAACACAGGCTTATTATATACCTGTGTCTATATATGTAATACATAAGGTATATGAGCACAGACTTTTACACAACCCACTATTCTCCACTTTATTTCATAACATTGATACATTTGGACACATACAAGCGAAAAGATAAATAATCACCAATATACACATTTCATGCTATTTATCTTTTCGACATATATGTGTTCAAGTGTATCAGTATTATGAAATAGAGTGGAGAGTAATGGATTGTGCGAAAGTCTGTGCTCATATACCCTATGTATTAAATTATTATTGTAAAATTGCAGTCAATTTTCAATTCATCATTTTTCAAGGAATGGGAAAAAATACATGATAGATATAACAATAAAATGGAATTTTAAAAAAAATTATAGATAAGAATAATTTATGATTTAAGGATTTATTTTTTTCATGTATTATAGCATCAGGCGGGAAGCGAACCCGCTAACCCGAGACAACTGCTTGTAAAGCGGCCGTCGTTGACCTCTCGACCACCAATGTTTGACTAAGTATTTATTTTTACTTAAAGAATTTTATTATTATTCCTTAAAAGACTATTCGTGTATAAAAAATATAATTTAACCATTATCTTTAAGTACAACTCTGATATTATGATTCAAAACATTTCCCGCTTGTTATTTGCAAAATGTGTGTGTGTATATATATATATACATAGGATAATATATATGTACAGTTTTAAAATCACATGAATTATGTTTAAAAAAAATCAGGGTTAATATTAAATATTAATTATAGTGATGATAAATAAGATTACTTTTTTTAAATGAATAAATATTTATTTATTTATTTATAACTGACATTCATTTAACAAATTTCATGCTTCAATTGATCTCTGAAAATGTAGAATTTATCTGTAAGACTATTAAAGTCAAAAGCATGCATGTGCACACACAAAAAAAGAAAAACTAGCAAAATCAGAAAAAGTTGAAGGTAAAATTAATTATTAAACAATTCAAAACAAAACAACACTCTCCATATAGTAGTGCCATCTTGTGCTAACATGAGCAATCAATGGATGCCAGAAGGCTTGTGCATAAAATCCCTATCTAGTGCCTACTCATCCAATATCCCCAGACTAGTTTCTGGCTTGTGGCCTTCATCAGTGAGGAGCCTTGGATCTGAGAGCACTGCACCTAGATCTTAGGATCTAATGCAACCCTCCAGCACCCACCTTTTAACTCTATTTAACTACAAAACTATGAGAATGAAATTGAAAACACTATTAATATTTTCAATCCAAACTCAATAGCTTATATAGTCATATGGGTCTGAACTCAATTCAGTACCCATACATTTTGGTGTCTTTGGCTCTTTAACAACCATAGCCACCACTATCCTATTAGGCAGGATTGGTATTAAACCACTAAACATCATATGATCACTATCTCATACTAGCACAATAATTGTTATTAAACAATTCAAAACTATATGGAGAGTGTTGTTTTGTTTTGAATTGTTTAATAACAATTATTGTGCTAGTATGAGATAGTGATCATGTGATGTTTAGTAGTTTAATACCAATCCTGCCTAATAGGATAGTGGTGGCTATGGTTGTTAAAGAGCCAAAGACACCAAAATGTATGGGTACTGAATTGAGTTCAGACCCATATGACTATATAAGCTATTGAGCTTGGATTGAAAATATTAATAGTGTTTTCAATTTCATTCTCATAGTTTTGTAGTTAAATAGAGTTAAAAGGTGGGTGCTGGAGGGTTGCATTAGATCCTAAGATCTAGATGCAGTGCTCTCAGATCCAAGGCTCCTCACTGATGAAGGCCACAAGCCATAAACTAGTCTGGGGATATTGGATGAGTAGGCACTAGATGGGGATTTTATGCACAAGCCTTCTGGCATCCATTGATTGCTCTTGTTAGCACAAGATGGCACTACTATATGGAGGGTGTTGTTCTGTTTTGAATTGTTTAATAACAATTATTGTGCTAGTATGAGATAGTGATCATGTGATGTTTAGTGGTTTAATACCAATCCTGCCTAATAGGATAGTGGTGGCTATGGTTGTTAAAGAGCCAAAGACACCAAAATGTATGGGTACTGAATTGAGTTCAGACCCATATGACTATATAAGCTATTGAGCTTGGATTGAAAATATTAATAGTGTTTTCAATTTCATTCTCATAGTTTTGTAGTTAAATAGAGTTAAAAGGTGGGTGCTGGAGGGTTGCATTAGATCCTAAGATCTAGGTGTAGTGCTCTCAGATCCAAGGCTCCTCACTGATGAAGGCCACAAGCCAGAAACTAGTCTGGGGATATTGGATGAGTAGGCACTAGATAGGGATTTTATGCACAAGCCTTCTGGCATCCATTGATTGCTCTTGTTAGCACAAGATGGCACTACTATATGGAGAGTGTTGTTTTGTTTTGAATTGTTTAATAACAATTATTGTGCTAGTATGAGATAGTGATCATGTGATGGTTAGTGGTTTAATAAAATTAATTATTTTAAAACATATCTAATTATATATATAAAAAAGATAAAACCACTAAACATCACATGATCACCATTTCTTATGCTTGCTCATAACTGTTATTTAAACAGCCAAAAACTATAGTGATGGTTATGATTATTAAAAACTAAAGACACCAAAATGTATGTGTACTGAACTGAGTTCAGACCCATATGACTATATAAGCTATTGAGCTTAGATTGAAAATATTATTGTTTTCAATTTTATTTTCATAGTTTTGTAGTTAAGTAGAGATAAAGGTGGCAGCTGGAGGGTTGCCTTAGATCCTAAAATCTAGGTGCAATGCTCTCAGATCCAAGACTCCTCCCTGACGAAAGCCACATGCTAGAAACTAGTCTGGGGATATTGGATGAGTAGACACTGGATAGGGATTTTATGCACATACTTTCCTGCATCCACTAATTACTCTAGCTTGCACTGAGTGGCACTACTGTATGGAGAGTTTTGCCTGTTTTTTTTTTAAAAAGATATATGTGATTTTTTTTCAATCAAATAATAAAAATGTCATCTGAAAATTTTAAAAAATATATCCATGAAGAATAAGGCAACAAAAAATAACAGTTCATAAGATGGTGGAGGGTCATATTAAGAAAAACATGTATTTCTATGACACTGATGTCAGAACTAAGTAGCAGATGTGATAGATTGAGATTTCACTATAAATGATCATTTACGTTGTTTTACTAACACTTAAATAGGTTATTAAGTAACAAGTATTATATTATTTAAAAAAAAAAACAATAGGTTATTAAGTAACAAGTATTATATTATTTAAAAAAAAAAACATTGTTTTTTTTTTTTGCATAATATGTCTTTATTTTCTTGAACATCATTAGTATATGATAGGGATTATTTATAGTCGTCGCAAAATACAAAATCTAAATTTCATATAGGTAATGCGTTATTTAATGTATTTACTATGGTTTTAATTAATTATTCATACTGGAGAGAGAAACAAGATATTACCCCCAAAAAAAGCTTTTTGTATTGAAATAATATATAATAATATTTGATATTGTCAAGCATTGGTGGTCGAGAGGTCAGCTACAGCTGCTTTATAAGTAGATGTCCCGGTTTAGCGGGTTCGCTTCCCAGCTGATGCTATGACCCATGAGAATAAAAAGATCTGATATAATGAGTTAATTAGTTTCAGAAGATCAATAGACATATCATCTCTCTATTGTAGCTTATATGAAGTACATGCATTTAGGGAAAGTCTGTCCACAGCCTAGACCAAAGTTACCATTCAAAATAATCTTTCAAGAATGAAAAATCTCTATAAAATTGCTGTGTATGTTATTATAATGGAAACTAAGATTTGAGCTCTAAAAGTATAAAATAAAAATGTGAACAAACATCCATATCCTAATAAAATTTCACCGATAGTTGATCATATTTGTAATCATTTTTTTCTCAAATTTCTTAAGATAATATTCATTAGTTGTTTTGTCTATGCTAATAGTCTCACTATGCTTTACAATGATATATAATCCAGTTCTTTTCTTGAATCGAATGAATTGTATTTTTCTACCAATAAACTCTAGAAGTCTTTGTAAAAAAATTCCTCAAACAATTGCTTGTTTTCTCCATGATTCATAGCCTCATTGATGTTGATTTTCTATTTGCATTTGATTAATCTACATTAGCAAAAAGGTTTCCATCTGTTCCATGTTATTAATCTGGAAATCCCTTTTATTACCTATGCAGTTTCAATTCATTTTTCCTGGTAGATTATTGATTTAATCATATTTATATTCAATCACTGACTTTTCTATTTTAGGAATGATCTTTGTTTTTCCATATTAATATTGATCAATGCTTTTATTTTTTCTGGTTCATGATGGGAGATGATTAATATGCATGCTATGATCAACTATGACCCAATTACATCAGTCATGAAATGCATTGCCACAGGAACATTTGGCCTGATAAGGTTATCTCTCTTTGTCATCCATACAATATGGATCATCCATTGTAGAATTGTCTTCTCTTCCAGAGAACTAAAAGCTGATTCAATGTTTATATTTAAATTACTCAAGATTGAAAAACAGAATGAGCAATACGCATTCAAAAAAATGCAGGAGGAGACTTGGTCTCTCTTTAAATTCCAGCATATGAATAAGTAGTCCCTGGAGAGCTTTAAACCTTCTCAGAACCAATAGAATCTATCCTCACTTTGTTCCTTACCTTTTATTTGCACAGTATACATCATGTAACCTTACCTCTAGCCAGGATATCAGGTTATCTTTTAATATGGATGAATAGATCATTAGATTAGAAACAACATTTCTATTTAGTTACTCTATACTGCAAAAAGCAATTGTCCATTTTATGTAGTTAGTGATATGTCAGTTTCAAGATTTTTAATTATTTTTCCAAATCTATGATTAGTTATAATTTTAGTAAATCAAAAGCATTCTTCCTTGAAGTTGAAATCAGTCTTTACACCCTCTCTATCTCTTCTCCGTCTTTTAACATTAAAGGATTTCATTTTTCTAGACTGTAATGTTTTTAATCATTATATATTACATTTCATATGTGATTTTTATACTTGCTTGTTAGTCTAAATAGTCTGGGGATATTGGATGAATGGACAGTAGATAGAGATTTAAATGCACACATCTGACACTTATTGATTACTACAACTTGTCCTAGGTGGCGCTATTGTATGAAGAATTGAATTGAATTGAATGTAAAGGCTTGAAAACAGAAAAGGCACATATAAGGAAGTTATGGAAGAATAAATATGAACAAAGTGATTATACAGAAAGTGGATTATTGGTTTTTATGCGGGGTTTGGGAAAAGATAAAGGGGATTTAGATATAAAGGCCATAGAGTTGACAAAGATTATGTTGTGCAAATGGGATGGAGCAGAATATGGGAAAACTTAGACTGGGGAATGAAAAATAAAGTGGCTAACAGGGTTCTCTGGGCATAATTGGTGAGAGATTCCTAACTCCGTTTAAGGAGAAGCCACAGTACATCACATCACATTATTATTTTAATAAAAATGGTGGTTATGTAATTCATCTATCATTTATTTATGTCATGTATAATATGAATGTACATATGTGAATTTTTTGTTTAATATAGGGAGAAGAATGTGTCTTGGAGAACCTTTAGCAAAAATGGAACTATTCTTGATTTTCACCACTGTATTGCAACATTTTAATTTGCGGCTACCAGAGGGAGCACCAACTCCAAATTTAAAAGGAATTCCTGCAGTAAGTATGCAAGCAGAACCGTATAAATTATGTGCATCACCAAGAATTCATTAGAAATTAAAACCAGAAGCAGTGAAAATGGTGAACTTTTAATTCCTGTATCAGCCAATTAACAAAAAGCTTTAATAACTGGTAATTTGCATATTACCTCTACGATAGTATTTCATTGTTCTTTTATCAAAGATTCCATGAATCATTCATTCTGTAGATTCCATCCGGATGTCATCTCTTCTTAACCCACGTTATGATATTCATAATGTAAATAGTATTTGCCAAATATTTCATTTATATGTTCAATATGTATATAAAATATTTTATATTTGTAACTCTTTTCAATAAAAATAAAAAGTATGTTTTAAAACTTTGTATTCGTTAACTTAATACTTAGTAAATGGTGGTTGATCTTTTGAGCGATATGATTGGTTGCAGACCCACTTTTTCATTTTGAAGAAATTTTACTTCAAGCTCTTATTTTTTATAATTTATTTTTACTTGGACTTTGTATCTGCATGGTCCAGGATTGTTTTTTTATTTTTTAGATAGCTGTTGGTTTAGTCATTGAGTAGTGTAAACAAAGGCAACTGATCTGAGTTGAGAGAAATGATATGGAATTTGATTAATTGCAGTCCAGATAATAATAGTCTTCCAAACTGGATATTTCTCAAAGCAATAAATATCCAAGCACAGTCATACTGTACCATCAAAGCTTTAATATACTTTATCTCTGAAAATGTATTTCAAAACATAATACCTACAAAGGTATTTAGAGAACAACTTTTATTTAACTTTCAATTAGTATCGTATGCTTAGCATGCTTTCGACTACTTAATAGTCCTCTTCATAACACAGATTGTAAGATAAACTGCCCACAGATGAAATCTCAAGTGGTATATAAAGTTAGATGCGGCAATGCAAACTGCCACACCGTTTGTTGTGGGGAATCACATGCCAATTTATCCATTTGTGTTGTACAACACAGACACATATAATCGAGCCAAAGTGCACCCTGAAACCAAATCCATTTTTTTGAGCATGAATTCAAATCTGGTTATGGCTTTGAACCTATATATGCCAGTAATGTCTGTTTTGATCGTACTGATATCAAACGTAAAGTGAAAAAAGCCTGCCCTATTGCCAAGGACAATCATGTAATCAACAAAAAAGGACCCTGCATCCTCCTTGCAAAAAAAAAATTGCTTACAAAACACGACATATTTACAATTCAAATTTTATGTAAATTTCCTGTTTTCATTTATACTCTAATAAACATCACAAGTCCCTCTTATAATCTGTACTATGAGGAAGACTATTAAATAGTCGAAAGTATGCTAAGCATTTATGCTAATTGAAGGTTAAATTAAAGCTTTTCTCTAATTATATTTATTTTTTGACCAGTCATACTGTAACAACTAAAATAATGGGCAATAGAACTGTTGTGAAGAGGTTGAAGTTACTTTTGGATATCAATATGGTTCAATAACATTAAAAAAAATTTTTTACGGTAACCAATCTCTTTGAAAGAGATGATATGCATAACTTCGATATTTAATAAAAATGATAAGGTTGTGTGCATTCAAGTTCCATCTATTAGCACATTATTTAATTAAGATAGAAGATAGTAAATAAGAGCCAAATTCAGAATTAGAAACTATGACAATGCAAACCTTACAAGATTAATTTCAGAACAATCCCTTTCATCAACTGTACCACACCTAATATCATCAACCATAAATCAGAATAAACTTAAATCTGATTTACAGTAAGAAAATTTTACTTTGAAGTAAAGCAAGTAAAATCTAGTTAATATAAATAAGATTTAAGTCTATTCTGATATGTGGTTAGTAGTGTAAGAACTTGGTGCAGTTAATGAGGATTTTGTTGAAATTTGCCTTGTGGGCCTTATATCATCATAATTCATAGTTTAGAATTTGGCTATTATATAACATCCTATAAATAGACATGGCAAAACTCTCCATACAGTAGTGCCACCCTGTGCCAACCAGAGTAATCAAGGGATGCCAGAAGGTTTGTGTATAAAATCCCTATGTAATGTCTACTCATCCAATATCCCCAGACTAGTTTCTGGCTTGTGGATGAGGAGGCAATACATAGGGATTTTATGCACAAGCCTTCTGGCATCCATTGATTACTCTGGTTGGCACAGGGTGGCACTTCTGTATGGAGAGTTTTGCCTTGTTTATAAACAATTATGTGCTAGTATAAGACATGGTGATCATGTGATCATATAAATAGCTTAGTTAAACAATGAGAGAGTGATTAAATATTTTCATTTATGTTATTATAATACATCTCTCAGTAATGTATTTAATATATAAATAGGTATTTAATAAAGCGTATTATTTTATGAATTATATTTTTACAAATGAACCACTTATAATTAACTAACACCATAACTCCAAGATTCATTATAATAGAAGATTAAATATTACAATTAGCAAACTCTTCATATAGTAACACCACTCAGTGCAATCCAGAATAAACAATAGATGCAAGAAGGTTTGTGCATAAAATCTATACCTAGTACATATTTACAATTCAAATTTTACATAAATTTTCTGGTTTCATTTATACCCAAATAAACATCACAACCCCCTCTTATAATCTGTACTATGAGGAAGACTATTAAATAGTCGAAAGTATGCTAAACATTCATGCTAATTGAAGGTTAAATTAAAGCTTTTCTCTAATTATATTTATTTTTTGACCAGTCATACTGGAACAACTAAAATAATGGGCAACAGAACTGTTGTGAAGAGGATGAAATTACCAACACCACTTTCATCTTTCATTTGTTTCCCCAATTCTAGCATTAAAGTCTCCCATAACAATTTTAAAATGGTGTTTCCTCTTATCAAAAGCCATTTGTACATCCACATAAAAATCTTCTATTACTTCATCATTATGAGAACTTGTTGGGGCATAAACCTGAAATATCTGCATTTGGTATCTGTTATTAAGTTGTATAACTAATCTTGCCACTCTGTCTGATACACCATCAATCTCCACAATGTTGTTCTTCCACTTTTTATTTATAATGAATCCTACTCCACTTGTATTTCCAATATTTGAGCCTTTATAATAGAGTACATGTCCTCTTTTTAAATCATTTGTCTCTTCATCTTTTCTTCTAACTTCACACAGTCCAATAATGTCCCATTTAATATAAGACAGTTCTTCTAATTCTTGCAATCTTCTTCACTTTAAAGTGAAATGCAGTTGTAAGTACCTAAATAAAGAGTCATCATCAAATGGAAGCTGGAGCGATACTTAGCACCCTCCGCCTTCAGCCACCAACTGCTGCCTTGGTTGGTGACTTTACATCCTCCTGGAAATAAGGGCCATGATTTATTTTTGTCTGTCATAATTGTATATTATGTATTGAAAAAATATTTAACATTTGCACATACATTCATTCTGCCTTATCAGGCAACTGAGAAGTAAGACCATGGTGTTTCTTGATCTTAAACTCAGAGTAAAAAGCTAATAAACTCACCACACTGGCTAATGCATGTTAGTGAGCAGCCCATTCATGTTTGTATACTATATGAATAAACACAATAATACCAGCTGCAATGACAAGAATGTATGGAGTGGACATTATAGTATATTCAAAAAGTAATGAGTAATAGTTTCATTATGACCACATACGAACATGTGGCATCGATTTATATTAAACTGTTCTTGCCAATAAAAAAAAAAATCAGTGGAAAAAGCTTTAATATTAATTTTATAATATTAATATAATTTATATTCTTTATTGCTTTTTACAACACTTTCAACAACACACTCTTTTAAAACCTACTACTGGATGTTTCAATTACCCCAGCTGTTTTCCTCAGAACTATAGCAAACACAATACATGGTAAAAAGTAATATAGACCATAAATGATATTAGTATTATATGGATTTGGCAATGCAATAAGAAAAATAAAGTTTATAATATTAATTTTAAAGAGATATTCCAAATATTTTAGTTATAAGAACCAATTTATGAATTTTTAATAAGTGAGTAAATATTCGGATGGAGCATTGACTCAGAATTATCTTCCATTCCAATAATTAAGTTTGTTTTTAAACAAAGAAAGGAAGGTGATAATGTATTTTATCATAGATATTAGATATTTAAAACCATCTTTTATATCTGAAGACTTAGAAATATGGACTAACGTGTTTCTTTATCTTTAATTATCATTTTATATTTGTTTACATTTAAGTCATCCATAAAAATCTTGACAACAGTTCTTAATCTTACTATAACATGATTTACCTTTATAACCTCTCTAGCATTTTGCTATTTAAGATTTATTGTCTACCATATAACTTTGAATTTAAGCCATTCTTAAATTTAAGCTGCAGAAAGATTTTTAAATTGGAAATTGGAAAAAAATATAAAAAAGATTTTAGAACATACTTTAGTTTTAATCATAACCGTCTCTCGTGTTATTGGTAAACACTTAATATGTAATTTTTTTATATAAGTTAAAAGAACTGCATCATTTACAAAATATCTTCCATTTTTAGGACCCAAGAATGATTTTCTGTGTTTTTTAAAACTTAAATGAGTTCTCCTTCATGGCTCTCCAATGAGGAAAATTTCTTTCATCAAGTGTAAATCTTTTACAGATTGCACGATTTCCAATTTCTTCAGTGCACAATGTAACTTTTCTTTTGAATTCCGCATCTTATGTAAACTGTTTTCTGTCATTAAAAAGTAGGAGTAATAAAAAAACCTCAAAGATAAAATATGGCCATATACAATATGATTAATATGGTCAATTTACAATAAAATTAAAATAGATAACTCACTATAAATAAAAATATTATTTAATACATCAATCTGTTTTTTATTCCTTAATGGAACCTTTTTAAGACGTTTCTTTTTACACAATCACATGACAAATTACGTTCCCACAACATCTCCAAATGACATTATTTACATTACATTACATTAAATATAATAGTTCAAATACTTACATAAAATATAATTAGTAAAATACATATATACTGAAACAGTATGATTTCATCGTCATACGTTTCACCTATTTTAGAAATCAGTAGACTTCATTTCCCTAGTTCAAACCCTAAAGGTACACATATATATATAACTGTATACTTGGGAATTTAACATGTATAAAAACGTATGTTTACACATATATATGTGTAATTGTATATGCACACGTCTGCTATAATTGTATATATTTTGCAATAATTCTATTTGCTAAAAATGGTATATTCACATCTGAATGATATTGTCATTATATAACGTACACACCTTATAATTTTATAAATATTCATCTTATGATTTTAAATAATGGAATTGGTTTCAAGCTGGGAAAATTATATTAGATAAGAACAGAATTCTCTAAAGTATTTCAAACTGGCTTTAAAGTACCCAATTACTTAATCATGTAGAGCAACTAAAAGCAAAGGTAGATGTCTCACGTCTAGGATAAAACGCTAGCAGCTTAAATCTCTTTCAATAAAAGAAAAGGAGAAGCAATCCAATGTTTAAAAAAAGAACTTTACCAATCTCATGAGACACCACCGGTACAAATCCAGATTTTAGGATTCTTAATAAAATAAAAAGTTGGACAATTAAACCTGCACTGAAATCCAGATTGGAACTGGAATCTGAGAAAAATAAAAGGAACAATGAATAAACCTGAAATCAATCAACCGATTCGTTTGAAGCTGATGCAATTAAGACTTCTTAGGTTTTAATGTCTAAAAATAAAGATTGTGAATGAACTGTAAGAGGGGGGGGTTAAAAAAGTATAAAAAAGGCAGTTGAAAGAAAATTGTCAGCCATTTTTGCTTTACTCGTGTTTCCACTTATATCCAGGCAGCAGGCCCAGTTTCTACCATGCAAATAAGTGGCTAGAAAAGCTAAGGCCATCTTCCCGATGGTCAAGAACCGTTTTATGGAGCGGAGACCCAAACCACAGCCCTACTTAAAGAATAGCCAACTATGAACCAGCTCAGATAAATCAGTCCATGCGTGTATTTCATACTTTCAAGCTGCAAGCCTCCAGATAAATAACCGGTAACCACTTCTCAATCAAACTAAATCTTAAAGCTATAGCCATCTATAAATCTTTCCTAAAGCTAGCTATATAATAAGTAATGTGCACAAACTCTTCCATTCAAATCTTATAAATTAATCACACTATGTTTAAAAGGTGTATTCTCTCTTAAAGTAATTAACTGTATTAGATAAACGTATCTCAACCTGTATAATTTTAAAATACTTTAAAAGTTAAATGTAAATCTTGCCTGATCACAAATTCCTAAATCTCTTTTTTAAATTCAACTTATAAAAGCTTATTTGCCTTATTATTTTCTCTATTTACGTCTATACTTTTGCATCTATATATATATATATTTTGTTAAAATGCATTTATTGATTTATGCTTTGCCTTCGGAGCAGAGACTATTAATTATTATAACTTAAAGAGACGTTTTGTTCTCAAGTAAAGTAATTATGCTGTTTGGCATATCTATAGATTGTCTCTGGTCCGAAACCTACTTTGATGTATTATTTGAACTGCTATGCGTAGCTTAATATCACATATGTTGCTTATTAAAAGGTTTGTTTGGTTAAATAAAAGAGTGATAATTTAAGGCATATTCAGTAGTTAGCCAAGTTTAAGCCCCAGATATGCTTTAGACCCCCTTAATGTAATTGCATATAATATGTAGTTAATTAATAAACTAGACTAATTTTAATAAAGTCCTCTTTAGCACAATTTCAGTGTTTATTTAACTAACTGGCGTAGGGTAGTTTGCAGAAGAAACTATAGATTTCGCGCTTTACTAGTTGTTATAATTAAGATTCCAAAAGCGTTGTGAATGAGTTTTTACGAAGCACTGAGGTGCATTCCGCCTTGCTATCATATAATTATTAAGATAAGATTAGGTTTTAAGGGCTATCTTATCATCCTTAGTTCGGACAGCCTTCTCTTGAATGGGATAATGATTTTAAGGGTCATTCCCATTTCCTCCTTTAAAAACTGGAACACCGGAATCCAGCATCTTATATCGTGGCTGTTCGAGCATCCGAACTAAAAGTTCATGTATAGCAGGCGAGCGGTATCTGAGAACCGAGTAAACGTTACTGAATCTCATGAGTAAAAGCACATTCAAGCCGCATCTGATGTAATGTGCATAGCGCCATAGCCTCAGAAGTTACGCTACAAAACGCCAGTTCATCTACTGTATATTAATTGTTCAGCATTGATCTGAACCTAAGATCTAGTTTATCTAAGAATATCTACATAAAGAGCACATTGACTGCTCATCGCGTAATGATAAATTTAAGTACACATTGTATAAAGTTCCCACTCTCTTAGAGTTTAACCCTTAACATACTGAGTAGGAATGGCAAAACATGGTTTAGACATCAGTATAGACGTAAAATAATTATTAACGTATAAACGATATAATAGAATAATGATCGTTAAGTGCAATTGATTACAGAACGTGTAGTTCGTATTTTCACCATCCCACCTGCGAGTGGAATATTCAGTATATTTAATTGTTATTGTTTGTGTTTTGTCAATATTAAATAATTTTAAAATCTATTAACGTCTGCAGTATTATTCACTTTATTTATAGTAAATCACCATCCATAATGATTTTATATGCATGAGATAATCAGCCATAGGTTGTGTGAGTGTGTTTGGTTAAGCTATAAAACATTTAGTTAAATATCCCCGAGTCTCTCGTTTTACCCTTTGCTATTGCCGGCGCGGAAATTGAGAGATTACGAGTGTAACCTCATATATGTCATTCATAAGGTAGTAAGTCAGGGAGTGTTGGTGAAGGAGCTGAGGTGCGATCAGATTTGGTCTCAAACCCTCATCTAGATCAGCCTTGGTATAATTTACCAAAACTCTGGATTTTGTTGCGCGGATGTTCAAATATGACTGTTACAATACACATAAAAATAATTAAACTTATTACAGTCCTTTCACCCCTCATAATATATATTTATATATCCGTAATTTTAAAAAAAAAACAACAACAATAATAATAATCTTTTCTATCCCCTTCACCCTCAATTGTGCTGGACCTTTAACTATGTTTACACATTTGTTTAAATTTCCTTGAATATACAAAGTCTCGTAACATTTTTTCTTTGTAATTTTTATCATACTTTTATTATCTGAATATTTTGTTCCCAATTCATTTTATGTCCAGTATCCAAAAAGTGTATATATGGATCTGATCTTATATCTTTTCATTTCATTGCCGTATCATGCTCCTTACCTCTTTCCATGGCTGTCTTTCCTGCCTGATCTCTCTCTCTCTCTGTGTGTATCTCTATATATATATATATATATATATATATATATATATGATATTGCAAAAGTCACAACTAATTTTATAAACAAACCCTACTCTAACTTTAATATTACCCATCCTTGTTGAGTTACACATCCATTTCTCTAAAGATTCATTATTTTCCCATTCAATCTTAATATCATCAGGTAACTTTTCTTTTATCAATGTCTTAGGTAAATGATCTGAATATGGAATTGAAACCCACTTCCTATTTTTATGTCTATACATTACACTATCTTTTGTATTATTATTATTTCTGAAAAAAAATATATATATTTTCTTTTATATCACATACTATCATAATCATTCTTAACTTCCAATTTCTGTTCAAATGTTTCTTTTATATTCAATGTTAACCAATCATTTCTTAACTTAAACCCTTTCAAAACTGCCATTTTCTGTGATCATGGCCAATAAGAATTTGGATCAATTCATAAAAGTGATAACAGGGAATCCCCTGAATAAACTATCAACAATCATAATACTATGTGCAGGCATAGAGTGTAAATCAAAGACTTAATTGTTAGGGAATGGGAGATCAGAAAGAAGATATTAAAATATTTGCTTTGAATTTAAGCTGCACCTTAATATTATGACTTCAAAATTTGAATAAAAATTGCAGCTTAAATTCAAAGTAATATGGTAAATGCTTATGAAGAGCAAAAAGATTTAAAAAGAAAATACAGCACAGATTATTTCATTGCACGAATATAACTACTGCAACTAAGTTAGCTGCATATAAAACTGTTATTTTACTTATTGTATGGATGGAAAACTAGGACATTTTATTGACACAACTACAAAGACATTAGGATTTTTTTTAAAAGATACTTTAAAATTTTTAAAATTTAATAAGAATATAAAACCAATCAATATATTCTTCAAATTGTTGAATTTGATATTATATAGTCCACTATTACAAAATCATACCTTCATTTCATCAGACGTAAGAAATGAATGATCAACATATGCTAAGAGGTTGTTATATAATAGCTTTTAGTATGGTTTCTGGCAGATCCTGTTAGCTTTATAAAGAACAAATGTTGTTACTGATTATTTTTCGCGTCCGGAATTAATTAAAAATTGATAAAAAATCCTCAGGAAGTGAAGCTAAGGAAGAAATTAAAAGCTTTTAATATATTTTGTAAAACATTCTGGTGAAATTGTTACTATACATTACTATTAGCACAGCATTCCAATTCCTTTAATACTATATCTTTAAGATACACAGTTTAGATTGACCAACAATATTTTCACAAAGCAAAACTCTCCGTACAGTCATGCCACTCAGTGCATGCCAGAATAATCAATGGATACGTTTATGCATAAAATGTCTATCTAATGCTACTCATCCAATATCCCCTGACTGTTTTCTAGCTTGTGGTTTTCATCAGTGAGGAGCATATTCTCGGGATACTGAATGAGTAGGCACTAGACAGGGGATTTTATTCATTTCCAAGGCTCCTGTCTGATGAAAGCCACAAGCTAAAAACTAATCTGGGGATATTGGATAAACTGGCACTAGATACGAATTGTATGCACAAACCTTCTTGCATCCATTGATTACTCTGTCTTGCACTGAATGGCGCTACTGTATGGAGCGTTTTGCCTCTCTGAAAAACAGATTGTGTAAGTATAAAGAATGGTAATCATTTAATATTTCTACTCCTTGAAGCCATGAATGATCATAAGGTTTATCCCATTTCCTGCTCTCAATAACATTGGTAGAATTTTTTAATTTAAATTGTTTGTGCAGCTTGCAGTAGTTGATTTAATTCAGGTATAAATACTGAAAAACTCCAGTGAGCTGTATGTACACTAACTGTCAGCTAATGGTATGCTTATATACGATCAAAGCTGAAGTATAGATAATCTCATTCCATACCTATTTTCAGACGGGTGGTTTAAGTAGAGCTCCCTGGAGTTTCCGTAATTGCGCATTAATTTCATGTACATTCAAGCTATCAAAAACTTGTATTTATAATGACTTAATATATCTTTTTTTCATTTTATCAACAATCACCTATTTAAACTTTTTCAAAGTATATGTATTCAGATGCATATTCTTTTCCTTAAGGCATTTGAAAATTGTTAGCGGTTAATATATCATTTGTATATATAGAGGACTAATTAAAACTATTTATTTCTTCACTTTTGTTTTTATTTATTAATGTCTTCTATTGATTGAAAGAATATTCCATATTTGTTCTATGCTTCCTTAATTGATTAACTTCTTACTATATCTTTGATTAAATTAATTTTCTCTTATTATCTGCCTTGAGATTGATTTAGGTCAACGCAACACAATATATATTACTACTACTTAATCTAATTTTTTGCATTTACAGCCTTGACATTTTTCACTTCGAATAGTAATTGTAATATCATACCTACACCAGATATAAATTTTAAATTAAAGTTAAAGACTAACATTATTTTAGTAAACAAAAAATATATAAAAAATTCCAATTCAGACTTTCACATGACTCTCAACTTTCCAAGGCATCTCCGATGATGTTCAGCTGTATCGGCAATATGAGATGGCTTGGAGAGTTGAGGGTGGTGTGAATGTGGGAAAGTCTGAGTTTGAATATCTTATGTATTACATTATATGTGTAGGTGTGTGTGAGTTTGTACAGTGTATTAAACAAGAAATAGTAATGGAATTAGATAACAATATCTGGATACAAACATTTACCAAATAATAACTAAGAGATGGGGAGAATTTGAGGCTCTTCGCATCACATATTGTTTTAGAATTGTTAATTAATTAAAAATTGATATATTGTTAGGAATGCTAACCTAATAAAGAATTAGAAATAATCATTAACGTCTTTATCTAAAATAAACTGTATCCATTTTACGAATAATATATTTTGTCATTTATATCTATATCTACATTTTAAGAATAAATCAGCACGTTGATGTCATGTGATGCACTGCGGCTTTCTTTATCGGAGTAAGGCATCTTGCAACCACAGCAAACTATAATAGTTTCATTCGGGGAACGCTATAGTTATCAATGGATGCAAGAAGGTTTGAGCATAAAATACCTATCTGCCGTCTATTCATACAATATTTCCAAACTAGTATCTAATTTACACTGGAGGGAGGGGCACTGCTATTTTAGGAGATTGTGGAGGCATAAGAAATGGTGGTCATTTGATGTTTAATTTTTAAGAATGTATGGTAGAATAAAAGTTTTAAATACATGTAAAAAAACCAAACCCGTATATAAATTTGTAAGCATGTCGCTAACAATTTATTATTTTAAAACCATTTGCATGTGTGCATAACATTACTACACGTGTGCGTATGTATGTGTGTGCCTAAAATCAATATACATACATTTTGAATGTAAAATTGTTATTAATCGCAAATAAAGACAACATAAAATAAATACTTAAATTTTTTATTAAATAAAAAAATATCAAAATGATTTGAAAATGGATTCCATTTTTTAAAATATCTATTTAGAATGAAAAATCCATCTTGTGGCTGAAATAACAAACATTTGAGTAACCATGGTAACAGGTTGATTGATAGCTAAGTGAAAATCTACATCACCAGATGATGATATTAACTTATTATCAATCTACTGTAATATAAATTGTTTGTCTTCGAATCAAACATCATAAAATGGGTACCTCAGTGTATTAAATCTATTCATTGTTCTTTTCAAGAAATCAAGATTTATAAATCTTCTGCACCAGCCTGAATCTATAGGAATTTTCATCACAGAAAGCAAACTTTAATTACTTCAGTGGAAATTCTAGGATTTCATAGAGACTGATTTGGGTGATTACTTCATTAGTCATTGTAAGAATTTAGACGAGATCCAAATAAATAAAACTTTTAAGCATCGCGACCTTTAGATATTGACTATATAAAAATATAGTTACTTTAAAACAAGCCATGCTTTGGTTTTATAATGACAAAAGGCGTTCCACTTCTATTAACATTTGGTGTGAATATTTGTCTAAAATCGGGAAAATATCCAAGTCCGGTTTATATGTATGTCAAAATCGGGGTAATAAGTCACATTTCAGGATAAAGAAAATTAAAAGAAGTCTGTCTTTTATTACAAAGACTAACATTCTTTCTGGTATCAATTTGGCGTGAAGTACAGATGGCATTTTAAGAGATTTTATCTCAATTGGTACTAGCAGTGGCATCGTGAAATAATTCCCATTTCATGTCACTGTTAAATATTGTTTACTTCTGAACTACGATGCTCTCTAATGGGACATCATCAACCTTATCAAATGAAATATACGTGCTCGAAGTATACGTGCTCGATGGAATAACAAATATGCCATCCAATATATCTACGTTTGAAAATGCTGGTTTCCTCAACCAAAGAAACGTCAGGAGAATGGCAATGCTGACAAGAGCCACGTATATAAACACAACTGCAAGGCTGCCCATGAGACTGGAGTGAAGAATGATTTTCCAAAACGTTCTTCAATAAAAATTTCCAAGAAGCTGAAAAATATTGCTGCTTGAATCTGAGCAAAAATACAGCTATGACGTCATAATAGAAAGTCACTATTTATTATTATTCAATAAAATTATATATATTATTGTCTTGAATAAACATTTATTTTTTATAATTATTTATTTTTAAGTTAATATTTTATTGGAAATTTTTTTAAAAATATATATATATACCAAAAATTCTTTCGTTGTAGCAAGACGTTTTATTAAAGAATGATATGGATACAAGTATAATAAAAAGAAAAACACACTTATGTAAATGTTATTAATAAACTTAATTTTGTCAAAAACTGATTATTTATTATTATTATTATTATTATTATTATTATTATTATTAATCACTTATTTATTATTTGCAGTTTAAGTATTATCAACAACAAACTCTGTAAACAAGGATAGCCATTATAATTCCACACACACACACACACACACACAAAGACAGAAAAAAAGAAATAAAATATTAGGGATGTGGTTTAAGTAAGAATACAATAAGTAAGTACGCATAGCATATTTTTAATATATATCATTGATAATTTTTAATGGTATTTGTTACATCTCATCTTGCCTTTCAAAAATGAACTACTACAGATTATGTCTTACTTGATCGGTTTGAGCATCCACCATCTCGAACTAATGCATGTACAATAAGATAACACATAGCCACTGGCAAGAATGGGCCAATACATGATGATGCCCACTGAATCCGAATGTTTTCAATTAAGGATCGAAATCTGGCAATAAATAGTCTAGCTTTTTTGAAATAGGCTCAGAGAATTACTGTCACGGAGCTGAAAGACAGACCCATACACTAGTCAAGCTGTCATATACAGCCGAAAGTGTCACCAGGCCTACTCATAAAGCAGGCTGTTACAGAACAGCTAGAAAGAATAGAAAATCTGTAAATGCACATGAAGTCCCTTCTGCCGTATTTCACCTTACATTTAGGGGCTATACCTCAACAACTGTTGCCTCTGGAAGGTGTCCATTGTATATATAATATAAATGCATAAATAATTCTGACGCGAAATATGCTTTCTTAAGTGTTTCAAAACTTTACTTAATTGGAAAAATCCATTATTGTATTATCAATCATCTATTCGAATAAGAGTAAAGAATATTGTATTTTAGTAAGTTTCGTTGAGATATAATCTTCCTAACATAAATTATAATTGTGCCACTCACATGAAATTTATGTTTCAACTCAAAATAAAATATTTTTTTAGTAAGTTTATTACAGTTCATTCCCTTCTCAGGCCTACAAAAAATTAACATGAACTTATAATAATACAATACCAGGAATCGATAATCTGCAGCTCACGAGACGCCAACATAACGCATTTTATATTTTCAGTTGTAATATTTAAATATTTACATGACTCGAGAGAGAGAGAGGGAGAGAGAGAGGGAGAGAGAGAGAGAGAGAAAGAGAAGCTATTTTTCTTGTTGCTTCTAAGATTTAGCTTTATTACAAAATAACAATTATTGGATAAGGTAATGTTTAAATTGTAGAAGTTGATGAAGAATATAAACAGTCAATTTTGTTCTTTTTGTCTATTTCTTTTTTAAAAAATTTCAACTTTCGTTAAAATAAATATTCAATAGTACCACAATCTTTGAGAAGTCAATATTTTTTATCATTCTATTTTTCATCTTCTTTGCCACACTTTTTTGAGAGGCATGTTTAAACCAAATGCATCTGCAGATTTAGAAGGTTGTAGAATCCTACATATTGATTCTTTCTATAATCTTGCTTTCAGTGATTTTAAAATCTTAAGAATGCACAATTTGTGCGTGCATTATTACGCAATGTAAATACAGTTTATTATTTAATCATATAAATATCATGTAGTCAATATACGAATAAAATAGTTCATTATCATACTATTGTAGAAAATCTACAAATGCTATATTAAATTTAAATATGCTAATCACAAATAATTATTCATATACAACCCTTCTCCTCCGGCTAAGATCTTTTCGTGTGCTGATGTATAAGGCAGCATAATATTGGCGCGTGTGTTTTGTCTACTACATCGCAGCAGAGTGTGTGCATACTGTTGATAAAATAATTGCCATACTTTAAGTTGATGGTTTGCAACGTATATATTGCAATTGTACCAGAATTAGGGAATGGAGAACTTTCTTCATTTAAAATATAAAGTTAATGGATTATAATTATTTAGTGTGCGGCATGTACAAATTGACACACACGGAAGCAGAAGCTTATTTATAATCTTTATTTTTTTTTTTATTTGTTACTGATGTTTAATAAATCTATTTTGTTACTTGAAATTGTACTTGAATTTTATTTAATGTTACCGATGACTTGCCAATTAGAATTGAGATAATACCGTCAGGGCATAGCAAAGACATGAAATTCAAATAGAATATTTTTAATATACTATATATATTGGAAGTCCGCTTTCAGTTTCGATTTAATTGAAGATCCTATACACAACTAATTTGCCTGTAAGGCTTATACCTCCTTTATATTCTTTTTGACTTGTTAAATGTAACAACAGAACATTGAACCTGTGCTAAAATTTTAGCGTCGAGTTATTGGGCTATTTTTAAAAATTACCAAGAGATTTAAATCCATTTATATTCTTAAATTAAAAAACTATATGGAATGTTTCAGGAGTTTCTTCCAATATTGGCGGATAAAGAACTTCACGTTTATGTATACTAACTACGCATCAAATATCCATAATGGTTGCATGCAACCGATGATATCATTTTGCAGATTAGCTTTTGAATTGGAAAAAATACTTCAGTCATATCATACTGTAAATTCATAAACCAACATGGTGAATTTCTTATTGTGCTTTTAGTTAATTCAAATTGAAATTTATCTACCAACTTGAAACATAACCCTTTATGAAGCAACCTATAAGTATTCCAAATACCATTGTCAAAAGATATACCCAACTTTGGAAATATTGCACACAATTGGTTACTATCAGATGTTTTGAAATGTCTTGCTTATAACAATGGGTGTTCTTAATGAATCATGTAAGAACGGCTGAATACACATAACCAACTTTACCAGTCACCGCTTAATTTCAAATCTTGCTAATGACATGGTTTCAAAATTCAGTCATTTTACATGACTAAATCCATAAAATCAATACATATATCCTAATTTGGTTCCTGTATTTTGCTCTGATAATTCTTAACAGGAAAACTTGATGTCTCTACTGTTCCTTGATTTTCTAAAACCACCCTAAATCACTGCAATATCTCTATCTGAAAGCAAGTTACCCAGCAAATATTTTTAAACTACTTGTTGTCATAAACAACTATTAATCGTTTAACAACTCTACAAGTCTTTTCTACCTTTGGAGTATAATTAATGGAAATGATAATGGTACCTTTTAAGATAAGCATGAACCATATCCTGAAACATATAATTCTTAAAAATGATCAATGAATTTGAGCCAAAATATGATCACCCATATTTAAACTTTTCAGGCATCTTCCTCAGACCCTGCTTCTATTTTTAGAATCACAAAAAACTCTTGTGATTTTACTAAGCTAGATTTTTTTGTTTGAACTATATTTTAAATGACTCCATTTATGTTTTATTATCCAAAAGATATCAAAATAATTTTTCTACTTCTTCGAAACTTCATTAACTATTAGAAGACTCTCAATAATTAAAAAGAATTTTATTATAATAAAAGATTTTTTATTATATTATTTATTATATAGATATAAAATTAGTAATTTTAAAGGAAGAATTATCACACATTTCAATTATTTTTATTGATTTGTTATAATTATTGTTAATCTATAAAATAATAGCATAAAGACAGTATATATCTATATAGAAAATAAAGCACTGTTCATAGACTGGAGATTAATATCTGTCATAATTAATCTTTAGTTTCCAAAATGGTCTGTCCTCACCTCTTTTCGATATATATACATTCAAGTGTCATAATGACACCTGTCTATAAAAAATTTTATATTATAAAAATGAATGCCAATCAATGTTCTTTAAAATAAATTGTTATATGCATCCGCGTCAAAAATCATGACAAGAGTGGGCTGAGAAAGGAGTAGTAAAAGGTTGGTTGTGTTAAATTGGGGTTGTATTGTTGAGTTGTTAGAGGTATCTATCCATAATTTTTTTTGGAAATAAAATGGCACTCTAAAAAATTAAGGTATGGCATAATAATAAAATTTATGGATGAGATTGAATATAATTTTTTAAGAATTGAATTTGGTCCTCGAATCATCAGCGAATGTAATCTGCATATCTTATATTAAAAATGGTATAAGTGATGTATGATTTGATCATCATCATCATTCTTAATTAAATCTAATTATGCTGTCTGGATAAAAAATACTTTAAGAAAAAATTAATGCAAGGGTAAATATTTAGTCTAATATCTACCCATATATGTAAAATTAAATTGCAAGACAACAGAATAGGAAAATGACATGTTAACCATATTAAAAAACCCCTTTATTGAGCTAACAGAGATAATCAGTGGGAATATTAGCTCACTACTGTTAATGATGAAAAATCTTGCAGACCATTGCGGGTTCGCGTCCCAGCCGATGCTATGACACTTAAAAAAAGAATGTAGATATTAAGACGAATGTCTTTACCAACACTAAGATAGAGTAGAAGAAATATCTTGGAGGCATAAAGTTGATGAAAAAATTCTTAGTCTAAATTTACAGAAACCGTATACGTCTTCAAACAGTAAATTACCTATTGAAGAGGAAAGACCTGTGCCAATTAGGACTATAGTTAGACTATGAACAAACAAAAAAATATTTTAAATAATATATCAATTTGGAAAATAGAAAAAGGGCCATAAAGGGAAATAAATAATCAGAACAAAAGATTACATTTTTAGTATTCCGTATAGGAAATACATTTTAATGAAAAAATCTATTAACAACTGAATTTTTATCAGTTAATGAATTCTGAAAAATAAATGCATTTGCAAACAAATTATTTGTCAAAATATTAAAATTTCAATTATTTTTGCAAAGAAAAAACAATAAAAAAGAGTGAGTACAGTTTTGGCAATGAGCATTATTTCATTTTTAAAGTTTCCTACTAAAAAACGAATGCATTCAAATAAAAGCTTAATTGTAAAGATATCACAAAACGTCTGAGGTAGAAATATTTAATTAAATTTTGCAAAAATAAAAATATATTGATAAACAAGTTCGGTGTAAAGTTCTGCTTTCTGATATTACAAATAACTAAAGTTAAATATCTATACTAAAAACTTTATCATTTAATTTTTTGAATTGATTTTCCATTGAAATATACTGATATCTACGTATTTTTGTTAGAACTGAATTCATTAAGGACATATTTTATTTCGTTTTTATCTATCAAATAAATACAAAGTGTTGAAAAATATAACAGTAAACTGCAATTGGTTTCTTTGAGTCAAATTCATTCTATTTCCATGGTAGTCACAGTCAAAATGATGATATGTATAGGGAAATAATATTTAAACATGAGGTATTGGTTTTCATTATGCCTATATTGGCTTAATATCATCATCATCATCAACCATTATCAATCCACTGCAGGATAAAGGTCACTAGAAAGTTCAATCCATCTTCTCCGATCTTTAGCTTCTCTTCTCCACATCACCCTTTCATCGCTCTAACATGTGGTCTCTTTCTGGGTCTTTTACAATTTCTTGGAATCCAGTTTCAGATTTCATTTGCCCATCTATTACCATCTGTTCTACCAATTTGTGCCACCCAACTCCACTTCAATCTTTTAATTTTTTCAATGAGGTTAGCAACACCTGTATGTTCTCTTCCCCATACATTGCGTTTTCAATCTTTTTTGTTACTCCCAACATGCATCTTTCCATACTTCTTTGAGTGGTCTGATGTCTCTGTATTGTTCTTCTATTTAGTGCCCAAGTCTCAGATCCATAAGTAAGAACTGGTTATACACATTTATTAAAAACCTTTCTTTTCACCACATAGGCATATTTTCTTCTAGTATCAAGTTATTTCTATCAAAAGCACTCCAACCAAGTTTAATTCTATGATTAATTTCATCCATTATGTTTCCCGCTATATTAATAATCTGACCAAGGTATTTGTAACTGTTAAGTTCTTCTAACTCATCATAATCAATCTTTATTTTCATATTTTGAGAAAATCTATTAAACATTACTTTAGTCTTTTTAACACTTATCTTTAGTCCTACTTTCCTGCTTTCATCTGATAAGTCCTGCAACATTTCCTGCAGCTCTGAAGCATTAGGTGCAAAAACAACTATATCAAATACAAAATCTAAATGACTTAAATAATCTCCATTTACTTTCATCCTTTAGCTTCCCATTTTAATCCACAAAATACTTCTTGCAGCACTGCTGTAAAACGTTTTGGGGATATAGATACACCCTGTCTTACACTCTTCACAGTGTTGACTTTCTCAGTAACATTATGTAATCTAATGGTTGCTGTTGCATTTTTATAAATATTCTTTAAAATATGACAATATTCTGGATCAATACCTTGATGATGTTTGTAGAATCAAATGCCTTTTCATAATCTACAAATCCTAAGCATAATGGCAACTCATATTCATTTGTCCTTTCTATAACTTCTCTTAATACCTGGATATGATCTACTGTACTAAAACCACTTTTAAATCCAGCTTGTTCTCTTGGTTGGTGGAAATCCAGTAGACGAGCTGTAATTATCTTAGTAAAAATTTTGTATAAAACTGATAAAAGGCTGATAGGTCTGTAATTTCTAATATCTTTATCACCTTTTTTAAATATTAATATTAATACTGCATTCTTCCAATCATTCGGTACATCTTTATCATTTAGACATTTGTTATATAACTTTGCTAAAAAAATTTCTATTTCTTCACCTGCTTCTTTTAATATATCAATTGTAATTCCATCATTACCTGGAGCCTGGGCAATTTGGAAGATGTAATAGATATAGGAGGTACTTGATCTTTATTACTATATAATTCTTGATAAAAGTCTTCTACCCATTTCATGATGTCATCTCTCTTTTTAGTAATAATTCCATTTTTTTTTCTTATTGCAGATATAAATTTCCTACCAATACCCAAATGTTGTTTTACATTCTTGAGACTTTTATTTTCTTCTACAGCGTTCCTTGCTAGTTCATAGCTATACTTTCTTATATCATTTTCTACTCTTTTCTGCACCATTTTACAATATTCGAGATATTCAATCCTTTTTAATGCATCATTTTTGTGTATCTTCATATTCCTTCTTTTCTTCATAAATTCTCTAGTCTCAGCAGAAATTGTATTGGTCAATTGCTGCTTTTTTCTACCAGCTATCTTTGTTGCAGTTTTTAAAAGTATATCAGTTATTTTCATATTAATTTCATTCAAATCTTAATCATGTTCAAAATCTACTAATACTTGAAACCGATTTGTAAGTTCTAATTTAAATTCATTAGAATGTTTCTGAAGATTAGGAATATCAACTATAAATATTGTTTTCCTTAATAATTTTTGTCTCTCTAGTTTTGCATTAAGATGTATCTTACATCTTACTAATCGATTATCATTTCCTGTGTTAAATTTATTAAGAACATTACACTCTTGAAATATATATTTTCTGTTAGTCAAAATATAATCCAATTCTGCTGTACCTTCATTTGGATGCTTCCATGTTCATTTCCTTTTAACATATTTTCTTAAAAAATGAATTCATAATATAAAGTTTTTCTTTTTCTCCAAACTTCACAAGTCTATGTCCTCTCTCATTTCTATTACAATTACCAAAATTACCAACACCACTTTGGTCTTTCATTTGTTTACCAATTCTACTATTAAAGTCTCCCATAACAATTTTAAAATGTTGTTTCCTCTGATCAAACGCCTTTTGTACATCCATATAAAAATCTTCTATTACTTCTTCACTATGAAACTTGTTGGGGCATAAACCTGAATTATCTGCATTTGGTATCTGCTATTAAGTTGTATAACTAATCTTGCCACTCTGTCCGATACACCGTCAATCTCCGCAATGTTGTTCTTCCACTTTTTATTTATAATGAATCCTACTCCACTTGTATTTCCAATATTTGTGCCTTTAGAATAGAGTACATGTCCTCTTTTTAAAACATTTGTCTTTTCACCTTTTTTGTAACCTCACAAAGTCCAATAATGTCCCATTTAATATAAGACAGTTCTTCTTATTCTTGCAATCTTCCTTCATTTGAAAATGAACTGCAGTTGTAAGTACCTAAATAAAGAGGCATCATCAAATGAAAGCCTGAGGGATACTTAGCACCCTCCACCTTCGGCCACCAACCACTGCCATGGTTGGTGACTTTACAGCCTTTTGGAAATAAGGGCCATGATTTATTTTTGTTTGTCATAATTGTATATATGTATTGGAAAAATATTTAACATTAACACAAACCTTCATTCTGCCTGATCAGGCAACTGAGAAGTAAACCCATGGTGTTTCTTGATCTTAAACTCAAGGTAAAAAGCCAATAAACTCACCACACTGGCTAATGCATGTTGGTGAGCAGCCCATTCATGTTTGTATATTATATGAATAAACACATAGTAATAACAGCTGCAATGACAAGAAAGTATGGAGTGGACATTATAGTGTATTCAAAAAGTAATGAGTAATAGTTTCATTATGACCACATATGAACATGTGGCATCGAGCTTAAACTCTTGCCAATAAAAAAACATCAGTGGAAAAAGCTTTAATATTAATTTTATAATATTAATATAATTTATATTCTTTATTGCTTTTTACAATGCTTTTAACAACTCACTGTTTTAAAACCCACTACTGGATATTTCAATTGCCCCAGCAGTTTTCCTCAGAACTATAACAAACACAATACATAGTAAAAAGTAATAAAGACCATAAATGATATTAGTATTATATGGATTTGGCAATGCAATAAGAAAGATAAAGTTTATAATATTAATTTTAATGAGATGTTCCAAATATTTTAGTTATAAGAACCAATTTATGAATTTTTAATAAGTGAGTAAATATTCCTATGGAGCTTTAACTCAGAATTATCTTTCAACTTGAGAAGCCGAAGGTTACCATTACTTCATTCCAATATTTAAGTTTGTTTTTAAACAAAGAAAGGAAGGTAATAATGTATTTGATCATAGATATTAGATATTTAATACCATCTTTTATATCTGAAGACTTAGAAATATGGACTGAGGTGTTTCTTTATCTTTAATTATCATTTTATATTTTTTACACTTAAGTCATCCATAAAAATCTTGACAACAGTTCTTAATCTTACTATAACATGATTTACCTTTATAACCTCTCTAGCATTTTGCTATTTAAGATTTATTGTCTACCATATAACTTTGAATTTAAGCCATTCTTAAATTTAAGCTGCAGTAGGATTTTTAAATTGGAAATTGGAAAAAAATATAAAACAGATTTTAGAACATACTTTAGTTTTAATCGTAACCGTCTCTCTTGTTAGTGGTAAACACTTAATATGTAATTTTTTTATATAAGATAAAAGAACAGCATCATTTGCAAAATATCTTCCATTTTTAGGACCCAAGAATGATTTTATGTGTTTTTTAAAACTTAAATGAGTTCTCCTTCATGGCTCTCCAATGATGAAAATTTCTTTCATCAAGTTTAAATCTTTTACAGGTTGCACGATTTCCAATTTCTTCAGTGCACAATATAACTTTTCTTTTGAATTCAGCATCTTATGTAAAGTGTTTTCCTTTCATTAAAAAGTACGAGTAATAAAAAAACCTCAAAGATAAAATATGGTCATATACAATATGATTAATATGGTCAATTTACAATAAAATTAAAATAGATAACTCACTATAAATAAAAATATTATTTAATACATCAATCTGGTTTTTTATTCCTTAATGGAACCTTTTTAAGGTGTTTCTTTTTACACAATCACATGACCAATTACGTTCTCACAACACTTCCCAATGACATTATTTACGTTACATTACATTAAATATAATTGTTCAAATACATACATAAAATATAATTAGTTAAATACATATATACACATAAAAATAATTAAACTTATTACAGTCCTTTTCCCCCTCCTAATATATATATATGTAATTTTAAAAAAAACAATAATAATAATCCCTTCTATCCCCTTCACCCCCAATTGTGCTGGACCTTTAACCATGTTTACACATTTGTTTAAATTTCCTTGAATATACAAATTCTCATAACATTTTTTCTTTGTAATTTTTAACATACTTTTATTATCTGAATATTTTGTTCCCAATTTATTTTATGTCCAGTATCCAAAAAGAGTATATATGGATCTGATCTTATATCTTTTCAGTTCATAGCCGTAGTCATGCTCTTTACCTTTTCATGGCTTGTCTTTCCTGCCTTATATATATATATATATATATATATATATATATATATATATATATATATATATATATATATATATATATATATATATATCTATCTATCTATACTCATATTGCAAAAATACAACATAATTATTCACAAT